>CM037090.1:97507372-98107372 GCA_020916435.1 Oxytropis ochrocephala
AA
Organism: Oxytropis ochrocephala; assembly: GCA_020916435.1. NCBI lineage: Eukaryota > Viridiplantae > Streptophyta > Magnoliopsida > Fabales > Fabaceae > Oxytropis > Oxytropis ochrocephala. The sequence continues at coordinate 97,507,375 of CM037090.1, forward strand.
AATTATTCAAAGCCCACCAAAAATCATAAATGCCTTAACCTAGTCTTCTACTATAAATAAACAAATCAATAAGCAAATCAAAAACACACAGAAATCAAGGCAAAGAAAGAGTCTGCGAAAATCACTAAGAAATTAGGATTAGGGCTTCCCATTGAAACCCTAATCACACAAAAACACTAGTTTTTCGAGATCCGAGATTTGGAAAGGGTCGCAGCAAAGAGTGGCCCGCAGGCAACACATAGTAGCAAGAACATAAGCAACAAGCATATTGGAAAACCCATCCGGTCGGAATAGAGGTCGAGACAAAATTATCTTTTCATTTATTAAAAAAACATGTTTAAACCAGATAGTTTATTTTTCATATGACACAAAGTTTGATTAAAGAAAAAGCAAGTCAGGTTTATAAGGGGGTCTGGGTTAAAGTGATATCAAACTTTTTTGTTGTTTAACAATCAGATCAAGATCTCTTTGTTTTCACATAAGTAGATTAGGTTGTACTTAAAAAGCTTTGTCTCTGTTAGTGTTTGTTTTGAATCAAAGTAGCCTCCTTTTGTGAATGAAAAATTAGTGAATCCAAGGTACAAACAACAAGTTATAAAAACATATAAACATAGAAATTCCAGCAAAATAAGATCCTAGTCAAGACCACCAACACAGCAAACTACCAAGGTACATGAACATAGAAAAACAAACAGAATGAATAAAAATAAATATGAGAAGTAGAAATCACATAGAGTAAAAAAACAGAGAGAAGGGTGTGGGAGGAGAAGGAAACAGAACAAAAAAAAGGGAATAGAAGCTGACCTCGAGCTCGCCGGAGCTCCGGTCGTCTTCTCCGGCGAGCTCCACCGCGAACCTTCCGGTGAGACCCCCAAAAAACCACCCGCCGCACAAAAACCACCAAACCGGTTTTCCTTCAAAACCGAGCCACCAAACCGGCTAACGTGGAACCAAATAGCCACCACCTCGCTGCATAAAGACTGCGAGAGCGCCGTTTCTCCCCACCGACGCGATTCCCGGCCCAAGAGTTTCCTCCTCTTCACGCCGCTTAGCTTTCCTCGCACCATCCTTCCTCATCTCCCATCGCCGTTTTTCTTCTCTTCCATGGAGAACATTTTTTTTCTCTCTCTCTTCCTTGGTGAAGAGAGAGTTGCGGCTGATTTAGTGGGAGGAGAAACTTTAGGGTTTCTAATTAATGTTCTCAATTTATAGCATCTCTTTTGTTTTAATTTATTTGTAATTTTATTTTTAATGTTCGATCTCTAGTGACACCCCTTCAATTCACGCACACCTCCCTCATTTAAGCCTGGGCCGCATATTGGGCTCCCATATGCGAACTGGGCTTTCCTTTTACACCTCCTATTAATTATACAACCCCCTGCGACTAATAAAACCCCAATTTACAATTTTCACCCCTTGTTTTTCTTTTTTTAATTATTTTCTAACTCAAACATAAATAATTTTTCTCTCAAGTCAAATAACGGCTAAGTTTGCTTTGTACAACCTGTTAGTCATTATTTTAGGCCAATGAGCTGCATACGATTCAAGAATCCTACAAAAACTTAATGAAATACGAATAAACTATTTTTCCTAAATAAACGGCTAAGTCGGTTGTACAAACCAAGTTAGTCATTATTTTAGGGCCATACAGATTCAAAACTCCCAAACTTGATACATATAAATAAATTATTTTTCCTAAAAATAAGGGATTAAGTCGGTTGTACAACCAAGTTAGTCATCATCCTAGGACCAATAAGTCAGATGCTGATTCAGAGTTCTAGAATACCCATTCTAAAACCAACTCACCTCACATCAAACAAACTTCTTTCAAAAAAAACCTCAAAAAAATACTTTCAAAAAGTAGGGGACTAAGTCTGCTTGTACAATCCAAGTTAGCTTGGCCCTAGAATCAAGTGAGTCATGCAGTTCAAGGAGTCCTAGGACCCCAACACTAAAAAACACCACCCAACAAACCTTTTTCAGGAAGAACTACGTAGCTTTGATTCCTCCATTGCATCCGGAGGTACGTAGGAGCAGTGAGTCCACTCTTGTCAAGCACTAAAAATTAAAATTTTAATTAAGTCTATTTCTTTATAAATAAAAGGGTAAATATTAATAAACCGTAATTAATTAGACCAAGGATGTCGTGGGGTGCTAATACATTCCCACACATAACGACTCCTAACCCTAACAATGCCTTATCCTAAACCTAAAGGGATTTTCCAATATTTGCCCTTAAACTAAAATTTGGTGGCGACTTCCTTTGAACCTTTCGAAGAATCCTTTCTCGGATTTTTCTGGCCGCTACATAGGCCTTCATCTTCTAGGCCTTCATCATCTAGACATCATGAGGAGGAGGTCACTGAGCCTCATGAGGAGGAGGCCGCTGAGCCCTCGGAGGTCGCTTTCTCTCCTAGGGCGACATTCCCATTTCCTGGATGAACAGAAAGATGTTTCTGTCTTGCCCACATACGGGGCACATATTCTTACTGATTTCTATTCTGCCGGGTAAGTTATTATTTTATAGTTGATCACAAATTTGTTTCTTATGCTGTTGAATGTTTTGGCTTATTGTGTCATTTCTGAATGTAGGTTCGGCCGGATTTACAAACAATTCCACATGGACCTGTAACGACAGTTGTAACACCCCCTTCTACTTAACTACTATTTAATTAATAAAATCAGAGTTTTCAAAAATCTTTCACACAATTGAAAGCGAGTGTCACATTTACTTCAAAACGAGCTAACATCAATTACATGCTCACATAAATAATATCGTTGATACATAGCACCTAAAGTTGGGACGAGCCCTCAAATACACCTATCTCAGCACATCACAGTCATAATGAATAACTCGCAGCGGAATATCTCAAAATAATAGTATTGACTCTTTTACATCCCAAAGTAAAGAGTGAAACAACATCAAGTCAGTAAAACATAAACTACTACGCCCCCCGGTGCTACGTATCAGAGCATGACTCTACAGACCAAAAAGGAAGGTAGAAGAACCTTCAATCGCTATCACCGCACGTCACGTTACATGAGAAGCAACATAAAAGCAGTAGGGTGAGTCTCTTTACATAAATAATAGCATTTAGAGTGAGCTTTATATTAGAGAAGGCAACTAGCAACAATCACATCCCAACAAATAGCATACGACATTAAGTATAGCACATCAACTCACAACCATCAAAAGGCAACACCAATTACATGAATATGTGCATGTATGCAACCCTACACTAAGGCATATGCATGTGGTACCATCAACCTCCTTAAATTTTGCCTTGAGGGCACAACCACCTTAATATTTTGCCTTGAGGGCACAACCACCTTTTGATGCATATGAGGTATGAGACACCATGAACAATGCATCAATCACATACAATTCATTATATGTAAAAAATACCACCACCATTGAACAACCGTCTTAAGCAACCACCTTGAGCAACCACCTTAAATCCACCAAGACATTATCAACCACTAGCTCTAAGGCTAACACCAAGACATAGCTCTAAGGCTAACACCAATGTCAAGACCAACTCACACATAAGGACCAACTTGTCACATAAGGACTAAACTGACACCCACAAGAACTAAACGGTCACCTAAGGACTAACCAGTCACATAGGGACCAAAACAACACAATAGAAGGACCAATAGTGCACAAGGATTCAAAACAGCACTTTTAGGGACTAAATAAAGGCAAAAGGACCAAAATAAAGAACTTTGAGGACCAAATAAAGGCAAAATGACCAAAATAAATACGTCTAAGATGTAAAATCGAGCACAAAACTTAGACACACAGCGCTGAAACTGGCGCGCGCGACGCGCCACTCACGCGCGCGCGACTTGCGCCAACAGATGAGAGAGCATGGGATCGATGCGTGCGGCGCGCCACTCACGCCAGCGACCGCGCGCCAACGTGGCGCGTAGGATGCGCGCAGCGCCACTTACGCGCGCACGCACACGCACACAGGCAACACAAATCACATCATTTCAACACCAAATTCAATTTTCCCTAGACAACCACACCTAGACATCGACACCAACCAACATCGATTTCCTAGACATCACACCTAGACACCAAAACACCAACACACTAAAAATTGATCAAGGACATGGCGCGCCCCAACTTGGGCACAAGGCAACATCGTGCCACGCCAACACCAACACACCAACAATTAATCAAGAACATGGCGCGCCCCAACTTGGGCACAAGGCAACATCGTGCCACGCCAACACCAACACACCAACAATTAACAAAGACTACAACAACAACCACATAGTGGCATAACCACCCAACATCACAACACCAATTTGACACCAATAATCATGGGAACATTGTCGCCCAACCACCAATCTCAATCAAGCCACATTCAAACATATCATCAAACACCAAATATGCATCATAATTCATGTTCATTTTCATTGAAACAATTTATCAAACACCTTGCATACGTAGTTCACATTATGTCAAATTCAACAAGCAATCACCATGAAATCACCAAATTGAAATCACCCATGACATTAACATAAAACAACACCACAATAAATCAATTGAACATCCTAGAACCTAACCCACATACAAAACACACTCTAAACACTATTATGGATGAAAAGAGAGCCCCCTAACCTTGACAATGGAAGAAAATTGAGAAAGCCTCAAGCAAACCACCAAGAACCAAAATCAACAAGACTCCTTCTTCTTCTCCTTGCCCAAGAATCACGATTTTCTCTCCCTCTTCCTCTTCTCCCTATTCGGCCACGCACCACTCTTCTCTCCTCTCTCTATTTCTTTTCTTTCTTTTCTTTGAATTGTGAGGAATGAGTTGAACCCCTAACACTACTCCTACTCAAAGCACTTAAATTGGGCTATGGGCCACTAATCCCATTGGGCCTATTATTCACACCTCCATTTTACTCAAATTCCACCTGAACATAATTAAAACTCCAAATTAATTAATTAGCTTAAATTAAATATTGTAAGCCTTAATTAACTTAATTAAATGAATAGCTAAATTATTTTGGGGCGTTACAACAGTGTTTCATGCTAGGATTAGGGATACTTTGACAGCTTCAGGGTTGGTTCCTCTAGTTGGCCTTGGTTTCCCCATTCTCCACAAGGGGCTGCTGAACGCATTCATAGAGCGTTGGCAGTCGGATACATCATCATTCCACCTTCCCCGTGGGTGAGCCGAGCATCACCTCTTGATGATGTATCCCAATCGCTACATCCCCATCATCGCTTCGGTTCTATGACATGCCGGTGGACTTCGTGGCGGGGAGAGCAAATGGCGATTGACTATTTGGGGGCCACACCAAGATGCAAATGCCTGCACTTCGGTCGTGGGTTTGTCTGTTGGGCTCGTATGGGTGAGGATAGTCTACCACCCACCATAGCCGAGGGCGGTGGGCTCATCTTTGCTAGGGCCTACATTCTCTATCTTTTAGGTTGCACCTTGTTTGTCGACAAGTCGTGCAACAAGGTTAAGCTTGGCTACCTTGGTATTCTCGACTGATTTGGAGGTTGTTGGAGACTTTTGCTGGGGGGCGATGACCCTTGCCCATCTATACGATCACCAAGGATGCTACAAGAAAGAAGACCAAGAAGATTGGCTGGTCATCTTCCTTTACTTCAGGTATAAAACATATTCTTTACTTTTAAGTTTGCTTTAGTGGTTACTTTCAGATTAATAATCAACCAATGATATGTTCATTACATGCTTGGATCTTTGAGCACTTCCAGAGTGCGAACTTTTCCTCTCGGGTGGTGCACGAAGAGTATGATGAGAGTATGCCACGGGCGAAGAAATGGTTGTCGCGATGATGGCCCCGGGGCCATCAAGTCACAAACCATCGATTATGCCTCGACCGGCTGAGACCGCGGAGGAGGTGACTCAGGACCCTTACACGGCCCATAGGCCAGTTCGTGAGGGTTCATTCGGAGTGGTGGGCTGCATGATGCGCCATTTGCCGATCGAGTACTCGATACCAAGGGCGTGTCCAAAGACATTTCGGAGGATCCTGCACTGCTACTAGGGTCGCCTGCACTTCTATCCGAGTGTGATGAGAGGTGGACACAGCTCGAGGACCACTTGGTGGCGCGGGGCCTCCCGTGTCGTGACTCCTCAAACACTGTCTTCGCCTACTTTCCATGGTACTCTGTGGTCTCACATCCCTTTCTCTTCCCTCGAATTATGTACACTTTGCGATGAGCCCGATGTCGATTGTGGTACGTGTCTTTTATGTTTATTGCATTGATAATGTTTCTTAATATTCTATTTATTTTAATAATAATGTTATGTTATTTGGTTGATGAGATGCTACCGTAGTCTGCTGGATTTGGTTGATGAGATGGATGGGACCATCGATGAAAATGTTCCAGAGAGCCAACCAGGAGCGTCTTTCAGCGCATCAAGAGGCTGCTCAACTCCTTCCGTAGGTTTAGGAGGAGGTTCGGCAATGTGTATTGTAACACCCCATTTCTACCCGGTAATTTATAGTAAGAATCAGAGTATAAAAATCATTTTTCATTTGAAAATCATCCAATGGAATGTTACACAACTACTTCATCAAACTCAACAACAAATAACTTAAACGTCTCTTTACTCAAAAATACGTAACACCATCTCAAAGATAGAACTCACAAACTTTAGCAATTAAAACCACGCACTATAAAAATAAGTGTCACGCAAATGGAATAAAAACACTATCTCAACAGAATAATCTATAGCTCAACAATACATAAAATATCAATATAAAAGCTCAACAGTGAGCCAAACAACAGCTAAAGTCTAAATCTCATCCCCAGGTGCTACGTGATCGTGAGCGCACTCGACTCGGGGAGTAGTGAAGGTAGAAAGCCCTCACTCACGACTCACCGTGGTAAACAACAACGAGAAAGGGTGAGTCTCGAACTATATAATAAAAGTGATAATAGGCAATATATATAATCACGATTCACAAAGACAATCAATCACACCAATCATCATCAATAATGCTCATGTGTTCATGTGAATGTATGCAATGTAGTTATGCATGTGGTACCATTTGCCCTCCTGGCGGCCTCATTATTTGCCCTCCTAGCGCTTTCATTATTAAATTGAGTCCTCATGACTCGCCCTCCTACCACAATCGATTTATAAAACTCGCGATCACAAATTCGAATGTATGCATGAGACTCCATGAATACGACACACACATTTACAATATTTCAATCCACGCACTAACTCTTACCTCATTATTAATCTCATTTATAGCCCCCATGGCTCTGCCCTCCTACCATGCCCCCATGGCATCCTCGGTCATCTCAAGATACAAACTCAACATAATTAAGTCCCAAGGACTAATCTCATCTAGAGGACTCAACCTCACTCAAGGACCTAAACCACCTTTTAGGGCCAAGATAGTCATCTAGTGGACCAAAGCTGTCACCTAGGGGATCAAAACAACACACGCTTAGGCACTTGGCAAAGACTAGGCGCCATTTTCCCCCACATTCTCGCGCCTCGGTGCAACACAAAGACTAGCGCGCGTAAACTCAAGCAATTTGGCGCCCGTGGCAACACAACCATCTGGCGCCACTTTTCTAGCAATCGCGCGCCCTCACAGGCAAAGACAGTCCTAGACATAAACCTGCACACCAACTCGTGACACAAACTCGACACACGTACCGCTGCCAGTGCACTCAGGCAAGACTGTTTGGCGCCCTACACCGACCCAAAGACACACAACACGCTTAAACAGAAAACCACTCGAGCCAAAATGCTTAAAATTGTTTTTGGGCAGGCAACTGCAAAAGATGGCACGGTAAAATATGCCTAGAACTCTAAGTTTCGCTTAAACCACCCCCTAGGCGCACACTTTTGGCGCCACAACAATGCTCTCTAGGACATCTCTTAAAGGACACACGCAAACAGAAAACCACTCGAGCCAAATTGTTTAAAAATGTTTTTGGGCAGGTAAATACAAAATATGGCACGGTAAAATATGCCCAGAAATGTAAGTTTCACTCAACCCACCCCATTTACACACACAAAGCCACCCCCACCGGGACATTTGTAAAATAACACCTGTAACCAGAAAACCATTCGAGCCAAAACACTTAAAATTGGATTTGGGCAGGTGAATGCAAAAGATGGCACGGGAAATTGTGCCTAGAACGCTAAGTTTCACTCCCGTGCACCAAAACACCCACATTCTCGCGCCCAATCCACCGACACCACGCACTCGAGACACAATTCCAAAGACGTGAACAAGAACCCCAGCGCCAATTCCTCAAAGAAAGTGGCGCCCGAATCAAAGAACACAAAGACCATAGCCCATCACAGCAGCACTCTGTATGCACAAAGCCTAGCAATTTGGCGCCCCAACCTCAAAACCCCAATTTTCTCAAATTCTCTTAAGCCAATTCTCTCCATAATCATTCTAATACTCCTAATTTCATATTCTAACAATCAATTGCATGCTCAATCATCAAACACATCTTAAAAACACAAAATCACATATCTTAAACCCTAACATAAGCCCTAAATCGATTTTGCCAAGAAATTCATCAAATCCAGTGAATCAAATCATCATGCAATCATCAATTAACATCAAACAACACCTATGATCTACATATAACTCATTATCTCCTCTATTATAGAGTGAGACTCCCTTTACTTGGATTAACCGTAGAAGTTCCTTCTCCTTGAGTCACGTGCAAAAACCACAAGGAACTAGAGCCTTCTTCTCCTTCCTAGCTTGGTGCGAAGCTCACTCTCTCCTCTAGGGTTCTTGCGCGCTGCGTGCTTCTCCTTTCTCTCTCTCTCTTTTCGCTTTCTTTCTTCCTTTCTTTCTTTGGTGCGAATTGCACAATCCCTAGAGCCTAAGTCATCGGGCTTGGGCTCGGCCCAAAATAAAGACTCTCTGGTATTTCTAATACCACTCCCTCTATTAAAATAAAATACTTTATTATAAACATTATATTATAATCCAATATAATTAGAAAAATAGTGCAACACTTTAAATAATTTAATCAATTGCTTAATTAAATCATTTAGGGTGTTACAACTCTCCCCCACTTAGGAAATTTCGTCCTCGAAATTCATAATTGAGTCAAATAACTCTGGATAAGACTCGCATCTTGCTCTCCCAAACTCCCAAGTCATACTCTCACCAAGGCGCCTCCCAACCACACTACCTTGACTAAGGCAATGTCTTTTCCTCTCAACACCTTTACTTCTCTATCATCAATCCTCACTGGCATAGTCTCCACAGTGAGGTTCTCACGTACCTCCACATCATCCATGTGGATCACATGAGACGGGTATGGAATATACTTCCGAAGCTGTGACACGTGGAAGACATCGTGCAAGTTCGAAAGATTAGGCGGTAAAGCCACCCTATAAGCAACCTTTCCAACCCTCTCAGTGATTTGGTACGCCCAATAAACCTTGGAGTTAACTTCTTTGCCTTCGAGCACGCCCAACACCACCATAGGCGTGACCTCAAGAACACATGCTCACCACTGAAACTCCAAGTCCTTCCTCCTCTTATCATGATAACTTTTCTCGCGGCTCCTGGGACTCTTTCATTTTCTCTCTGATCATTTTCACCTTCTCCGTAGTCTCCCTAACCAACTCTGGTCCAAGAACAACACTCTCACCGGACTCATGCCAACACAAAGGAGTCCTGCACCTCCGCCCATACAAATACCTCGAAAGGAGCCATCCCTATGCTCGAATGATAGCCGTTATTATAAGTAAATTCAATCGCTGGGAGATGTGTATCCCACGCACTCCCCTCGCCGAGCACACAAGCTCTCAAAAGGTCCTCCAAGGATCGGATGGTTCTCTCGGTCGACCATCGGTCCGAGGATGATAAGTCAACTCAACCTCGGCTTGGACCCCAAAGCCTCCCGCAAGCTTCCCAAAGCTCGGATGTAAACCTCTGCCCTCTGTCCGACACAATACTCTTCTGAACCCCATGAAGCTTCACAATCACTGAATATATATTCTAGCCAACTTTGCACAGGATAGTGTGATGTTGATAGGAATAAAATGGGCCGACTTGGTCAACCTATCCACAATCACCCAAATAGTGTCGCACCTCTCTCACAATTTGGCAACCCAAATCCACAAAGTCCATGGAAATGTTGTCCCACTTCCATTCCGGATCTCTAAAGGTGCATCAACCCCGCGGGTTTCGGTGCTCAATCTTTGACTTCCCGCAAGTCAAACATGCATATACAAATTGTGCTACCTCCTCTTCATACCAGTGCCACCAAAACAGCTTTCTTCAGATCATGATACATCTTAGTAGCACTCGGATGAATGCTCAACTTACTCCTATGGCTCTCCTCAAGTATCATCTTCTTCAACTCAAAGATCATCCTAACACAAATTCTCGTCCCCCGAATCTCAACACACCCCGGGAATCCATCCTGTAATCCCCATCTACGACTTTGTTCACCAAAGAACCAAAGAAGTCAACCAACCTTCACATCTAACTTCCGGGCGTCTCTCGATACTAACCAAGAAGTCATTCCCAATCCTCAAGATACCCAATCGACACTCTAGGGTGTCACCTCACAAACTGTGACTCAAGTCACTAATTGCTCAATCAACTCCAATTCCTCACCATCATAGCCGACATATGCAAAGTTTTCCGACTTAAAGCATCACCACGACATTAGCTTTGCTTGGGGTGATAGTTCAAGCCGAAATCATAATCCTTCAAAGAAATTTCTAACCAACGCCTCGCCTCATATTCACTCCTTTCGGTCAAACAAGTACTTGGACTCTTGTGATCACCGAACACTTCGAATCTGTACCATGAGATAGTGTCTCCAAATCTTAAGCACAAAAACACAATGGCAAATGACTCTAAATCATGAGTAGGATAGTTCTTCTCATGCGTCCTCAACTGCCGAGACACATAAGCAACTACCTTCCCATCCTGCATCAACACACCTCCCAAACCCATCTTGGAGGTGTCACAGTACACAACAAAAGGTTGCTCTGGCACAGCAACACTAACACCGAGACGTGGTCAACCTCCTCTTCACTCTTGGAAGCTCTCTTCACACTTTGCATCCCACACAAAGGCTCTTCCTTACAGTGTCAATTGAGTCAATGGAAGGGCTAGCTTAGAGAACCCTTCAATAAACCTCCTGTAGTAACCACCAACCCCAAAAAACCCCCGAACTCCAGCCACAGACTTTGGGCTCTCCCACCGCAACACCGCACCAACCTTGGCCGGATCCACACTATACCATCACTGCGAAAATAATGTGACCCAAGAAGCTCACCTCACGCAACTGCGAACTCACACTTTGACAACTTGGCATACAACTTCCTCTCTTCAAGACCTCTAGCACCAACCTCAAGTGCTCGCATGCTCTTCCTCGATTTTGAGTACACCGTAATATCATCAATAAAAACAACCACAAACCGATCCAGATAGCTATGGAAGATTCTGGTTCATGTACTCCATAAACACCCCGGTGCATTTCCAGGACACCAAACGGCATTACGAGTACTCATAATGCCCATACCTCGCTCAACGAGCGTTGTTTTCGGATGTCTTCATCCTTCACCTTAATATGGTGATACCCCGACCTCAAGTCAATCTTGCTAAACACTTTAGCACCCACCACCGATCCATCGGATCATCTATCCTCGAAAGAGGATACTTATTCTCGATAGTTACTTTGTTCGGTTATGCGTAGTCCACGCACGCACGCATACTCCCATCCTTCTTCTTTACTAACAAAACCGAGCTCCCCATGGTGACACACTAGGCCTCACAAATTTCTTCTCAAGAAGCTCCTCTAATCGCTTCTTCAATTCGCATAACTCGGTCGACATCCCAGACGGTGCCATGTACACGTGCCTAGTACTGCACACAGCTCAATCCCGAACTCAACTTCCTCTCTCGTGGCACACTAGGAATCTCATCGTGAACACTTCAGGAACTCACACACCACCGCAACCCATCAACCACGGCTTGGTTCTCGTGCAGACATAGACGCCATCAAAGCAAACAAATGACCACCCTTTTCATTACCCCCGCGCAATTGCTCAAAGAGACAAAGAAAATGCAGACTCTTCCTCTTCGTGAAGAAGAAAACTAACAGACTTGTTGAAATAGCTTGATGTGCACATGGTTATCTACTAACCACCCATGCCTAATCACATCCAACCCACCCAAAGGTAAACAAATCGGATCAATCGTAAAATCTCTCGCCAAAAACCGACAGAGGCACCTAGCACACATTATTGTAAGTAGTTACCTCGGACCGCCAGTGGAGTGTCGATAACCATCCTCTCTCTCCATAGTAGACAACACTAAATTCAACTTTTCAAAGACAAATGTAAGCAATAAAAGAGTGCGTAGCACCCGTGTCAAACAATCGCAACTAAAGGTGTACCATAAATAAAGCAAGTACCTCTCGATTTCATTAGGTCCCTCCGAACTCCGCCAATGCAAAAACTCTCCCAAAGGACCTTTCCTTCTTAGGCTTGGTGCACTTGAAGCTAAAGTGACCGAACTTTCACCACGCTTGAAACACACACTTTGCGATCACACTCGGATGCCATGTGACCATTCTTCCCACACTTAAAGCATCTCTTCACCTCCATCTTACAATCAAAGCTCTTGTGACCCTGGCTTGTCACACTTGAAACACACAACATCGGATGGGGCGTCTCCCACTTGGCTTCTTGCCCTCGGTATACCTCTTACCCTCAAGGACTGCTTCCACCAAAGATACTTGTTACTACCCGCATACCTCTGCTTTCCCTTGTCGTGAGACGCCTCATATGGCTTACCCTCGTTATGAAATTTCCCCCTCCGGTCTCTCATGACCCTAGAGCGGGCATTCTTTGCCTTCCTCATAAATCCTGCAGCATCTACTACCAAATCAAAGAAATACTCTAATCTTCCGATATCCCACACCGCTTGATATCGGCTCTCTCGATCCATTCTCAAATTTAATGCACTTTGAGAATTCACCCCACTTTCGGCATAATGGGGATAGAACTTGGCCAACTCCGTGAACTTGCCAAAGATACTCGCATGCGCACATACTTCCCCGCCTCGCCTCAAGGAATTCCACTCTTTCTTACCTCTAACGCCCTCCGAAATACTTCCTCAAGAATTCCCTTCGAACACACACCCATGTAATCTCCTCTCCTCAAAGACCTGACCTCTCACCGGTCTCCACCACCACCATCGCCTCTTCAGATAAAGTATGTGTACTGCACTGACTTTCTCGCTCATCGGTCAATTAATCACCCCAAGATCCTCTCAATCTCCTTCACCAAGTCGAGTGCACCATCCGGGTTGTACCTCCCCTCCGAAGGTAGGGGTTCTCTCTCGGAATGTTGCGGACTACGGTCTCGATGATTCGCTGCGTCCCCCATAACTTGTGCTATGGCTTGCAACGCCTCAGCAAGTGCAGCATCAACTCTTCTGGCCATATCAACCTAGCACTGCAGCATAAACAACCATTCAGAACTAATTCAAGACTCCTAACTGTCATACACAACATGACAAACAGACACACTTGGTCGGATAGACCGAACTTTTGCTCTGATACCACTAATGTAACACCCCATTTCTACCCGGTAATTTATAGTAAAAATCAGAGTATAAAAATCATTTTTCATTTGAAAATCATCCAATGGAATGTTACACAACTACTTCATCAAACTCAACAACAAATAACTTAAACGTCTCTTTACTCAAACATACGTAACACCATCTCAAAGATAGAACTCACAAACTTTAGCAATTAAAACCACGCACTATAAAAATAAGTGCCACGCAGCGGAATAAAACACTATCTCAACAGAATAATCGGCAGTCTCAACAATACATAAAATATCAATATAAAAGCTCAACAGTGAGCCAAACAACAGCTAAAGTCTAAATCCCATCCCCAGTGCTACGTGATCGAGCGGCACTCGACTCGGGAGTAGTGAAGGTAGAAAGCCCTCACTCACGACTACCTGTGGTAAACAACAACAGAAAGGGTGAGTCTCGAACTATATAATAAAAGTGATAATAGGCAATATATATAATCACAGTTCACAGCACAATCAATCACACCAATCATCACTCAATAATGCTCATGTGTTCATGTGAATGTATGCAATGTAGTTATGCATGTGGTACCATTTGCCCTCCGGCAGTCTCATTATTTGCCCTCCGGCAGTTTCATTATTAAATTGAGTCCCCATGACTCTGGCCCTCCGGCCTCACAATCAGTTTATAAAACTCGCGACCGCAGCCGAATGTATGCATGAGACTCCATGAATACGACACACACATTTACAATATTTCAATCCACGCACTAACTCTTACCTCATTATTAATCTCATTTATAGCCCCCATGGCCTGGCCCTCCGGCTCATGCCCCCATGGCATCCTCAGTCATCTCAAGATACAAACTCAACATAATTAAGTCCCAAGGACTAATCTCATCTAGAGGACTCAACCTCACTCAAGGACCTAAACCACCTTTTAGGGCCAAGACAGTCATCTAGGGACCAAACGGTCACCTAGTGGATCAAAACAACACACGCTTAGGCACTTGGCAAAGACTAGGCGCCATTTTCCCCACATTCTCGCGCCCGGTGCAACACAAAGACTAGGCGCCAGAACTCAAGCAATTTGGCGCCCGTGGCAACACAAATACCACTGGGCGCCACTTTTCTAGCAATCTGCGCTCTCGGCAAAGAGACACAGTCCTAGACATAAACCTGACACCAACTCGAACACACCCGCCTGCCCGTGCACCTGGGCAAGACTGCTTTGGCGCCTCTACACCCGACCCAAAGACACACAACACGCTTAAACAGAAAAACCACTCGAGCCAAAATGCTTAAAATTGTTTTTGGGCGAGCAACCGCAAAAGATGGCACGGTAAAATATGCCTAGAACTCTAAGTTTCGCTTAAACCACCCCCTAGGCGCACACTTTTGGCGCCACAACAATGCTCTCTAGGACATCTCTTAAAGGACACACGCAAACAGAAAACCACTCGAGCCAAATTGTTTAAAAATGTTTTTGGGCAGGTAAATACAAAATATGGCACGGTAAAATATGCCTGTAAATGTAAGTTTCACTCAACCCACCCCATTTACACACACAAAGCCACCCCACCGGACATTTGTAAAATAACACTGTAACTGAAAAACCATTCGAGCCAAAACACTTAAAATTGGATTTGGGCAGTGAATGCAAAAGATGGCACGGAAATTGTGCCTAGAACGCTAAGTTTCACTCCCGTGCACCAAAACACCCACATTCTCGCGCCCCATCGACACCCCGCACTCGCACACAATTCCAAAGACGTGAACAGAACCTGCACCAATTCCTCAAAGAAAGTGGCGCCCGAAGCAGACAAAGAACACAAAGACCATAGCCCATCACATAGCACTCTGTGCCGCGCGCAAAAGCCTAGCAATTTGGCGCCCCAACCTCAAAAACCCCAATTTTCTCAAATTCTCTTAAGCCAATTCTCTCCATAATCATTCTAATACTCCTAATTTCATATTCTAACAATCAATTGCATGCTCAATCATCAAACACATCTTAAAAACACAAAATCACATATCTTAAACCCTAACATAAGCCCTAAATCGATTTTGCCAAGAAATTCATCAAATCCAGTGAATCAAATCATCATGCAATCATCAATTAACATCAAACAACACCTATGATCTACATATAACTCATTATCTCCTCTATTATAGAGTGAGACTCCCCTTACCTCGAATTAACCGTAGAAGTTCCTTCTCCTTGAGTCACGTGCAAAAACCACAGCAACTAGAGCCTTCTTCTCCCTTCCTAGCTTGGTGCGAAGCTCACTCTCTCCCTCTAGGGTTCTTGCGCGCCGTGCTTCTCCTTTCTCTCTTCTCTCTTTTCGTTTCTTTCTTCCTTTCTTTCTTTGGTGCGAATTGCACAATCCCTAGGAGCCTAAGTCATTGGGCTTGGGCTCCTGGGCCCAAAACAACAGCTCTGGTATTTCTAATACCACTCCCCTCTATTAAAATAAAATACTTTATTATAAACATTATATTATAATCCAATATAATTAGAAAAATAGTGCAACACTTTAAATAATTTAATCAATTGCTTAATTAAATCATTTAGGGTGTTACATGTATAATAGGAGGGGGCACAACACCCAGTAGGATCATGTCTTAGGGGGGATATATGTTTGGAATTTTGGATAATTTAAGTACTTTGTTTCATTCGGTTTTTTAAATTGAAATTCCCTTTACGTTGGTGCAAATTTATTGTCATTACAAAATACGAAAGACATGAAATACGAAATACATCATATATGAAATACATCAAATACGAAAGACATAACACCAACATAAGCAAACAACTAAGTAATAAACTAGTGTTTCGGTAGTCACTGTTCCAGAAGATAAATTACCTCTTCTGGAGTTCGTATTGTGTCCACGTACAACTCTAAGATTTGTCGCCCCATCGGAACATTAGCTAGATGTTCCATCATTGCGCGTCGTCGTCGCTTTGGATCTCCATGACTGAATACTGGAAAGTCCCATCATCTCTACAATTGTACTTTTTGAAACGTATACGCTCCATGTCGCTTTGGATCTCCATGAAGGGCCGTTAGGAATTTGTCGTTTGAGTACTGGGTTGGACACAATTGTCACTACAAAAAAACAATATTAGCGAGGGAAATTAGCGAGGGAAATTGGGAACCTCGCTAAAAAATTATTACCGACGGAATTAGCGACGGCCTTGCCCGTCGCTAAAGAGGCGCTGGTTTTTTATTATTTTTCAAATATTTTCGTCGCTAAAAGTGAAAAATTCCCTCGCTAATATTTTCACAGCTGTAACCCCACGTGCTTTTTTTACAATTCCAACGCTAACACTGCAAATTCCCTCGCTAATATCCAAATTCCCTCGCTAATTCGTTTCCCTCGCTAACAACAAAATTCCCTCGCTAAACTTATTAAAGTAACCGAAGCCTTTTCTTTCCTCTTCCCACTCATTTCTCTTCTCTCACTCATTTCTCTCTTCTCTCCTATTCCGACCCCAACACCACCACCACCCATATCTCTCCATTTTCGCCACCACCACCGTCCACGCCGCCACCACCTCCTCCACCATCACTTAAGGTTTGTTTTTTCTCACTCTTCTCTCTCTCTTTCTCTCTTCTCCGAACTTCCCTCTCTAACTCCCTCTAATGGTTTTTCTTTCTTTCCTCACCCATAGGAACGATTTTTTGCTCACCAACGCACCGGAGTGCACATCGTCACCGTAACGCCAAGAGATCGTTGGATTCGTGACTCAAAACGGTTAGTTTTTCTTTAATTTTGATTTTAGTGTTTAGGATTGATTTTTAGAATGTTTAGAAATTTATTTGATTTTAGTGTTTAGGATAGATATTGACATTTGTGTTTAGGAATGATTTTTGAAATGTTTGGAAATTGATTTGATTTATATTAGTGTTTAGGAATGATTTTTATTTAGAAAGTAATAATAGTGTTTCCCTCGCTAATTTCCCTCGCTAATCCTTCGCTAATTCCCTCGCTAATTCCCTCGCTAATTTCCCTCGCTAATTTCCCTCGCAAATTCCCTCGCTAAATTTAGCGAGGGATTTGGATCCTCGCTAAAGTACATTAGCGAGGGATTTTTGTGCTTTAGCGAGGGAATCCTGCGTCGCTAAATCACGTTTTTTTTGTAGTGTGTCATTCCATTTCAGGAGATCTGAGGGCTAGGTTAGATGACTATATCGGATGTTTTTATTGTGTGTTGTTGATGGAAAAGGGTGAGGTGGTGTCCCTCACCCCCATATTTTGCTCGAAATCATCTCCATTGAGATAATTGTGAGACAATTCTAACAACAGTAAGGTTGGGAGTTCGAAATAACTTCCTTCACTACTTGGATGGAAAAGGGTTTTGTGTTGTCCTTGACCCCCATATTCGGCTCGAAATCATTTCCACCGAGATAATATCGATGCCACTAACTTGATATGTTATATGTTGGGAATTTTATGGGAATCTAACTCGCTTTTTTAAATGCGTGTAGATGAATTGGAATCAATTAAATCGTGGTTGGGTGTATGATAGGTTATATCCGGGAAGATCTTTTTTGAAAGAAACTTTTGTTAAAGGGGTTGAAGAGTTTTTATGGGTAGCGTGGCACAAGAAGAAGAAATTAGAGAATATGAAGAAGAGGAACAAGAAGAAGAAGAAGAACAAGAAGAAGAAGAAGATGAAGAATATGAAGAATTGATTAGTTTGAATAGTATTAACTACATGGATCTATTGTTGTTATTAGTTTGAATAGTATTAATTCCATGGTTCTATTAGTTTGAATAGTATTAATTCTATGGATCTATTGTTATTGTTGTCTTTAAATTTATATATACCATTATGTTTTCGTCTTTAAATCCCTAGATCTAGTTGCTTGTTCATGTAATTTTAAAGATATATATCATTATGTGTTTCATTTTCCATAGATATGGATCCAGGAGAAGGTTCTAACCCACAGAGGGCTAAAGGGAAGAACAAACCACGGAGCAGGAAGCATCGCCCAACTCGAGAAATGCCTAGTGAGAATTATTCTATGCTGCCTCATACCACCACTACTGCTGGAGGATCTGGGACTTCTCATTCCTCTCCAGTTGGCCCACCGCGTGGTGATTCTCCCACCGGAGCTAATTGGTATCCTATCTCTTCATCTAGCACATCATCTGCATATAGCCAGACATCAGCATCCTATGGGTATTTTCTTGGCCCACATCAGCATCCTATGGCCACACCACCTGGATATGTGGGCCCACATCAGCATCCTATGGCCACACCTCCTGGATATGTGGGCCCACATCAGCATCCTATGGGCCCACCTATGCAACATCCTGGGTATATGATCATGTACAGGCTGAGGATGGACCTTAGGTGTAGGCATTGATAGGCCAGATGCTGACCCTGATGGTGGTGATATTGACGTTGATGGTGGTGATATTGACGCTGATGATGGTGATATTGACGACGCATCATCAGAGGAAGAGGTTGTTGTCGACCCTGTCAGTAAACGACGTCGCAAAGTCATCAGGCCCTGTGGCGATGTGTAAGTATTGTTTTTCCTTTTACTTAATTTAAATTCATGGTTTGATGCATATATATGCTTGTTAATTTTGCAACAATTTCAATATGCAGGTTTCTAAAATCGAACACTGGTTCACAAGCGGTCACTCAAGTGATTAAGAAATATTATTTGACAGAGTTTTGTGAAAAGTTGACATCCATCTCTGAGGATGTGGAGAAGGAGTGTTTCAGAGTGTTCTCGGTAAGTATTAATTATGTCATTTCTTATGTTGTTGATTTTAATTTATTGTTTAATGGTTAATATATTCACTAATACGTGTTTTGAAATCAGAAAAGGGTGGCTCGCTTCATTGCCTTGGCTCCGTCAACCTGCCTCATCATGCTAATAGACTGGTAAGCTATTTTAAAATTTTGTTTTACTTTTTAGTTTACATATAAATTGAAATTTGTTTCATTTTTACAGTCTAGGAAGGCTGGTCGCCCTCTCACTATTCCTGAGCTGCATAGAGCCACTCATTTGAGGAAGGATAACAAGCAGTTTGTTGACGAGCGCGCTAAAATGACTCAGGTAATTATGCAACTTGATTTCTATTGTATTTAGTTCTTTTCTTAATTAATGGAGACCTAATTATCATTATGTTTTGTGGTTATGCAATGTAGGAGAAACATGCTGAGTTGATGTTGAGCCTACTAAGGGGAGCTGGAACCCTGACTCACTTGGTCCACTTTCCCCTGAGATGATGGCTTTGGCAAACAAAAACTGGAAGAAGGCAGTAGGCAAGTCAAATAAAATCGACTGTATGGTGCGAGGCCCTTGGCGAGACTTGTGAAATTTGTTGATCACTATGACACCAGGTCTAGTAGTTCCGATGCTTCATCAGCTGAGACACAGCAGCTCAAGAAGCAGGTAGAGAATTTGATGGCTGGGCAGCAGAGGAAGGATCAGACTATTGCAGAGATGCAAGCAAACCAGTTGAGGATGCAACGTGAGCAGGAGAGGTTGTTTGCTCTCTTTAATAGCTTGAGGCCACATCAGTCGTCTGATCAAACAGAGTCTGATCATTCTGATCATTCTGATCATCCTTCTTCCCCCTATTGATTTGGATTATGTTATTGTTGTCCATTTGGATTAGGTTGTTGCTTTCGGTTTGGATTATTTACATTATGTACATTTTAGATTTGATTATGGATTTTATTTGAGCATTTTAGAAATATGAAGTTGCATATTTATGATAAGCAAAAATCCCTCGCTAATCATCACAAAATCCCTCGCTAATAGCATAAACAAATCCCTCGCTGATTCCCTCGCTAATTTCCCTCGCTAATCCTTCGCTAATTCCCTCGCTAATTCCCTCGCTAATTTCCCTCGCTAATTCCCTCGCTAAATTTAGCGAGGAGCATTTTAGCGAGGGATTTGGATCCTCGCTAAAGTACATTAGCGAGGGATTTTTGTGCTTTAGCGAGGGAATCCTGCGTCGCTAAATCACGTTTTTTTTGTAGTGTGTCATTCCATTTCAGGAGATCTGAGGATTTTGGTGAAGAAGATCTGAGGATGTGAACCCCCTTTTATAATAGGCATGGTGAAATGTCAGTCGTTGATTTCATTTTTAGATCACAAATCTGAGCCGTTTAAATTCTATCCGTTCAGACACATTTTCCAAAGGAAATGACATCCACTCCTTTATCTGACACATTTGACTGATTGTAAACCGTTGATTAAAACTGTTGGTGGAATCTGAGACGTCCAATACCTGTCATTCTGTAGCAATTCTGCAGCACTTGTTCGAACACCATCATTCGAACATGTTCGCATGACCCCATTCGAACGTGTTCGCATGACCCTATTCGAACAGTGAAAACGCCAAGAGGTGTCTCGTCCATATTTAACACACTCGAACGGCCTCGTTCAACTCGCTCAAGGCCCGTGTTCGAACAGGTGAAAATTTGTGAAAAAAAATAGGTTTCGCCTGGTCTTTTGGTCTTTTCACACCCTTATGGGGTGTGTTTCGAGTAGGAGGGGGTGTGGGAAAAGCAAACGCCTTCTTTTATTGGGCTTTTATTTAATTACTAAATGGGACATACTTTGTATAAACCCCTCCCTACTCGATGGACACTCCCAACACCCCAATATTCCCAAAATACCTTTTTTTCTCTTTGAAACTCTGAATGGTTCGGCCTCAAAGTTCCGAACCGATTTGCTACTTTAGGTTTGAACCTGGTTTACAAAATATTAAGAGGGTGTCTGTGAAGATACAACACTCGGCGGTAAGCTTCCGAACCGGTTCGGTGGGAAATTCTGAACCATCGTAATCTCCAAAAAAAAATAAAAGTGTGTGTTACATTAAGGACATTTTAGTCTTTTCGTTAATTTTGGGGCTAGTGAGTAGAAGGGGGTTGTACGAAATATATACCCATATTAGTAAAAAAAAATCAAGGTGCTACATCTAATCTAACTTGATGTTTTAGATATGCCATTGATCATATGTATGACTTTTAAGAAAAAAGAAAAGTTGTAATATGTATATATGATTTATCCCAACGTGCATTAATGTGGTAAAAATGGGAATGTATTATACAATCTAACTAAGTCAAACTAGAGTTTTATTTGTTTTTTAGAAAGAAAAGTAGTAGTTTGTAAAATATGTTGATTACTATACTTTTAAGAACATTTTATATCTCCAATAAAAAAAACATTTTTATCTAGTCAAAAAAAGTCATTTCTATGTACTACTTTTGTTATTATATACAACCCACACATGAATATTGTTGGTTTGAGTGAATTTCCTTCATTAGAATTTAATTCCAAAATGAATAGTCTCATATATCTTTTTTTAGCTTAGTTTCTCCGTATAAATTTAATTTGATAGTATTATTAGCTTTCTTATTTTATTATAAAACAATGATAGAAATTCAAAGTATAATTTATTTTTAATTCCAAATTATACCCTTTCTATAATTAATATAATTTATTTTTATAAAACTATTAGTATACGCTAAGGCTTACATCACTAAGCCTTTTTCTTAGTGATGATTACTAAATCTATATTAGCCGTTGGATAATAAATATACTACTTAAATTGTATCCGATGGTTGTTATTATAAGAGGGCAAATTAGTACTATCAAATATTCTTTATAATAATTAATTAAATATAAATAACTAATAAAACTATCCTATCTTTATGGCCATTAATTCCGACGATTAAATTTTCATTGTTCCATTGCTTTTGCTCTTCCTTTTTTTGTGGAGCGTTACTTTTTGCCTAGCAATTTGCCTAATTATTCGGAAGCCAAATAAAAGCTAATACTAAATTATTCTTTTTTAATTAAATAGTCATTTACATATGTACCCCTTTAGTTATAGTCACTAAAGGATACCTTTAGTGACATAAACTAGACTCGTACGAGAATTTATATAGTGAATACCAACTCGGATCGACAATATAAGAGACAAAGTCATATATCACACAGACCAATGAATGATATTTAAATCAACTATTCTCATTTAATAAGGCTAGAAGTTTACTTTCTTTCCAAAATTGTCCTTTTCATTAAATGATGATTTACACTTCAAATTAATGACATCATTTTTAACTACACTACTTAAAAAGGGGTAAAATTGGGATTGATCATTTAATACACATTTGTGTTTGTTTCTTATATTGTGAACACTAAAAAACACTATTTGTCTCTCGAGAAATGTTAGCAACACGATCTTTTGCACACTCTCATAAATACTCTCTCTATGATTGCGTTAAATACATATATGTCTCACTACTTTGGAAATAGGTCCCACTAAATTAATAGGACCCACATGAATTTCAACCAATCAAAAAGAGAGTGTTGTGAGGAAAATGATAAAGAGAGTCTGGTAGCACTCCTCCTCTTGTCTCTTATATTGTGGACCATAGATAAGCATTTTAGTATCAATTAAATGACTCTTAATACTCCCTCGGTTCCTTATTACTTGTCGCTTTTGTATTGTTTCTATTTACTTGTCACTTTCAAAGTTCAATGCAACATTTATTGTTGTTTTGTCAAAAATGCCCCTAAGTATTTATTATAGAGAGAGAAATATATGAAATGCACTCCTAAAAAAACAAAAATTAGAGATGCCCAAAATCCCTCTCTAAACAGCCAAAATCCGTCACTAAATGATTTAGAGAGGGAATTTGCGACGAACCAATGATTCACGGCAGATTTTTGGCGTCACAAAATTTTTTAGAGAGGGATTCTGATAATCCCTCTCTAATAGCGAGGAAAAATCCGTCGCTAACAGAGAGGAAACAGTTCCGTCTCTAATAGCAAGGAAACAAACACGCGTCTCTAATAGAGAGGAACACATGCCGTCGCTAATAGTGAGGAAAATATCCCTCGCTAATAGAGAGGAATATTTTCCGTCGCTAACAGTGAGGGAACAATTTCCTCTCTAATTTTGGCAGATTTAAACAGAATTATTTTTACAAATACCAATTATTTTAATTTATCTATTTCTACCAAATACCAATTATTTTAATTTATCTATTTCCACCTATATTAGAAAACCTTTTGATCTCAAAGGAGCTCTTTTAAAACATAGGCTACAAAATTTTTAAAAAACACAAACATCTATTACTAATAATAAAGCGTGTAATCATAATCCATACAAGAGAAAAGTAAAGTTAATTCAGCTTACAATCCAAAAGACATCATTGTTTGAAAAGAAAAAAAATACATCAACCATCTAGTTCATCAAAATACTCATTATCATCTTGTTGACCCTCCTCGTTTGGTGAAGGTGGAGGTGAAGGCGGACGTGGATGACTCTGAGAAAAAGCTTCCATAAATTTAAACAACTTCTCCTGATTTGCATGAAGTCCACTCATTTGCTCCTTAAGACTTTGGTTTTCAGCCTTTATTTGCATACATTCAGTCTTCATTTGCATATATTCAGACACAGAGATTCTAGCAGATTGTGTGGAAGAAGAAAATTGGTTTTGTCCTTCAGGACCTAAGCCAAATATTCTTTTCTTCTTGTCGACACCTCCAACAACCTCTAAGAAGATATTGTTGTCAGATTGCTCACTAGACACGCCATGTCCTCCTAATGCCTCTTGTGAATCTCTTTCAAAAATACGACTTGCATACTCATTCTGAAAAAGAAAAAAATCAAACATGAGCACAAATATACCAAATTGCTAAATGTCTTTGTAATGAAACCAACAACACAAATAGATGATAGCAGTATGTAAGTCCCTAGCTGATTATAACAAATAGATGTAGAAGTGGGATATCAGAAGGAAAAACCTATAGATTTTTTGATCAATTACAAGCCCTTGAGAAACCTTTCTCACTCTCTTCTTACCCTCCCAAACCTCAACCAACTACTTTGCCAATAACAACAAACACATTGCCATTGCCAAGTGATCCAATCTCTCATGTCACTACCCCAATTACTGTTCCATCAACAAACCCTACCAAACTTATTTCTCCTTCACCACCACAAGAGGAAATGCAGATCAAGCAAGCTCTTATCAATTTTTGTATGAATTAATTCAGTGGAAGAATCAACAAGAAAAATGCACAGCAAGTAATATCACATAAATTTACAAATAAGCTTATCACATAACTTTACAAATAACATAACTAAATCAAAAAAAAAAAAAAAAAAAGAGACATAACAACAACAACTCTGTCATCACATCATTAGTTCCAACAACAACAATAACAGGCATCTATCTAACTAATGTGACCCAATTTAACACCCAACTCCTAATTCACTTTGAAACCAAAATATAACAAACATAAAAACCTAATGTCAAAGGAGCCCATAAATACAACACAAGCATTATACATGTCAAGCTAGCTGTAGCAGAGCATAAAATTTAAACCAAAAGCATGTTAAAGGTATCAAGTAGGTGGTGTGCATCTCAAAGAAATCTAACATAGTAATGAAAAATGTTGAAAATCAAAACAGAGAAAAAAAAGGAAAAATAAGTTACCTCAACTTTCTCTCACGGATAGTTCAATTCAATAGAAGCCTTATTTGTCTTCTTTTCAGATGCTGCTCTTGGTCAAACAAACAAAAAGTTAAAACCCATATAAAATTTATGTTTAACATATAAATCAGAGTTTCCAAAGAATCCAGAGATTCGTTAATATAGATGATGAAGAAACGAATTACGATTGGTGTGAGAAAGTTGAAGAAAAAATTTAAATTAGGGCTTAAAATTGGATGGCGATTGTAGAGAGAGAGGGGGGCTCACGATTGGAGTGAGAAAGAGGAATAAAATCGCAATTAGGGTTCATGATGTTTTTTAGAGAGAGAGAGCTTCGGTGCTTCACGATAAATTTTGGTAGAGTTTAGAGAAAAGGTTTAAACTAGTAGTGTTGCTTGTTTAGGAAACACTAAATCAAAAATAGAAATAGGCAAAAATCAACATACCTTGTTCAATCGGTTGTTCTGTTGTTCAATAGCTTGAATCCTTGTTCACTGTGTATCTCTCTGCAACATAAAAAAGAAATTATGCAAAAGAAATCGAAAATTAAAAACGAAAATAAGAACTGTGAAAATGAATGAAAAACAAAAATACCTTGATGATGAATCTGAACAGAGACGAGAGAAAGGGAAGGGAAACAGAGACGATGAAACGATTTGGAAATAGAGAAAGTGAAGAAGAAACTGTTGTATTGGGTTTCTTTGTGCCTGGGTTTTACGAGCAATTGGGTTTTGGTTTGGAGAGAAATCGGGTAGGGTTTAGAGAGCAAGGTGAAGAAGGAGAAAAGAATGTTAGGGTTTCGAAATTGGAAGCATTTTTACGAGAGAGAGAGAGAGAGAGAGAGAGAGAGAGAGAGAGAGAGAGAGAGAGAGAGAGAGAGAAAGTGTGTGTGTGTGTGAGTTTCGAAATTGAAAAAGAGGAAAGCCAAAAAAAAAGTGGACGGTGGGAGGGAATGCGAAAAAAAAAGGCGGACTAGTAATTTCAGTGACGAACTAAAACTTCCTCACTAATAGTGAGGGGCACTTTTCCTCGCAAAATACGTCTCTAAACGTCTTTTTCAACATTCTGTGACGAATTTAGTTACAAAATTTTTAGAGAGGGATATTTTTCATCTCTGCATTCGTCACAAACGTATTTTGTGGGGCCGCTCTTTGGGTTTATCTTTTTCCTAGCTAAATCCCTCACTAATAGTGAGGGATATTTATTCATCTCAAAAATTCCTCTCTAAATATAAGTTTTCTAGTAGTGATGAAATAGTAATAAATTATTAAGGGTATTATAGGTAAAAGAGAATTAATTGTATCAATAGTAACAAAATTTATTGCTCTCATTGGTATGTCTAAAAAGACAAAAAACGACAAGTAAATAGGAACGGATGGAGTATTTTTTTGATACAAAATGACTTACTAATATGTGTGCAAAACTTAAAAAAAATAAGTGTGCAAAATGTTAAACTACCAAAGCTATGAAACAGTAATTAATACCGGTAACTCTATCATTAATATCAGTAATTAATACCAGTAATTTATCATTAATTTTGTGAAAAAATTCTATCAATAATTTTTACCTAGTTAATGTGAGTAAATACACAATTTTCATTAAGTCAAATTAATGTAAAATTTTCTATCATTAAGTCAAATTAATGTAAAATTTTCTATCATTGAATGGAATTTATCTAATATTTTCCAATTAAGTGAAGATGACATTCAATAAAAAATTAAGTGAATTTTCATTTTTAGCCTTTTATTTTTGTCCCAAAACAATAGCATTTTTTTTTACTCAGGAGCACTTGAATGAGATGGTAAGGGTCTCTTTCAGCTTAACCAATGTCCTGGGATCGAATCCCGCCTTGGACATGCAGCAGTGTTAAATCTCTTAAGGGAGAGCTTTGCCCCCCATTGTGGCCCTACCCGGCTAGAGGGATTAGTCTCTGCAGTTGCGCGCAGAGGATACCTAGTTTATACCAAAAAAACAATAACATTTTTAAAAATGCAATGTACAATTCAGCAAAAAAATTCAAATATACTATTTATATTTATTGAGTCTTTTAAAGTATTAAAGTATGAATTAATTGTCTCAAGACTCTTATTTTAACTTTAGTTATTAAAAAAAATGTAAAAGGAGTACCACAAGTTAATAAAACTTTAATTTATATGTAATAAACTAAAAATACCAAAGTTTTAGGAAAAAAGAGTAATATTATTACTTAAATACTACTCCACTCCAATAATAAAATAAAAGTAGTGCAAATCCTCACAATTACTTGTGGGATAATTATATTGTATGTGTCATTCTCTCTCTGAAATTGTCCTACGAGTACTTGTGAGAATTCCCGCTCAAATAAAAGTGTTCTTATCAACAAATAACTATATACACATTTATTAAGATAATAATTATTAGCATTTAATTTTTTAAATATTGAGTATTAAATGAAATTACTTTTAATACACTATCATTAAGTTTTTCAAAAAGAATACTATCATTAAATAACATGAATACAATCAAATTTACTTATATTCTATTTATAACTTTAACAAGTCAAATTTTATTTATAATTTTATTTATTAAAGAAAGTAATATTCTTGAGTCTGAACGTTATGTTTGAACTGTTGTGGGGCATTGTAAAGCATGAACAGTGTGAGTGTGAGTGTTGAGTTGAGCAATCTCAGGTGTAGTAGACTGTATAGTAAAAAAACAAAGTAGTACTATGTTGAATATTTTTAAATCAAAAAAAGGAAAAAAGAAATGGCATAATGGTAATTTAGTTAAACGAAGTAGAATTGGGAAAGTTGTAACGTAAGTATGAAAGTTTGAGCATCTCGAAGACTGTAAAACCAGAACAAACACTGCAGATCCCACGCGTTCCGACAATTTTCTCAAACTAACGTTAACTCAATCTAATAAAAATCAATTTCAAATAAATTATAAAATTAATTAAAAATAAAAATGTTTCACTTCAATCAACACAGTTGGCCGAGTGGCTGCCTTAATATACATTGGGACATAGTGAATTGACTTGGTATTCTCTTATTCGATTCTCGCAGTGAACAAATTCAGTGTTGGTTGATGAAAAATTGATACATGATTAATCTTTTAATAGTCAAAAAGTATTTCACAAAACGACAAACGTAAAACGTAAGTAAATTGAGAGAGTACTTGCGTTTTTTTTTCTTTTTATTATTAAATATATGAAAAAGACTCTGCTGAGTTTTTATTTTTTATTTTTTAATTTATTTGTTTTTATCTTGAAAAATAGTAGCAGCAAGCATAAGCATAAATTGAATCAAACCAGTTATCATAATCACAAACAATCTCTCTTTTCATTTCTTCTCAGAGAAAGAGAATCAGAGAGAGAGAGAGAGAGAAAAAAAAACATGGGTGAGACAGATAACCATAACCACCAAGCACCGCCACTAGCACCGCCACAGGGACCACCACCGGCGAATCTTGGACTTTCAAGGGGACCCACTTGGACTCCAGCTGAACAACTCTTGCAACTTCACTATTGCATCCATTCCAATCCTTCTTGGCGTAAGTCCCTTTCACTGATTCTCATTCTGATTCTTCACTTTACTTTTTTTATTAATTTTTTTATGCTTAAAATTGGTAAAAAGTCATGCTTGATGTTAAAAGCAGTTGAGAATCTTTAGTCAAAGCTTAAAAATGTAATATTTTTTTGTGTGTGTGTGTCTGTATTTGGAGTGAGTTTTTGTTACCTTTATTCCAGTTTGATTCACTTTTTGTAGAAAAAAAGGTTTATTTGTTTTTTGTTCTTGTCATTTTTGAGAATCTGTTATGAGATTCAATTTGGATGATGGATTGATGTTGATTTTACCTTTTGATTGCAGCTGAAGCATTGCTTTTGGGATTCCAGCACTACATTGTGATGCTTGGAACCACTGTTATGATTGCAAGCTACTTGGTCCCTTTAATGGGTGGAAATCATGTAAGTGTAGTTAGATTGATTAATTGATAAAAAGTTGGATACTTTATGATGATGATGATGATGATTGATTTTTGTTGATTTTTTTTTTTGTAGGGTGACAAGGCTCGTGTGATCCAGACAATGTTGTTTATGTCTGGTATCAACACATTGCTCCAGACATTGTTTGGTTCTAGGCTTCCGGCTGTTATGAGTGCTTCGTTCGCGTTCATTCTTCCGGTGCTGTCGATCATTAATGATTCCAATGACAGAACTTTTAATTCTGAACATGAGGTTTGTTCATTGCAAAATTCAAACATCTTGTAAATCATTGTTGCTTATGTTGTTGTTGTTTGTTTGCTGTTGGATCATATTTGTGCTGCTATGATTTTGATAATTTTGGGATCAATTATGTGTTCTGTTGGAACCTTTTGATGATGATTTTTTTCTCTTTATTTGTTTGTTTGGATGGATTGTTTTCTCTTAGTTTCGAAATTACGCATCGTGGTTTTCTTCAAAGTTAAAATGTTTGCTGTTGTTGGATCATTTTTCGGATTTTGTTGCTTTTTCTCGAAATTCAGCTCATTCTGAGTTCAGTTTGTATGGTGTGAATTGTTTTGTCGAACATGAAAATGTTGATTCGAACTGCTAATGAATTATGACATTGGCACTTGTAGAGGTTTATGTACACAATCAGGACAATTCAAGGATCTCTCATTGTTTCATCTTTCATCAACATCTTCCTTGGATTCAGTAGAGTATGGGCAAATTTAACAAGGTAAATGTTATAACTGGTTTTTGCTTTTTTGGTTAAGCTTTTACATTCATGGTCTATAATATATATCTCAATCTGCATACAAAGTAACATATTTAGTTCATTATAATGATTATTAGTTGATATGTTTTGCTGATTCTTTTTTCTTTATCAGGTTGTTTAGTCCGATAATCATGGTACCTTTGGTATGTGTTGTCGGTCTCGGTCTATTCTCTCGAGGATTTCCAGCGGTAAATATTCATAATACACTTCTAAGAGTAAATCAATTATTTATTACAAGATATAATTAGATAGAGTTCATAAACTTAACCCTCTTTTTCAATGCAGCTTGCGGAATGCGTACAAATTGGGCTACCCATGCTCATTTTATTAGTCATAACGCAGCAGGTTTTATATCACATCTAAAGCAATCTCTTAGAAATTTACCATCTGCATTCTGCAACAAACAACACCCTTTTATTTTTCTATCTATGCAGTATCTGAAGCGTATTCATCCTTCAACTCAACATATACTCGAGAGGTTCGCTTTGCTTATTTGCATTGCCATTGTTTGGGCTTTTGCGGCTATCCTTACTGTGGCTGGTGCATACAATACTTCCAAAAACCAGACCCAAAAAAGTTGTCGCACAGATCGCTCGTTCCTTCTGACTGCCGCTCCTTGGTATGTACTGAAAGTATTAGATTTAAGTATTTAACAGTTAATTCGAGTTCAGATGCTCTTTCTAGAAATTTACAATAACAATTATTTATTTTTTTAATTCCAGGATTAAAGTACCATATCCATTTCAATGGGGTACTCCCATATTCAAAGCTAGTCATGTTTTTGGAATGATGGGAGCAGCACTTGTCTCTTCTGCAGAGGTTCAGCAACTATTGCTTAATATTTTTAATTCTACAAATTGTTCTGATGATTTATGTAGCACTGACACATCTGGTTGAAGACGTGTCGGTGTCCGTCATGTATCGTGTCGGTTACCGACACCAACACTGACACTTCAATTACTTGTATTTTTCTAATTAAAATTGGTATCTGCGTGTCCGTGTTTGTGTTGGTGCTTCATTATGTGTTCATTATCCATTTTGAGGCATTTCAGTCCTTGACAATTTCACTATCTGGAAAATGATCTTAATTGTTATATTACCATTATTTTCAATCCGTTGTGATCAAACTAAGGATCTAATTTGGATACTTTTTTAAATGCAGTCAACTGGTACTTTCTTCGCTGCGGCTAGGCTTTCTGGTGCAACACCCCCTCCTCCACATGTGATCACCCGAAGCATCGGACTACAGGTGAACTTGATCGTTCTTTTATATTACTAAATCTCGATATCTTTGTAGCTTCTGTGACGCATACTCCTGTCCTTCCCTTAATAATTCTCGATATCCTTATAACTTTTGTGACGCAAACTCACGCCTTTCGCTCTTTCTATATGCAGGGTGTTAGCATGCTGATGGAAGGAATTTTTGGTTCTCTAGTTGGAACTACAGCATCTGTGTAAGAAATCAATATTTGAAGAACTCTTGTTTTGAACTAATTGTTTTGATAAGGAAAAGTTTATATTGTATCTAGCATCAAGATATAATCTATGTTTGTAAATTCTCATTTTTCATGTCATAATTTACCCATCCGCACCGCCTTTTCCATGCACGCCCTACTCTTCATATGGTTAATATTTATTATGATTATGGATTTATTGATTATTTGTTAATATTTGGAAATATCTGTTGTATATTCCAATCATGCTCTAGAGATTAAGAGACTTGCTTCACTAACTTATTTTATCACCGCAGTGAAAATGTTGGCCTACTTGGTCTAACACATATAGGGAGTAGACGAGTGGTGCAAATATCATGCGGTTTCATGATCTTTTTCTCGATTTTCGGTACCGTACCACTTGAAATCTTGTGCTGAGTTTCATGACAGATTTACATTCCATATTTAGTTATTTTTCCATTTCCATGTCTCTTTCAGGTAAATTTGGAGCCTTTTTTGCATCAATCCCTCTGCCAATATTTGGTGCTATATACTGTGTTCTGTTTAGTATTGTGGGTAAGTGAAATTGCTATTATATAAATATTTTTTCACCTCGAGGATACTCTTACCACTGAGCAAGCACTTCAAGCGTACTATACTCCTTCCGTTATAGAATATAAGCAAAAAATGGTCAACAGAAGTTGATGTATCTGGTTCAAAATTTGGACTAGCAATTTCTGTTGACCAGTTTTTGCTCATATTCTGTAACAGTAGTGTGTATATATATATATATATATATAATCATAATTTTGACAACCTTATACAACTTTCTTTTGCTGTCTGTATCTTGCAGCTGCTGTTGGGATATCATTTGTACAATTTACAAATAACAATTCCATAAGAAACATCTATGTATTGGGGCTATCATTGTTTCTTGGAATCTCAATTCCTCAATATTTTGTTATGAACACTGCACCAGATGGTCATGGTCCAGTTAGAACAAATGGTGGATGGGTAAGTCACTTATTAATTCTTTAATCCTTCAATATTCCATATGATTAATTAATCTAATCATATTTTCTCATTAATCTAATTAGTTTTACCTTGTGTTTTGTGTGAAACAGTTTAATGACATTTTGAACACAATATTCTCATCTCCACCAACTGTGGCTATAATAGTTGGAACTGTTCTTGACAACACACTTGAAGCTAAGCAAACAGCTGTGGATAGAGGACTTCCATGGTGGACTCCATACCAGAATAAAAAGGGTGATATTAGGAATGATGAATTTTATCGTTTTCCTCTTAGGTTAACTGAATATATTCCTACTAGATTTCTCTAAATAAAACATATTTTCCATAGGTGTTTCTATGTAAAACCATTTCTATGGGGATAATTTTTAGATCTTAATTAATGCACAGTGTTTTGTATGATATGGAAAAATAACTTTTTCATATCATCAAGCAGCCAAATTTTACCTTGTATAAAAGGTTTTGCCATTTCTTTATATCTCATGCTCGTGCATGCGATCGTTAGTTACTTTTGAGTGATGTTTTTAAAACCGGATGGGAGATTGAATCGAGTAGGCCTCCGAGTAGGGTGGCAATAGGCTAGGCTGAGTTGGACTTTGTATGGCCTGAGTCTGGTCTGCATTGAAAATGTTAGGTCCGAGCTTGGTCCGTGGCCTGTAATAGGTTGACTTTTGAGGTCTGACCTAGCATTTCTGGAAGTCTGATAAGGCTTGAAAACCTGCTTAAAAGTCTATTTTACAATTTTTTTACGAAAGTCTATAACTTTTGAGTGGTGTAAATTTTGTAAATAAACTAATTAGAGGCCAATGAGATTAAATTCTAATTCTAGATCTAACAAAATCTTTTAGAGAATTATCTTTATATGATATTCTATTTAAATTATATTTTATAATAATGCCTTATAATATGTTAAAAATTGATTGATGTATGTCAATATTTTAAATAAACAGAAAATGCAAGCAAATTTATGATTCAATGCAAAGTAGAAAATTTAATATAATAATAATAATAGTAATAAAAATATTATTTTATATTTACTTTTTTTTTGTCAATGTTATTTATATTTACTTAAGTAGGTTGGTCTGGTAAGTTTAGAAAACTTGATGGTTTGTAACTTGGCCTTTTAGCTAAACAAACTTTTAAAAAAGCATTGGTCTTATTTATTTAAAAAAGGGTTTTACTTTTCTCACTCTCCCTCCTCTTTCACACCCCTTAACAAATTTATTCCAAAAATAACTTCGCGTGAAACGCTGTGATGACGTGTTTAATGACGGTTCGAACGATCTTGTTCGAACACGTTCGAGTGACCCCGTTCGAACAGGTGAAATTACGCACAAGAGGGTGTGAAGTCAATATTTAACTCACGCGAACGATGTCGTTCGAACGGGTTCGAACAAGGTTATGCGAACATGTTCGAGTGACCCTGTTTGAATAGGTCAAATTACACACAAGAGGGTGTGAAGTCAATATTTAACTCACGCGAATGATGTCGTTCGAATGGGTTCGAAGGGCCGTGTTCGAAAACGTGAAATTTCTTAAAAAAAAGACGTTTTGGCTGGCCTTTTGGTCATTTCACACCCTTATGGGGTGTGTTTTGAGTAGGAGGGGGAGTAGGAAAAGCAAAACCCTTAAAAAAAAGATTTGTCTGACCTGTGCCTAATGTAGCCTGGGCGATAGGCCCTTGTAAGCCGGTCTGGCTTATTCCCACCCCTACCTCCGTGTCATGATTTAATTGGTTCATTCAAATCATGGTGGAACTGGATGATTAGTAAATAAATAAATAAAAATATTAAATTTTGGAGAAAAAGAATAAAAAACGAAGAAAAAAAAATCATTCCAAATGGTTCGGCTCGATTCAAGAGACGGTTTGATCCAATTATGTGTGGTTTATCAAACTGCAATCTAATTGAAGTTGAACCATTTTCTAGACTGATCGATTCTTGGTTCAATCAGTTGAACTAGTCGACCCGATTCGGTTTTTACAATACTGGTTTTGAGTATGGATTTGATAATAACATTTCTTCTTAGATATGACTCTTACACTCAACCACTTAAAAGGTTACACCAAACATCCTTAACATCAAAATAAAATAATAAAAGTTGTGAAATCTGGATTATCTACCAAAGTCATAGTGATTTGTAGGCAGGCCCTCACATCTCTTTTCACTATTGGTTGCAGAACTTTAATTGAGTCATAGTTGACCACCATACCATTGTGTCACCTAACTGCTTCTTTACCATCGAATTGTAGCCTCACTCTTTACACTACTACCCATCATTGTCCATGTAACCACCACTAATGTAAGTTATGGGCAATTCGTGGTGGAATGAGCCGGTAGTAGTGTAAGAACTGTAATGATCCTATCCGAAGTGGAATGAGCCGGTGTTCGATGTGGAATAGGTGAAGGTCATGGCAGCGACGGAATTACATCTAAGACTTCGATGCTAAAGTTAGCATTAAATTAGAGCAAGGATGGATGCATGGCTATGCAATTGGGGGCACTTGCCCCCACCCACCCTTATTTATTCTTTGGTGTTAAATTATAATGTACGTTAAATTTTGCCCCCACTTAAAATAATGTCTTGTCTTCACCTAATGAAAAATTTAGAGTATAAAAAAAAGGATTTCTCAATAAATTTTGTGAATAATTAAATGCACATTTGAATCAACATGAGTTTTTAAATAATTGTCTAATTATATGTATAAGTGTCTATACATATAATTGTTCTCTTTTGTTCTCTTTAACACTATATGTATAATCAGACAATTATAATTGTTGTTCTATTTAACAATTATAATTGTCTGATTATACATATAATTAGACAATTATTTAAAAATTCATGTCTGATTATACATATAGTGTTAAAAAAGAGAAAAAAATTGAGGATACTTTTGAAATAAGAAGATATAAAGAGAACAATTATGATTCATAGATGTTCAAGTGTCTCCAATTTTTTGAATATACAATGATATATTTTTTGTAATATTGATAATCATATCATTATTTTATCGCTAATGGATTTATGTATATTTATAAACGTTTAAAATGTATCTTACCCCCACCAATCAAATTTTTTGGATCTGTTCCTGGATTAGAGTACTCTGAGGTGAATGCAGGCGTACTCAGAAAATTTCATAAGTGGGACAAGAAAATAATTTATTTGTAATGTCACAAAAGAAAATTAAAAAAATTCAGAAAATACACTATCACATATGTGACAAAAAACTCTAAAAAATATCTAAACTTCTAAAAATTACACATATTATATCACTACAAAAAAAACAGTATTAGCGAGGGAATTTAGCGAAGGAATTTAGGTGGGTCGCTAAAAATCAATTAGCGAGAGAATTAGCGACGGAAATGCCCGTCGCTAAAGAGGCATTGAATTTTTTTTTTTAAAACGTCTGTTGCTAAATCTTAAATTTCCGTCGCTAAATCAGCGACAGCTATAACCCACAACAGTCTTTTTTCAAATTCCGTCGCTAAATCTTAAAGTTCCGTCGCTAAATCTTAAAGTTACGACACGACGATCTGCAAGAACATATTCCCTCGCTAATGCATTAATTCTGTCGCTAAAAATTCCCTCGCTAAAATTAAAAATTCCCTCGCTAAATGTTTTATGTAACCGATGATTTCTTCTCTTCCCTCTCATTTCTCTTGTTTAGTGTGTTTCTCTCCTCTTCCTCCTCCACGCCTCTAACACCACTACCCTCCATATCTCCTTATTTTCTCCTCCACCACCATCCACGCCACCACCACCACCGTCCACGCCACCACCACCATCACTAAGGTTTGTTTTTTCTCACTCTTCTCTCTCTTTCTCTATTCTCCGAAATTCCTCTCTATTTCTCTCTAATGGTTTTGCTTTTTTTCCTCACCTACAACCACGTTTTGTTTGTCACAACTGCACCGGAGTGCACATCGTCATCGAAACTCCAAAAGACCGTTCGATTCTTGACTCAAAACGGTTAGTTTTTCTTTATTTTTGATTTTAGTGGGTAGGATTGGTTTTTAGAAGTTGATTTGATTTTAGTGTATTTAGGATTAATATTGACATTTGTTGTAAAGTGTATGTTTGTATCTGTCGTTTTGTATGAACAAATGTCTTTTATTTGGGGTAGCCTTCATCAATCGTTTGGTTGCTACTGTTCTGATGGATTGAGAAATTAAGTTTATTCACATTTTCTTGATATGATACTGTTCTGATGGATTGAGGAGCTCAAAATTGTATCTTAGCCTCTTGATATGATACTGTTCTGATGCATTTTTTTTAAAAAAAATTACATTAGCGAGGGATTTAGGATTTAGCGACGCACAATTCCCTCGCTAAAATTCCCTCGCTAAATTCCCTCGCTAATTCCCTCGCTAAATTTAGCGAGGAGCATTTTAGCGAGGGATTTGGATCCTCGCTAATTACCTCGCTAAAGTACATTAGCGAGGGATTTTTGTGCTTTAGCGAGGGAATTGTGCGTCGCTAAATCACGTTTTTTTTTGTAGTGTATATGCATTTTCACATTCAAAAAATGTTGAATGATATTTTCATTGTCGATACTATTAAAATATATCTCTTAATATATGTAACAAGAAAGTTATTCAACTACTGATCTTCCATGATTACACAGCTCCTTATTTACAAAACTCAATGCAAAGAATTTTTTTCAAACGTTGTAGTCGCTCGAAGCAAAACCTATTTTTTACTTGAAATTGTGAACTAATGAGTTGGGCTTGTGTCTTTGGGTAATTAGATATTAATAAAGGCAAAGTCATTATTTTATGGGGCCAAATAAAATATTATTATATATTTGTATATGATTCTTCTTAATGGTGGGGCAATTGCCCCCATACTCTATAGCCTCTATTCGCCTGTGGTACCCAAACTGAACTGACCCAAATAAATTTTTAGATAAGACATTTTTTAATAGGAGTTCTTATAATCTGACTTACTGTGTAACAAATAAATATAAACATATTAATAATAATGACACAAGTTGATATTAATAAAAATGGAACAGTTGCGTTTAAATCAGTTGTGTCCAAGTCTCAAAAGAAATTCAGACAGAAAAAACAGTTGGTCGTTGGTTACAATACTAGTTCAAAAGCTAATTCTGTCTCTGAATTCTTTTAATCTGGTTTTGTTTCTAGTTTGTATATCTAGCTTGAGTGTCTTCTATCTTTTGTTAGTTAGATTGATTTTTAGGTTTTTTATCTATCCTATAGGCTGCGGTGTTTTAGAGGCTCTCTATTATTGTTTAATTTTCTTTGATGACAAGAGTTTCGGTCTAGTCCCCATTCATTTTTCTCTGTCTTTTTCCTTCTTTTTTTTAATAAATTCGGGCAACTGCACGTTTGCTAAAAAAAAATGACACAAGTTGATATTGATGTTAAGGTTATACAAGTAGCAACATCATTTCTTGTTTTTGGTTTTTTATAGGTATCCTACACAGTAGGGAGTCATGTTTGAGTTGAGGCACCATCAAATACTAAATATAATCACTTCGCTTGACAGAAATTCAAACAATCACATCCAAAATTTGAATAAACAACTTAATTACGTATTTCTTGTTTTTATATTTTTGGTTGTCCTCAAGCTGAATCAATTTGGCGACTGGATGGGTTATGGAACCATATTCATTATTTGATTGTGGGGGCTGACGGTTATAGGGACTCGGTTTTTAAAATTCAGGATGTTGTGTCTGAGGGTGTAAGGAAGACTTTTATGATCACTTGGTGCTTGTG
This sequence comes from Oxytropis ochrocephala, assembly GCA_020916435.1. NCBI lineage: Eukaryota > Viridiplantae > Streptophyta > Magnoliopsida > Fabales > Fabaceae > Oxytropis > Oxytropis ochrocephala. The sequence continues at coordinate 97,545,379 of CM037090.1, forward strand.
GAAGAGAAGGAATGAAAAAATTTGGGAGGGCTTTGTTCGGCCTGCGCGTTTTTCTATTAACTGTGCACTCGAATTATTCTTCCGCTGGCAGGAGGAAAGGAAACTGGACCGTGAGCAGCATGGCCAGCCTTCTCAGGAGGGTGGGGGAGTTGCGACTTGGGCTCGGCCAGCAGTGGATATGTTGAAGTGTAATGTCGATGCAGCTTTGTTTGAGGATAATAGATTCGGTATTGGTCTTTGCATACAGAATAGTGATGGTTCATTTGTTACAGCGAAGTCTGCCTGGTTTTATGGTACACCACAACCACAGAAAGCTGAGGCTTTTAGATTATTGTTAGCAGTCAAATGGTTACAAGAACTAGACATCCGGCGAGTTACTATCGAGCTGGATTGCAAAGCGGTTGTTGATGACATCCGAAGAGTGTGTAATTCTGTCACCGAGTATGGCTCTCAGGGGAGGATCTATGTAGGCTTGAGGGTGTGCAGCTGCACAGTCTCAACTTTCAAAAATCTCAATGATACTCTTAAAATAAATTTTTTTGACCTAATGATTTTATTTTTTTTTGCACACCCTCTTAGGAAGAGATATTTTAAATAATAAAGGTATGACTCGAAAAGAAAATTAATGTTGTATTGATATTCTAAAAAGTGTATTATGAGACAATTTTTTATACCTAAAAAGTTAGATAATATGGGATGGAGGGAGTAACATACAACTTTCGGTCGTGTTCGATAATTCAAGGTTTGATGATTTACAAACCAATTTCGCCCATGACCACTTACGTAAACTCGTTTTCTATCAACCAACAAACGGATTAAAATATTCACATATCACTCTAATCATCGAGAGAGGATACATATAGCATATTTATGAAAGAACATTTTCTGCTATGGAGATTGTGAAAAAACAGGTTGTGCAATGATTTGAACATAATATGTATGTGATTTTTTACTAGTTTTTTTATTTGGACAATTATGTCTTTATTTTTATTTATTATAATATCAAATTTTATTTAGTTAATTAAATAGTCTGACCACTCTGAGACAGTGTCCTAGTTACGTCGGTTAATTTCATCCGGAGGCAAGTCAACCTTGTTGCTCATATTCTAGTTAGAGCATCAAGGGATTTTACTAGCTAGCTCCCATGTTTTTTATTGTAGTTCACCTTATATTACGACTTTGATTATTAATGAAAAATTAAATGATATAAGTTTGCCTTTGCCAAAAATAAAATAAAATAAAGAAATATCGCATCAATCCTAAAAGTGTATTTGGATGAAACAACCTAAGGGAATGATGCATTTTTAGAGTATAAAACAAAATTAATGTATAAATCTTTGTTTCAATATCTTTAAAACGAAGGTATTTTGTGGGGAATAACTACGTATAGGGTATGTTTCATTTGTTAAAAAAAATAAGGGATTGGAGATTACAACTTCAGTTGTACTCTATTTGATTTGGAAATTGTTCATGTTAATTATTGGACAACTGTGGGGCAAGGGACCGGACAAATATCTAAATTCATATCCCTCACCAAACTACAATACAACTTTCTCTCTATAAAAAAATACCAAAATACTATTTTTATTTGTTACTAAATAACTTTTTTCTCTCATATCTCTCTTCTCTCTCTCTCTCTCTCTCATTCTTCTCTCTCCTTTTTCTCTCCCTCTCTACCTCCCATATCTCTTCTATATATCTTCTCATATCGTGACACATATTTGTCTCTCTAACTCTTCTATCTTCTCTCTCATATTTTTCTTTATTTTCTAATTATATTATAATATTTGTTATATAAAATCATTATAAACCTTATAAAGAGCATTATAGTATATTTTACATTTTTTTGTTTGTGTTGTCCAGTGTTTACTAAACTACACAACATGTTGTCCAATATTGTTCTGTCCAATATTGTAATGTCTAGTTTTGTACTTACCTGTTTGCAAATCAAACAGACTCATAAGAAACACCCTAAAGCAAAAAAAATAATTTGAAATTGTCAATCCATTGTCCACCGCCACCCGTCACCGTACCACCATTTTTCAGATGTTGCCGGAGTGGATAAAAAAATGTTATTTTTATGTCTCATCTTTGGGTTTTTTTTTAGAAACAAAGAATAAACAATGAAATGCCAGCAACTGCATGTCATGTTAATTCAAATGCATGGTATATTTGGTACCTTTCTTTGAAAATATTTCCTTCTAAATATTCTCTTTATTTTTTATTTTTTATATATGATGTGTCACCGTCCTTTAATTACTCTATCTAAATAAATTCTTTAAAATGAAATGAGTTAAAGTAAATCAAATTTAAATATCTTCATTATATAAACTATTACATGGAACTCATTAAAATAACAGCATATCAGAAGCTATTTGTGTTATTCTTAATTCCAAGCACTTCAATATTGTATACTAACTTCAAACTTTAAAATATAGTATCAATCGAACCCAACCCTGCATAATGGACACATACATATATTAATATGAGAGAGAGAGAGAGAGATCCATGCTGATAAAATTGGTTGAGTTGACTAGGATGGCTGCACTTACGAGATTAGATGAGCCACCATCAATGAAAAAAGGATAATAATAAAAAATAAGTACATTGACTAAATGAACAGTATTAAAATGAAGATAAATAAATCTACCAAAGGAAGCTTCTCAGTAATCGCAAGAGTATGTGAATATGCGAATTTGCTGAACTCAAAACAAATGCGGCGGTTAACGCTTTCACCTTTTTCAGCTATATACAACTTACGCGTTTTCTTTCCAAGTATGAATCAGACAATCTCCTTTGGTTGAGGACAGAGGCATGTGATTGGAAGTTGGAACTCACTCATCGTACGTGTAAATGTATCTAAAATGGTTTTTTTTTTGACCCCCCCTTCTCTCTTACACATCCATTTTATCAAAAATATCAAAAATACCCTCTACTTTTTTAAAAAAAAAAATTAACTTTCTCAAATCTATTTACCTCATAGGTAGGTAAATCCGGTTCACAATTTATGAATCGAATTTACCTACGTATGAGGTAAATCCGGGAAACCAGTGGGGGTTTGTTGGATTTCCGGATTTATCTTATAGGTAGGTAAATCCGGTTCACAATTTATGAACCGGATTTACTTACATATGAGGTAAATCTGGGAAACCAGCGGGGGGTTTTTGGATTTCCGGATTTACTAAAAATTCAGGTAAATTTGGTTCATAAATTGTGAATCGGATTTACCTATTTATGAGGTAAATCCGAAAATCCAACAAACCCCCACCAAAAGCGTAGGTATTTCTGAAAATGGTATTTATGGGTGTGAGAGAGGTGGAGGGGAGGGGGTACGAAAAAAAATCCATCTAAAATGATGATGGGGCACAAAATTCCAAACTTTTGGTCCTAAACTTTCCCAATCAAGAATGGAAAAAATCATGCTTCCCTTTGAAAATCTATGATCAATGGAGCATTTCCCTTTTTCTCAAGCCGCCTTACTTTCTTTATTTTATTACGTCGTTAAATCACCATTTTAAGGAAAAAAAGAAAATCAACGTTGGGAATATGATTCTTGATACAAAAGGGTGTTTATTTAATCTAAGAATGTCTAGATGATTCGAATCTCTTTCAACTTAATTAGAAATATTCAATTTGAATATAATTTCGAAGGTGCAGCATCATTAAAACTCTTAAAGAAGAACTTTGACACTCATTGTAGTTCTATTGGTTCATAGAGTTAATCTAGAATACCTAATTAATAGGAAATTTAACTCTTGTAATAAAATTTAATTAGGTTGCCAATGAAGGTTATTTAACTCTTGTAATAAAATTTAATTAGATTGTCAATGAAGGTTGACTCAGTTGGTAAGGAGTTGACTCATGGCCACAAGGTTGTGGGTTCAACTCACGCTGCCGATGGGAGAACCTCTTTGGTGGTAATTTGTAAGTACCTCAGTAAGTGTTCAAAGAGCCTTGAGGCCTGTCCTGACCCTGGTGAGCCCCAGAGCCCAATTCACCTAAACTTTTTGTAAAAAGAAAATTAATTAAGTTTACCACTGACTACTGGCATTAATTGTATGTAGTAAATATAAGGCATTTGAATTAACACAGGTTATGACACTTCATATTAGGAAAATAGAAGGCTATGCTAAGATTTTCTTTTATTTCTGTATGGGAGAAAAATGATTTCCATTACAAACAGAGGCTTCTATGAACAAGTATTTACAAAGGATTGGGTGGCCTAAACATTACAATAATAACATAGACATTAGTGTTACAACAATAACATATCATTAACTAATGTGGCTCTACTAATGTTACAACAACAACTAATGTGTCAGTCTCTAAGCCAGTCCATATCATAGTGTGGCTCTACTACTTGAACATGGAAATCTGGGTTAGCATTCTCAACTTCTTCCCACATCCAAGCTATCTCCTCATCACAAATTACAAGTTTCAGAGACTTCAATGACAATGCAGACTTTGGTATATTCTCAATCGCAGGGCATTCCCTCATGTCAATCTTCTCCAAGCTTACTAATTTACCAATTGCATTAGGGAAGCATGCAAGGTTAATACATTGAGAAATGTCAATATACTTCAATCTAGTCATGTCACAAATGCTAGAAGGAAGTGTTCTCAGAACAGGACAACCATATAACCTGAGGATCTCAAGAGATCTTAGTGTCCCCAATTCAACAGGCAGTTTCATCAAAGAATGACAGTTGGTGAGACTCAAGTTCTGTAGTGACTGTATGCTACAAATGCTTGAGGGCAACTCAGTTACATCATCACAGTGATCAAGTGTGAGCTCAGAGAGGTTAGGGAAAACTTGAGATAGGTTTCCTTCTTTTCCTTCCAAATTGTTGTTAATCTTACATAGGACTAAAAACAACTTGCTCAAATTTTCCATGACAGTGCCTGATAACTTTGGGATGGACACTTTTTCAAGCCAAAGGCTCCTTAAGTTGGTCAAGTTATTAAAAACTGAAACATTTTGAAGACCAGCATATGATGTACTGCAGTTTATTACTATTAATGCCCTCAAATTTGGCATTCTATTAATGAAGGGAGGTAAGAAGTATTCACTGGATGTGAAATTAATAATCAGCACTTCGGCCTTGGGAAATTCCAAATTATTCCAGTCCCCTTTTGTCATTTCACCTGCAAAATATGAAATTCACCACAAAGATGAGTAGCATAACAAGAAAGAAGGTGATAATGTAGAAAGTATTTCAATCCAATGGGTGTAGCTCGAATGGAAAAACACGCCGAGCTTGTGTGTGGGAAGCTGAAAGTGTGAGTGTGACCAAGTCCTGAACTCAGGACTAGTCCCATAACCAGTTCCAAAGGTTATCTAAAAAGAAAGTATTTTTAGAGAGGGATCGGCATTATACATACCAGTGTGAACTGAAACAATCAGAGCTTCAAATGGTTGGTCCTTATATCTCAACCACTCTTTAGGAAGTTTTCCATTGTCTTCTCGCTTCGGCATAACTAATCTTCGGCGTGTATTAGCGCTCCCACGGTTACTCAAATTAAGGGCAAGGTCTCTCAGTATATCATGTTGAGTAACAGAAATCTCAAAACAACTGCTATACATATCCCCAGCACTGAAAAAATAGCATGTTAAAAGGGATTTAGAATAGTATGCTATTGTACCTAGCTATTTGCTAACAGATGAAGCAAGGAAATGAACTCAAAAGAGTTAAAATACATTTTGTGATTGCATACCGTGCCTCTTTCACTAAGGTGAGAAGATTCTTGTTTGAAAGCTCAACCACAATGGCATATGCTTCGGTTTCATGAATATCATGAATTTCTACCCACATATTGATTAGCACTTCAAGGGGGATCTTTTTATCCTCTGGAAAGGAACACAGGTCCAAGAAGCACTCCTTGATCTTCTCTGGTAGGAAATTCGTACTGATTGCCATTCTATCAATCAGATTGACTTCATAGGATTCACCTATGCTGAGGCCTTGAGAAAGCCTTGTTTTAACACTCAACCAAAACATTTCATTCTGATCTCGCAAAGAAGCTCCGATGACTTTAAGAGCCAGTGGAAGCCTTCCACACTCACTCACAACCTGTTTTCCCATAACAACAGTAAAGAATGTGAGTTAAGGCCACATAGATAGCACTAAATTTTTGGCAAACCCATGCATAGGGACAAATTAAGTTCACATCTTCAAAGTTCAGACAATTACCTGTCTAACCAAATTCTGATTAGCAGCCAAAGGAATTGCTTTCTGTCCAAAAGCATGGTGACAAAACAAAGACAGGGCATCCTCTTCATTCAGCAATTGCACATCATAACTTGCATTGAAAATTGTTGGGAATTGGAACCTTGTAACCACAATGAACTTAACCCCAGGTATTCTGAACAGAAGCTGCTCCAGCACAGGGAGTGACCACACATCATCCAGAACAACCAGTGTTTTAGTTTCGCCCCCGCGATCAAATTGTGGCATCCACTGTGGAACAGCCCAATTGGCATTTAAGCATCCATTATTACCCATGATGTGTCCATAGATCCTTGCCCTCAGATGCTCGACATTCGGAGATTGTGAGACAGTCAGAAACAAAATCCTCTCTTTGAAATAACCTGCAAAAACCAACTGTTGAACATTAAAAGCTTTTCTAACACCTATTGAATGCTCACAAAACAAAACAATAAGACAACAAAACAATAAGTGATTTACTTTCAATGCATCACACAAACTAACAAAACAATTAGTGATTTACTTTCAGTGCATCACACAAACTTCATTTCATTTCATAGAAAACACTGAAGGTGGCGACACTAAGATTTTTTATGTCTTTGCGACCGCAATTGAAGCTGCATAAGCAGTATTTGGTTGCAAATTTCCGCAATATCAAGTATCGCGAATTTGCAATGCATATCACATGCACAAATTAAAATCTTAGAGCTATTGTTATCATAATTATGAAAGTAAAACTAAAGGATCCATCCATAGCCCCTACATGGTAAATAATATATGACCAAACATATTAGTATAGTATGTTGAAATATGATTAAACCTAAGAAGGAAATTAATTAAGAGGAATTGAATTGAATGTTGCTTACATCGAATTTGTTCATCTCTGCAAACCTCTCTAGCAAGAGTAGTTTTACCAGAACCACCAATACCACAAATCCCAAAAACCAAAACATCCTTACTTTCAATAACCATCTCCATAACTTTCCTCTTCCCAATCTCCAATCCAACACTCAAATTCAAATTCAAATTCCCAAAACTACCCTCAACCCAAGTCTCATCTTCCTGACTAGTCCTAACAGCTTCTTCAACCCACCCTCCTCCACCAACACCAATCTTCATCGACTCAAAAAACCGCTCCATCTTCCGATTCCACGCATCAATTCGATCGAACCGCTCAGCAATCTCCGAGCGCGTGTTATGCACGTCAGCGAGTATATGAGCTTGCATAGGAATCTGCAAGAAAGTCGTAACAGTTTCTTCAAGCGTCTCCATCTTCTTCGCGAGTTGGAAGTTTCTGTAAACATTCCAACGGCTAGAGGCGAGAACCTCATGTGAGAGTTCAACGCCAGAGCGGAGAATCTCTGAGAGACGGTCGAGTTGAAACTGACGTGGCGCCGGAAGTTCGACGCCGGAGTATTTGATTTCTTCGATTGTTGGAAGGATTTCGCGGACGAAGGTGATTAATTGTTCTGCGCTTGATTTGCAGTTTAGTGTCTTGCGAGCAACTGTTACGAGCGTTTTCCATAGATCCTTTGCTTCGTCGCAGATTAAGTCCTTTAAGACCATCGTCGATGGCTTCTACCGCCACGTACGGTGGTGCTACTCACTGTGTGTGTGAGTTTTCTCAGAATGGAAGGTAGTTTCGTTGCGTCTTCGTGTTCGCTTTTTGTATTTGTAGAGCCACAATTATTTTAACAAAAATGATATTTGGACATAAGTTTTTAAACAAAAATCAACATAAACCTATTTAAAATACTAATTAATTAAGTTTTTTAGATTATTAATCAACTTGGTTTTTTCATAGTTTTTGAGGCGTTGTTAAAAAACTTGATTAATTGATCACTTGGTTAATAGTCTAAAAAACTTGATTAATTGGTGTTGTAAATTGGTTTTTGTCGATTTTTATCTAAAAATATATCTCTATATAACATTGTTGTTATTTTAATCTTTTAAAAAAAATAGTCACAATGATTGTACTACAATAAAGATAAGAAGATAAGATTTATTTTTGAGATGCTTAAAAGATGGATTCCATACATACACACACCCCTCCAACACATAGTAGAGACATTTTTGTCAAAAAAAAACCATATGGTAGAGACATAAAGATACATAGAGAAAGTGACATGAGACATGTAATAGATAAGGGTATTCGCAGTGCGTGTTAGTTCAATTTTGAGCAAAATAGTAAACTGAACGGTAAAGTAAAATTAGATGTGGTTTGACTTCGTTTGTTGGCTTCCAAACTAAACCAAACCTATGCGGTTTGGATTCGTTAGGTTTTTGACGAGACAAATCACAATCTAAAAGATTGTGGATTGACTTACCCAATGTGGCAGAGGAAGTATGACAAATAAATAATAGAAAACATTGATGACTCTAATTTGGAATTGAAAATATTATATGTAGATGAAGAGGATCGTGAGTAGAGAGAGCCGACTATGAGTCTGGCCGGTGTACCGCTACATCAAAGTAATCATAATGAACTTATTTTCTGCATATATTCCTTTGTCTAATTATATTTTTGTATATCGGATTTTGCGGTTTGGTTTTGTTTTGTTTTTTTGTAATCAAAATCGCGAACCCAACCGTGCGGTTCACTAATAAAAAACCCAAAGAGAATCAATAAAAAGTGGTTTTTGCAGTTTTCAGTTCGATTTGGTTTGATTTGCGATTTTCTATTGGTTTGGTTCGATTTTGAACACCCCTAGTAATAGGTGAGTATATTGGCAGAGTTCGCTTAAAATTTTAGGGTAGACTCCTGAATGTGTGAGAGACTATCAATATAGTACTTTAGTTTATCAAAATTACAAATATATCTTCAATTGTCTCTTTTCTAAGTCATTTTAGTTATCAAATGTGTCTTTTGTTAGTTGTTTTGGTCCTCAAATGTGTTTTTTGTCGGTCAATTTAATCCATGAAATTACTATTTAAAGAAACACTTAGAGAAGTGTTTGTAATTTTGATACATTCAAAAACTATAATGACAATACCTCATGCATTTAGGGACCAAATGACTATTTGCCTATGAAGCCCCGATACTTCAAAAATGGCAACGTACCCATGTCGGATACGTATCCGATACCGATACTTCCCGATACGTACCTAAAGAGTATCCAATAATTTTTTAATTCTTTTTAAAAAATATTTCACCCGATACTTTTCAAATACTTCTTGGATACTTCTTACCAACTAAGGATACTTCTCAGATACTTTTTCAATATCTCTTACCAACTAAGCACATGATTGTCACTCATATATGATATATTTTAATACCTCAATAACTAAAAGACAAAATTATATCTTTTTTCGTAACACAATCATAGAAGAAATAAGACATTATGATATGGGTGACATAAATATACGTAATCATCTCTACGAATTATACAGTTTCAGGTGGTCTCAGTTACTTATTCGCCCCTACTTTTTATGACTAGTCACTCATGTATATATGTGTCGGTTGTCCTCTTCCTTTCCTCCATAAAATACAATATTTCTGTTTTTCATCTTTGTTTTTTTTCTAATTGTGTTTCTATTCCATTTTATTTTTTGTATATTTTTATATATTTAAATTTTAATTTAATTTTTTTATTAAAGTATCATAGCCGTGTCGTATCTTGATTTTCAAAATTTTCCCGTATCCGTATCGTATCGTATCGTATCCCGTATCGTATTGCATATCGGGGATTCATAGCTATTTGCCTAACTAAAATATTAACTTGCTATTATAATTAAAATCTATTGAATGTTTCTGTATAGACTAATTTTGGGGAATTCAAGTTCATTCCTTTAGACATTTGGGCTTCAATTATTAAAAAATTGTATTTTTATTGAGGGAAGTCGTGGCTACTGTGAGCTCTCACTAAGTCGTGACATTAGAGTGATATGAGAGATGTAATAGGTGAGTACAGTTCGCTATGATAGGAAGAGACAAATAAATGAAAAATGAATTGTTAAATCGATTTTGATCCTCCTTTTCACTCATTCTCCTCATTCTCTATCTCTCTCATGATTTCACTCTCTCATCCTTATATCTATTTTTAAATCACTTTGGAGATATTGATGAGTTCCAAAATCATGGTTGTATTGTAACTGTCCCTTTATTTGAATACAAATATGTACATGAAAATCAATAATGGTTAACACAATTCAAATAAGTAGTTTTTTTTCCGATAATTAAAAGATTTCATTAATATGACTTAGCACAAGCAATATGCAAGGCTAGAAAGAGATGGTCAAAACCATGATACACTCATGATTGCTACAAAAATCCTTGTGGCCAAAGCCAAGGTAGACTAACACAATCAATTAACACCCGCTATAAAACACCCAAAAAGATAGAAATACATCTGACAAGAAACATAAATGTTCCTAGACTAACACCAAGATAACCCTAACAAAATACCAAAGCTGACACTAGTAAGATCACAAAAAACCTAAGGATAACCTCTCCAATGCCACAATCCAACGCAAAATCCGGCCCAAACATCGGCGCCAAAGACGAAACCAAGATCAATGGTTGAGATTGACGCCGACTCATCCAACGGCTCCGTGCCAGACCTCGCATCTATAAATAGAGCATCACCTCAGCAAATCAGGCACACTTCATTTATTTGTACCTCTCCTCCACTTCTGTTTGCTGACTTAGGCATCGGAGTGATTGCCCCCCGACGATCCCAACCTCGGAGGAATCATCACAAGCTCAGATCATCCTGATCCTAGACGACTCTACAGACAACTACCACGGATTTTGATCCCTATACTAACCTCAGGTACTAAACATAAACACTCCTAGAAATAGAACACGATGAATCGATCAAGAAGCATGTGCAAGGATCGTACCTTATATTCTATAAATAGTTAATAGATATATTAGATATCGAAATTCATTATTATTGTCAAAAAAAGAACTCATTAACAATCAACTACTTACACTAACCGGGAGTTTCAGGTGTTCAAATCAACATCATTTGAATAGTTGAAAATTGTAGTTAATCACATTGAAATTCGCGTGAAGTTACCCCTATGAATTCATGAGTTTCGATATCTAATATAGTGATTAACAATCTACTAAACAAAATTAAAAACGTATTTAAATTGCGTAACCATTTGTTTATAACTAGACCGACCCATTCAACCCGTTGAACCAAGAACTCGCAAGTTGGGTGGTTGGTTCTACCGTAGTTGGACAACACAAAACCAAGCTGAATCAAATTGAGTTACGGTTGAACCGTTAATTGAGCTGCTCGAAATGATTTTTTGTTTTTTATTTACCTTTTCCCCTTAAGTTGAGTTGAGTTTGTATTAGAATGTTTTACAAAACTCTTACTTTTTTTTTCTAAAAATATAATATTTTATTTATTTATTAATTAGCGATTGGATTCAACTATGAATAAACCGATTAAATCATGATTTGAGGGTCTCATCCGTTCAATCCGCGTTTTTGGTTTTAAAAAGATGTCATCTATAAGGTGTCATTGTCGATTTTGAATGTAAAAAATCATTTATCTTATTATTATTTGGCTTTTATTTTCGGTACCCCCCTAATTCCCTACCACACCCCCATAATGTCCCAAATGGACAAAAATACCCCTGAAAATTTACAAAATCACATTTCACATTTCAGAAAACATAATTTCGAAAAAAGTAAGTAAATTCGAATGGGATTTTCGGAATTACTAGGTAATTCGAAAATTTTCGAAATACCTCAAGTGAGGTAATTCCTGGTTGAGATTTATGAACCTAATTACCTCACTTCGAGGTATTTCAAATTCTTTCTAAATTACTAGGTAATTCAAAAATCCCAATTTTTTTTTTTTTTTTTTTTTAATATTTTCTAATTACATTTATTTTTAACAACGGGCGAGTAGACGATCGGACAACGTAGAGCGAGCAGAGTCTTCCGAGCAAAGACCACGCAAATGGGGGCGAGCACAAAGATGATTCGGGAGGCGAGTAGTAGCGATACTCCTTCTCGGACACTTTACGAGGCTCGGAGTCTGCTGGGCATGCTTCGGCGTCGAGGCGCGAGAGAGCCCGTGCGGCGAGTGGTAGAGATGGTTGAGCACGGCGTCGGCCTCGGCAGACCTCGGCCGGTATGAGCGGCGGATAAAGACCACCACGATTATGAGTACCATATGCGGCACCAACAGGGAGCACCCGAGATGTATCATGACGGTTGGGAGGCTTGGGAGGAGCGGGAGGATGAGGTCGACATCAAGAGGAGGAGGAGGAGGAGGAGGAGGAGGAGGAGGTTTAGGAGGAGGTTGAGGAGGAGGAGGTTCAGCCTGCCCCAGCTGTGGATCACCCACCATTGATTATACACTGGGATACGCACTGCGCGTCCTGGATAGATAACGTATGGTTTAATTTTAATTTTTTTTTTTTTTTACTTAACAACAATTAATTACTTATTTTTAATAACGTATGGTTTAATTTTAATTTTTTCACCTCTGAACCAAGGTTGTATCTCACGGCCAGAAGTTTTCTAAGATTAGACCTACAGAGCACCACCCACAGGTAGAGCACTGGTTGCGTGTGGCTAAGCTTTCTGAGTTGGACATCACACCTCTGGGGGGAATCAACCATGAGTTGATATCTGCGCTTTGTGAGAGGTGGCATCCCGAGACCTGCTCATTCCACATGCCCTTTGGGGGAGATGACAGTCACCTTGGATGATGTGGCCGTCTTTGCTCGCTTCCACTTGCATTTGGATGGCACCCCATCGGACCACAGGCCGATTTTGATTCTGCTTGAGGCTCTTCACATGGCCGTGGATCGTTTGGGCATGGATCAAAGCTCTTGTCATCCGAGAGCTTAGGGATAACAGGCGATTCGAGGATCTCCCGTGTAGAGGCGCTACAAGGCGAAACATGGCACGGGTGCTTATGAAAGCGCACGCGGTGCTACATGCTCTTCTCGATAGGCACCACCATTACGGGCCGACAAGAGTCACACATTAGTGCCAGTGAGGTGGATGTATCCGCCCGAGATCTTCAAAGAAGTGGCGATGGTCTTGGGTATATAGCTCTTAGTTACCTCTACACCCACTATCCGAAAGCGGTCTTTTATACGACTGCAAGCGATTCGGCGGATACTCGACACTCCTCCGTAATCATTTATTTATTTTTTAATTTCAAAACTTTTAATTAAATTTAACATATATTAATAACTTATTATTTTTAATTTAACTATTTCATCTTTGGATCTACGAGCACTTTCCCACGATGGTTGTTGGTCTAGTGTTAGCTAGGGCGCATCGACCACGTGCCACCAAATTGGGGAACAAGAAGGTCGGATAAAGTCAAGTTGGTGGACTTTAGGGCGCGGATAGATGCTCGCGCGGTGGGATGTCATCCTCACCCCTTATGATGACCACGAGCGATGTTCCTTTGTCGAACATATCCATTGCCGGAGGTCGGTTTGCTTTGGGCCGATGACGCTGTTCCCTACATGCCGCATGCAGTGCGTTGGCGCTTCGAGCAGCTTCTGACAGAGGATCCCTGAGCACCCATTTCGTAATGCTCCTCTGCGACGAGATCATCACACAGGTTACCGATGTATCGATTCGAGCGCGGACATTTTGGCGGGCTAGTAGATTGGCGGGCTACCACGGCGAGTGCGATCCTCGATTACCTTCCTTGGTACGATCGGTAACCAGTGCGCGCCTTACTCCGTGCGCGACCCACAGGAAGAGCGAGCCACGGCCACTTCGAGATCCACCATATCATCGAGAGCCCGCTTGTCCCAGAGACATATGAGGAGAGGTGCAGAGAAGCAACAGCATTGACCGGGATGCCTTAGATGTCGCACGTTCACCCACTTCACGTGCTTATTTTCATCATTGTTAAACATTTTGGACCCATAGTAGTTGTATTTGTACATTATATTATTTTTATGTTGCTCATTTTATATATTTTGACGTATTGTTATTTAAATCGTAAACCGTTAAGTATCATAGTTCCAAAATATAACGCGTTTAAATATTAATTCAATATACAAAGTTTAAAAAATTAATAAAAAACTAAAAATTTAGGAATTACCTTTTTAGAGTAATTAGAAATTTTATGTTTTATGAACCTAAATACTGCTTTAAAGGTAATTCCGAAATTATCAATTATTTTTGAACCTAATTACCTTATTTTGAGGTAATTCCAAAAAATTAATTTTTTTTTTTAAAAGGCAGGGGTATTATTGGAATTTTTTGGATTATGGGGGTGTGGGAGGGAATGAGGGGGGTACGAAAACAAAAGGCCTTATTATTTTTAGTTGGTGAAATATATCAAATGTGATGGGATTATTATGGGAAGAAAAAACAATGATTCTGGATTGACAAATGAGGATGTATTTATTATTACATTACTTTAAGCAAAAAAAAAAAAAAAAAAACAAGTAGTACCGTCATTCCTCACGCACAAACAAAATAAACGCGTTGATATTTATGTATGAAAGAGGCTACAATATTTTGACCAAAAATAAAGATAGAGGCCACAAAACATTGTAATCATCATCGTCATGATTCCTGAGTACTAAATTGTGGTGTAGATTCTTTGCTACATAATCATTGTTTCTTTTGGTTACATAAAGTTTAGGGCGAGTTAGGTCATGAGAGTTCACCAAAATTAAAGAAGTGTATTGAGGAATCTACATATAGACATTTTCACGTAAGTCACCATGAAGAAAAACATTATTAACACCTAATAGAGGGAGTTTGTAAAGGGGAAGCAAGTTCTGTAGTAGGGTTAGGGTGTGGAGGGTTTATTAGGGATGTAGAGGACGAAGGTAGGACGAGGTCAGTAACACTGGCTAAGAGTATTGGAGGGGAAGATGAGGGAGTTGGATTGAGAATCGGGGTAAAGGAGTGAGGGGTGCCAAAAGGGAAAATGTTCTTATTGAATTGAAATCAAAAAGTGAATCTCCCCACGACTTGAAGGACCTCATATCTACCCAATGTTTTGTTGCATCAAGATTTGGCGATAAACTCTTAAGTTTGTGGGAACTTTGCTCATAATTTTTTAAGGAAGTGTTTGGATTAAGTAATTCAAATTTCTAGGGAATTTGGAATTTTAGGATATTCAACCGCTTCAAATGAATTCCATTGATTTGTAAAATCCTATGTTTGGATAGAACTTTTAAAATTCCTCATTTTTATCATTCATTGTTTAGATAGAGTAATTAAACTTCATAATTAAATTGAAATTGAGCTCAATGATCGACGATCCCGAACCACTGAATGACGAGCTCAATGCCAACACATGCAATTTCAACACAATCTCAATTTGAATGGTGTCCCTAATTCTACACACAACAATTTAATTCCTAACTCAATTTCAATTTAATTCCTAATTCAATTTCGATCTCAATTTCAATTGAACTCTAAACTGAATTCAACCTAAACATCAACCTAAATAATACATAGCAATGTTTTGTCCCTAATCTTACACAACTTCAACCTAAATAATATCTAGCAGTACAAAACATCATTAGAAACTGAAATAAAAATAAAGTTAGGACACTTACTTGAGAGAAAGCAAAATGAAGAGGAGAAAGCAAAATGCAGAACCCAGATGAGAGAAGGACCAGCGCTGGAGAAAGAGAGAGACAACGGCGACAGCGCAGTGGTGGTGACAGAGAACAGGACATCGCGGCGGAGGGAGAGAGTGAGGGAAAAGAGAGAATGAGAGGGGAGCAAAACAAAAATGAGGGCTCTTTTCGCAAATTTGGGGTTTATTAAACAAAAGTGAGACAAATGAGGAACCATAACTTTGAACTTCTTGAGACTTGGATGACCTAACCGACGATGAAGGAGACTTGGAGACTCATAGTAGAAGTGGAGGCAATTGTAGATGAAGGCTGGATGGGCTGGAGGTAGTAAAGTCCATGAGACTCATATCTTGTACCAATTGTCCGCTTCGTACTCCGGTCCTGTATAACAAAATAATCATCATCAAAAGTTATAGAACATTTGAGACTTCGAGTCAGACGACTAACTTAAATTAAATTAAATGGGCAATTAGAAACAAGAAGAACATGATCAAGGGGTAAGGATGGAAGAGGATTGACTTCACCAATGCCACTAGCTTTAGCTTTTGATCCGTCGGCAGCGGTAATGTGACATGGGTTGTTAGGTTGGGATATTTTGGATAAAAGAGATGGATTACCAGCCAAGTGATCGGAAGCTCCAGAGTCCACAATCCAAGAGTCAACAGGAGATGATTGAGAGAAACAGACTGTAGAATTACCAAAATGAGCAACTGTTGCCGATGATGAATCTTGGGAAGCCTTACACTGCAAGAATGCCTTATACTCCTCATCAGATAAAACATTTTGTTTAGTGTTTCTTTGTTCAAAATCTTTTCCATTATCATTAACCTGAGTCACATTTACTAGTTTCTCTGGAAAGCCATGAAGAGAATAACACTTGTCTTCAGTATGACCAAGTCTTTTACAATAAGTGCACTTAGGACGACCTCCAATACGATCTCCTCGGCCACCCCACAAGCACGACCACGTCCCCACAACTTGTAAAATTTGAAACAAGAGCAGAGGACTCTATGCCAGTTTGAGATCCATTGCCCCCAGATCCTTCTAGACTAGGAAGGTGTATAAGGCGTCTGATAAGATCCTCTGTGGAAGGAATATCTGATGCGGAAAGAGTGTTGCTCTGAATTGACTCATACTTTTGATGAAGGATATAGATCATGCAAACATTGTCCAGTTTCTCGAGCATTTTCTTTAAGTCATTGTCGGTCACAAGGAGCTTGAACTCGTTTACAACTGATTGAGCTTTGTTTGCATATGTCATGATGTTGTCTTCTATCATTTGAAGGGTGACTAAACTATGAATAACACCATAAAGGTGCTGGATATCTTAACTTATCTTAATTATATACAAATATAAGTTGTCCACATAGGCTTGACACATCATCATTTAGAAAAGCCACACAATAGGGCTGTAAAATAGGTGGACGCCATGTCATTTTAGCATATAATCTAACGATTGCTAAAATAAACTATCCCATGAAAAAGAGATCGAACACTCTACAATAACCAACTACATAGCGCATGATTTCTATTTTTTCACAACAAATGGACTGTTCATTGTTGATCAACGGTTCTGCTATAGCCATGGTTTAGATCGACGGCCAATATTGCATAAAATTGCGGCTGTCAAGTCATTAAATGAAATTTAAATTGGATTAGCAGGTCTAATTAACCCAATTAACTCATGACCATAAATCATGGAAAAAACGTCTAGCAGTAAAACCAATATCAACCGAGTCAAAGTAGTAGTAAGACATAGCTCACTCACACCTAAGATCTCTAACAGCTACAAACGAGTCAAAATAGTAAGACCAATATCAACGGTCATGGCTGTTTGTAATTTGCAGTTTATTTTTAAAATAAAATGATATCAATTATCACATTTCATTAATCATTCATTATGGTAATTTATTAGTGGTCGACCCACATATATCACCATTCAACAACATAAGGGATTTTTCGTAAACGGTATCACCATTTATACTGAAACCATCATTTTTTCAATACAGAAGGGATTTTTCGCAAAAGGACTGCACCAAGGTCGACCCCATGTTCTTAATATTTTCCTATAATTTTCATATTGTTATTTTTTTACTTTTTGGTGACATCACACTTGACTCTATATGTGTTTCTGTTTTTACATTTTCGCAGTCCTCGCTCATGGATCTTCATCGTTCTTACTTCGATGACTTCTTCCTTCAATACGACTATGTCAATATATATAGCCTATTTGAAGACCGGCGTCCAACATGAGGTAATGTAATCACACTTTAATATTTGTTTTTAGCCTACCAATCGCATTCATAAAAAATAATATATGCTTTTAGCCTATTTGCAATTTCCCGGTCACACTTTAATATGTGTTTTTAGCCTATTTGGTGTAGTAAAATTGGTTTTTTGTTCCCTACGCAGTTATTGTTTTGCTACGCATGATAACTCTATTTTATATAGAGTATTTCATATGTTTAAACTTAGTAATTGCTCTCTTTGAAGTAATAATAAAGAGTTTATATAGTATTTAGTGTGATATATGATATCTTGAGTGATTTGAATGGTTATAGTTATTTATAGGCCATTTTGGATATATTGTGGTATGTTTGATGTTTTTGTTCAGTGCAGTCTCAAAGTTGTCTGCATCAAATGCTCCTGCACTGATCCTGCATCAAAACTGCACTACTTGGTGAATGAATAGCTTGTTTCATATGCATCCACTTGCAATTGCTGACCTCATGCTTGGTCTTCTGAAGCCATCCCACCTTGTATAGTAGGCGCCTACCATTCACACATATCTATAGGCATAGTTTTGAAGAGTCACCAACATAGGGACACATGTTCTATCATCATGGAACCGCCCTATGTAATTAGTCAAAGATTTCAACTTGGGATCAACCTCTGAAAAGCAATTACAGCTATGATCCACTCAAGATTACTTCAACATGAAGGAAGGAAGCACCTCTCTTGAAGGCTATAAAAGGACCTCACATCTTCATTTGGAAATATATCACAATCCATAAGTTAGATCAAAATTTCAATATACATAGTTAGTTTCTATTTTATAAGAGGGAAAGGAAGGAATTGACAAATCCTCCTTAACTCGATTTCATAGTGTTTGTATAGTGCTAAGGAGTAATGCTAGTGCATTGCTAGAAGATTTCATACAAAGGGCTTCAACATTTGTAACTTTTATCTTGTTGTTTCTCTTTTGTGATTTCTATTATATAAACATGGTCTATTCAGTTTATATATATCTTGCAATGTCTATTGTTAGCTAAACCTCTGTTAGTTGGAATGTTCTAATCATTTGTAATGAGCTTTTAAGTAAGTATGTTGCATGTATGTATGTTTGTACTTTAGTTCTTGCTTGATAATCTTTTCAAAACTTATTTTGAACTTGATCACTTAGAATAAGTAGATTTGTAAGAGCAGACATGACTTACAATTAAGAAATCAAGAACTAATATGGGTGAGTGTTTTACATAAAGAAAACTTTGTGAAAACCATGCTAAGTCCTAGAGATAGGATAGTATAGTTCATATGATAAATTGTGGGTACTTAAAATACAAGAGTGAATTTATTTTAGCAACTTGGATAATTGCTAGGAGGCAAGAAAGGCATTGACAACCCTTTCTTTACTGCAAAAAGCAAGGATCATAAGAGCTGGTAGTGAAACTCTGAAGAAAGTGACTGAAAGGCACATAGCTAATCTAATGACATTCAAAGTCAAATGCATCATCACATATTGCATCACACACTTAGAAGTAAATTACTTGATGAAGACATTCCAACTAGCTTTTCTCATTTGCATTATCACACTTTGCTTTCTTTCTAACTTAGTTGTGATCACTTAAACTCCAAAATTATTTTGTTACTTAGTTACTTTACACTTTATTACTTTATATTGATTTTAAAAGTGAGTTTTTCAATCTCGTGGGTTCGATCTTTTTACTACTTGTTTTTGACCGTGTATACTTGCACATTTGTGTTGTTATTTCCAAATACCAAGTTTTTAGGCGTCGTTGTTTGAGATTGAAGTAAATTCTTTTAAAATTCGATATATAGTAATTTAGTGTTGTATATACTGTATTTGTAGTTTACACAACAAACAATACATGGTACTTAGTATATGTCTGAGAACTGAAACAGAGTACACTAGAATATAGCTTAGATCCGTAAATAGAAAGAAGATTCGGGAGATTGCTAAGACTCCAAAAGCAAAATCAACAAGTATGCAACATGTCTTTCAGGTGAAGAACAAAGCTCAAGGCCACACTCGGTGAGAGGAGGCCACGTTTCCTGACATGCTGCTATCAAGAAGAAGTTCATAGAGAAAATCTCATCCACATGGATCACATAGGTATGATTAATGATAGAGATAGACCTATGAGGATTATGCTCGGTTTGATCATCAAAACATGCAAACTAGCATAAATAGACCTCATATTGATGCCATGCATTTTGAATTTAAGCCTATGATGTTTCAAATGCTTCAAACTATTGGTCAATTTGGAGGATCTCCTCATGAAGATCCTCATTTGCATTTAAGGCAATTTTTAGAAGTATGTAGTAATTTTATTATACACAGTGTTAGTGAAAATGCATTTAGATTAAGGTTATTTCCTTATTCTTTAAAAGATAGAGCTAAGGCTTGGCTAAATTCTTTAGAGCCTAACTCTATCCATTCATGGAATGAAATGGCTGAAAAAATTTAGGAAAATATTTCCCACCTATCAAAAATGTCGAGTTAAGAAATGATATTACATCTTTTAGACAAAAAGAGTTTGAGTCTTTATTTGAAGCATGGGAAAGATGGAAGGAACTTTTAAGAAAATGTCCTCATCATGGTTTACTCATTATTATTCAAATGGAAACATTTTATAATGGTTTGGAACCTCAAACCGAATAATGCTTGATGCATCATCCGGTGGAGTGTTATTAAATCTGTCATACAATGAAGCATGTGAATTAATTGATAGAATAGCGACTAATAGCTCTAGTTGGCCTCACCGAGAGGTAAGTGCCCAAAAGAAACCATCGGGGTACATGAAATTAATGATATATCTGTCTATCTGCTCAAGTAGCCACTCTAGCTAATTGATGAAAAACTTCACTACGCAATGCTATCAAGCATCTAATGCAAATTGCATCACCAGACAAAGATCAGAAAGAAGAACAGAACAAGTACCTCCGAGCACACACCTAGTTGTGTGTACTATGGAGGATGTCACTTGTATGAGGAGTGTTCTAGCAACCCTATCTCTGTAAATTATGTAGGTTATAATAGGAATAACAACCCTTATTCCAACACTTATAATCACGGTTGAAAAGATCACCCAAATTTTAGATGGAGCAACAATAAGCACTGCACTAACTACACCAACTACACCACCGTGATTCCCACTCAAAATAACCAAAGAAACTCTCAACCTACCACTGAGAATTCTCTAGAATCCATGTTTAAAGCATTTATAGGTGAATCTAGAACTGCTAGACAAACTCAAGATGCTTCCATTAAGAACTCAGAGAATCAAGTTGGTCAATTAGCCACGACTTTGTATCAAAGGCCACAAGGTGCCTTACCTTCAAATCTGAAGCTACTCCTTCCCAAAACAAAGGAAAGGAGCAGTTAAAGGCTATTTCATTAAGAAGTGGTAAGGATCTGGTAGAGTTAACTGAGAAGGAAAGTGTAGAAAAGGGAGAAAAAACCAAAAATCAAAAAGAAACCAATGCAGAAGCATCTAATGCTCTTGCATCACAAGAAGTTCAAAGTCCACTACCTAAGTTAGTACCTGAATACCCTCCTCCTCCTTATCCTCGTAGACCTAAAAAGCACATGAGGAGAAGCGGTTTGGTAAATTCTTAGAGGTACTAAAACAATTACACATCAATGTTCCCTTAGTAGAAGCACTCCAACAAATGCCAAACTATGCAAAGTTTATGAAGGATGTGCTTACTAAGAGAAGAAGATTAGGAGAGTTTGAAACAGTTGCCATGACAGAAGATTGTAGTTTGCTTATGCAAAATAAGATTCCTTGGAAATTGAAGGATCCAGGTAGTTTTACAATTCCATTTTCTATAGGAAAATCCTATACTGGTAAAGCTTTATGTGATTTAGGTGCAAGCATCAACTTGATGCCTAAATCTATTTTTGACCAGTTAGAAATTGGAAATGCAAAACCAACTACTGTGACACTTCAATTAGCTGACATATCAATAGCCTATCCTGAAGGTATCATAGAAGACATCCTAGTTAAGGTAGATAAATTTGTATTCCCTGTAGATTTTGTTATCCTTGACTTTGATGCAGATAAGGAAGTGTCTATTATCCTAGGTAGACCATTCTTAGCAACTAGTAAAACCATAATTGATGTACAGAAAGGTGAACTCACCATGAGAGGGAATGATCAAGAGATAAAATTCAATGTAATGAATGCTATGAAGTATCCTGCAGAGAATACAGAAGAGTGTTCATCCTTATTTTCTCTAGATCAATTGGTAGAAAAACAGTTTTACAAGCAGTATGATCACTTAGCCAATGCAGATGCATTAGATGCAGCAACATTGCTAGATGATGAAATACTAGAAAAAGAAAATCTGCCAATGGAAAACTGTTGTAAGGAAGTCTGGGCTAGAACTTATGAACCACTCAACCTTGAGGATCCAATTCTCAAGAAGAACTTACCCTCAATAGAACAACCTCCTAAGTTAGAATTGAAGATACTGCCTGAACACCTTAAGTATGCCTTCTTAGGAACAAATGAGACTTTACTCGTATCATTGCTTCGATTTAACATCAAAACAGAGAGTGATCTCATTAGTACTCTAAAGAAACATACCAAAGCTATAGGTTGGCAAATGGCAGATATCAAAGGAATTAGTCCTTCAATATGCATGCATAGAGTCATTTTGGAAGAAAATTCCAAAAATAGCATAGAGAGTCAAAGAAGACTAAATCCTATTATGAAAGAGGTTGTGAAAAAGGAAATCATAAAGTGGCTAGATCTTTGGAATCATATACCCCATATCGATAAAGTGCTTGGGTAAGCCCTGTCAATGTGTACCAAAGAAAGGGGGTGTGACAGTTATAGCCAATGAAAATAATGAGTTGATACCAACTAGAACTGTCACAGGGTGGAGAATCTGTATGGATTACAGAAAACTCAACAAAGCTACCAAAAAGGATCACTTTCCTTTACCATTCATAGACCAAATGTTAGATAGACTAGCAGGAAAAGAATTTTATTGTTTCTTAGATGGCTACTCAGGCTATAATCAAATAGCCATTGAGCCTAAGGATCAACACAAAACCACCTTTACATGCCCTTATGGAACATTTGCTTTTAGAAGGATGCCATTTGGCTTATGTAATGCACCTACTACATTCCAAAGATGCATGATGTCTATATTCTCAGATTTCATTGAGCAATCAATGGAAGTATTCAAGGATGATTTCTCTATCTTTGGAGAAACATTTCAAGTTTGCCTAACAAACTTGGAACAAATTCTCAAGAGATGTGAAGAAACAAATTTAGTATTAAATTGGGAAAAGTGCCATTTCATGGTACAATAGGGCATTGTACTAGGACATAGAATTTCAAAGAAAGGTCTAGAGGTAGACAAAGCCAAGGTTGATGTCATTGAGAATCTACCACCACCAAATACAGTTAAAGGTATCAGGAGCTTCTTAGGCCATGATGGTTTCTATAGAAGGTTCATCAAAGATTTTTCAAAAATCTCAAAACCATTATGTATGCTTTTGCAACATGATGTAATATTCAACTTTGATGATTCTTGTATAGAAGCTTTTGACAAGCTTAAAAAGGCATTGGTGACTGCACCAGTGATAGTAACTCCAAATTGGAGCAGGCCATTTGAATTAATGTGTGATGCTAGTGACTTTGCAGTAGGAGCAGTCCTGGGGCAAAGGTATGACAAGGTTTTTCATTCCATTTATTATGCTAGCAAGACATTAATTGAAGCTCAAGTTAACTACACAATTACAGAAAAGGAATTATTAGTTGTGGTATTTGCATTTGAAAAATTTAGATCTTACTTAGTTGGCACTAAAATTATTGTCTATACTGATCACTCTGCCATTAAGTATCTAATTTCAAAGAAAGATGCAAAACCAAGGCTGATAAGGTGGATTCTACTCCTACAAGAATTTGATCTTGAAATTAGAGACAAGAAAGGAGTAGAGAATCAAGTAGCAGACCATTTATCAAGGATTGAAGGAGAATCACTTGGTACACAAGGAGAAGAAATTAAGGAGAGTTTTCCAGATGAGAAACTATTGGCAATCACAGTCAATGCAAGACATGAAACTGCATTTGCTATAAGCAATGCAGGAGCATCCAATGCACCTGCACCATGGTTTGCTGATATTGTAAATTTCCTTGCAAGTAAAGTAGTACCAGTGAATATGACATATCAACAAAGGAGAAGATTCTTCCACATAGTCAAGCAATACTATTGGGATGATCCATTCCTTTACAAGATGTGCCCTGATCAATTAATGAGTAAATGCATACCTGAAGAGGAGCAACAAGCAGTGCTTCTGCATTTCCATTCTGCACCTTATGGAGGACACTTTGGAAGCACTAGAACAACAGCTAAGGTATTACAGTCTGGTTATTTTTGGCCTACTTTATTTAAAGATGCTTACTTTATGTTCAAATACTGTGATAAATGTCAAAGAGCAGGAAATATCTCTGATAAGCATGAAATGCCTAGAACCAATATTTTAGAAATTGAATTATTTGATGTTTGGGGCATGGATTTCATGGGACCTTTTCCACCATCTTTTGGCAATTTATATATCTTAGTAGCTGTTGATTATGTATCCAAATGGGTAGAAGCAGTAGCATTACCTAATAATGATGCTAAATCAGTGAGTAAGTTTCTTCAAAGAAATATATTCACTAGATTTGGAACTCCTAGAGCTATCATTAATGATGAAGGTTCACACTTTTGCAATAAGATCATAGAAAACCTTCTAGCTAAGTATGAAGTTAAGCATAAGATAGCTACAGCATACCATCCTCAAACTAGTGGGCAAGCAGAATTATCCAATAGGGAAATTAAGAGAATGCTAGAAAAAATGGTGAGTCTAAATAGGAAAGATTGGTCTTTACATTTGGATGATGCTTTATGGGCATATAGAAAGGCATTCAAAACACCCTTAGGAATGTCCCCTTACAAATTAGTCTATGGAAAAGCATGTCATTTACCTGTGGAATTGGAAAACAAATCCTATTGGGCTATCAAGAAGCTCAATGTCAACCTAAACAAGGCAGGTAAAAAGAGAATGTTAGAACTTGATGAGCTAGAAGAGATAAGGCAAACCTCTTATGAGAATGCTGAAATCTATAAAGCTAAAACTAAGACATGGCATGACAAGAAAATTCACAGAAGAGAATTGAGAGAAGGAGGACTAGTTCTGCTATACAACTCTAGGTTGAAGCTTTTTCCTGGTAAACTAAGATCAAGGTGGTCAGGACCATATAAGTTGATAAAGGTTTATCCACATGGAGCAGTTGATTTATTAGATAAAACCTCAAATATTGTCTTCAAAGTGAATGGTCAGAGAGTTAAAATGTACTATGGTGAACATGTGGTGAGAGACAAAACCACCACCCATTTGCAAAATCTCTAAGTAAAAAGAGGTAGTCAGGCTGACAAGACTCTTAAAACAAGCGCTTGATGGGAGGCAACCCATTGTTTTTAATTATTTTTGTGCAATTTTATGTTTTTAGTTGTTTTGCAGAAATGCAGGATACTAATGCAGCTGCATCAAGTGCACCTGCATTGCAGAAAAAATTGCCCTGCATCAAAAATCTCAAAAATTTGAAGAATGTTATTAAGTGTGAGTCATAAGGCTTCAGGAAGATCAAAGGGAAGTTAAGCAAGATTAATGAAATATTAGTAGCCAAGGATGACACATGGCATGATGCATGCGCAACACGCAATGCATAACGGCTACCTAATAAATCCACTAACTTCCTTCCTCCTGAAACATAAGGCCTTAAACTTGTTACCGTTACCCCTTTCTTCGCAAATCTCACAAATTCCTCTCATTCGAAACACAAATCACTCTTCACATTCTCATCTTCTCAAATCAAAGACAATCAAAAACCTAGAATTTGAAACAATCAAGATGGTAAAGAAACAATCAGCACAGAAATCATCAAGCAAGCAGACCAAAACTCCCCAGAAAGAGAAGAAAGTCATGCATGCAGGATCATCATCAACAAAGAAAGGCAAAGCCAAGGAACCAGAATCCAGAACCAATGACAATGCTCATTTCTGGAAAATGCATCTACTACCTGAGAGAGGGTATGATTTGAAGAAGGCTAGCCCATCATTCATGTCAACAGTGGCCAATCTCAATTGGGACCACTTTGTACTACCAAGAGGAGGCTACATTGAAGATTTGGTGAGAGAATTCTATGCTGGAATCACACCACAAGAAGGAACAGAGCATTCCTACACTTCCATGGTGAGAGGTAAACTTGTACACTTCCATGCAAAGAAATTGAATGAACATTATATGCTGAAATATAATGGAGTTGAATTTGAAAACAAAGTGGCCAAGGCCTTTAAGAAAGAAATGGAAGAACTGAGAAGTAGGATTGCTATATCAGGATCTGGTTGGGAAAAGTTTACACCAAATGAAATCAAACTTAGGAGCAATTACTTAATTGATGCACTAGGAAATTGGCATCTGTTTGTAGCAACATCAATTCTACCCACATCACACACATATTCAATGACCAAAGAGAGATTGATCTTGCTAGATACAATTCTCTCCGAGGGAAATGTTGATATAGGTAGATTGGTTGCTAG
This sequence comes from Oxytropis ochrocephala, assembly GCA_020916435.1. Taxonomy (NCBI): domain Eukaryota; kingdom Viridiplantae; phylum Streptophyta; class Magnoliopsida; order Fabales; family Fabaceae; genus Oxytropis; species Oxytropis ochrocephala. The sequence goes on from CM037090.1 coordinate 97,571,970, forward strand.
AGAGATTCTTGCATGCTCAACAAAATCAAAGGGATTTCTGTTTTTCCCTTGTCTTATCACTGAATTATGCATGAAAGAAGGTGTTCCAATTGCTGCTAATGAACAAAGAAAATTCCCACCTGGTAATCTAAATGCTGAAATGAAAGAAAGATTGAGAAATGTGAAAGGAATTGCACCTGCAACGCAAGAGCATTACATGCAGAAGCAAGTTGCAGTCTGGAAGTTTTTGAATGACCAACATGATTGGCTTCAATTGGTTTTTGACAAGATATTTGATCTTGTGGGCCAAGTGAATGCCCCTGAATTTCCAAGTTGGGTACTGAAAGCTGAAGGAGAAGAAGAGGAAGAGAAAGAGGCTGAAGAGGAAGAGAAAGGAAAGAAGAACGTAGAGGAACCTAGTACCAAGAAGAAGGTGACTAGGAAGCAATCAAAAGGAAAGAAGAAGGTAGTGATAGAACCTGAAGTTGAAGAAATGTTTGATTCTGATAATGAGGATGAGGAACTAGAGAAAGAAATGGATAAGGAAGTTGAAGAAGAGGAAGAAGAGAGTGATGAGGAAATTGATGAAGAAGAGGAAGAGCATGCTAGGGGTGTAATTCTGAAAGAAATAGCTAGACAAAAATATGTCAAACAAACCCAGCAAGAAACAACTCAAACTCCACCTATCACATCACCAATTACCAAAACACCTATCATCTCACCAAACCAAGAATCATCTTCATCCCAAAATCACCATTACCCTCCTCAATGATCCACCACCCTATCACCACCACTAACAACCCTCCACCACCCTCTCCAAGAAATGAACACGAGAAAACACCTCACACAGAACAAACCATCTACGAGCCTAGCCCGCTGCACTGCAAAGCAAAAGCGAACAACAAGTACCTTCGACCCAAGCAACATTACTACTAATGTTATTTCGCTCTTGAAAAGAATTTGTGCAGGAAAGAGAAGAAGAAGGACTTGACAAACAAGACAAAGAAGAAGAATCATCTGCAAAGGAGCCTCTAGCTCAAACTGAAGAGATGCAGAGTGATGCTCCTGTATCACATGCTGCTGCATCACAGCAAGCAACAACAATGCATGATGAGGCAACAATCAAACTTGTTCTGGAACAAATGGCTCAACAGAAGAGAGATGCATTGCACAACACTCAGAAATTCTTCAAGACACCTGCAGGAAGGCAATCTAAATTGACACCAAAGAGGAAGAAAATCGATGCGATCGATCGATGCACTGCATCGCCTCGAACAGCTTTCTCGGCGATACACTGTAGAAGAAGGAGGTGCATCTGCACCTACAGAAGAAACACCAAGCAAGCCACCCAAAGAGAAGAAGCAGAAGGTGAAACGCACTCCTCCAAGTAGGCAGAGCACCAGAATCAAGAGTGGAGCCAAGAAATGAGTATCATTTACAAGTTTTCACATAAACTGCTATAAGCTTGTTTTGTTTCTATCTGAGCTATTTCCCTGGTTGTATTTAATCCCTCTCCCCTATTTTTAAACAAAATATGGTTTGTCTTTTCTGAACAAATTAGCAGTGTGGACACTGCTACCCCTTAAGTTTGGGGGGGGGGGGATTTATCTTGCATTTACATGTTATAATTTGTTTGTTTTTATCTAGTATGTTGTGTGTTTAATTAAATATGTTTTATATAGTAAATATATATGTTTTAAAGTAGTTTATAGTTTGTTTAAATATTAGATGTACTTAACAAAGTAGTATCTAAACCAAAATTATTTTTACTTCAACACTTCAAAACTGAGTTTGTGAAAAGAACCTTGCTATTTAAAGATCAATCTGATGCAAGAGGAATTTTTGGTAAGCTTAGGTCAAAACAAAGCTTTACTAAAAATATAGAAGAGCTTAAAGAATTAAGTTTGGGGGTGTTTTATGAAAACAAAGGCTGAATTTGAAAAGTGTAAAGAGTAAACAATGTAGAAAAAGAATACCAAAATGTGGACAAAGCCATATCCTGAATCTTTTGAAACTATACCTGTGCCTAAGTACATAAATGCATCTGGAGGTCAAAGACCTGTGCCATGCGAGAATAAATGTATCCGGAGGATAATTCAAAAAGCGAACTCGTGCCAAAGTGCAAAGAAAAAATATATGCATCCGGAGGTCAAAGACTGTGCCAAAGTGCATTTGCATCCGGAGAGGTCGAGTGAGGAAGGTAATATGAGCTAGCAAAAGAAAAAAAGCATCATCGGTCAGTAAGCATCAATGCAAATCGCACCAAGAAAAGCAAAATGCGAAAAAAAATCAATGCACAAATCACTTCAAAGAAGTATTGCATCTGCACAAAAAGATCCACACAAAAAAATAGAAAAATGCATTGGCTCAAAAGCTTTGAAAGATTCAAACAAGCCCTTTGATTATTTGAACTCCCCAACACTTGAGAAAATTTTGTAAGTCTAAACTCTCTTTTGAAAAATATTTTGGTGTGACCAAAGATGAACCAATCCTTTCAAAGGCTAAGAGGAAATTTTTTACTTAGTCTTGGAACCATTCTCAACTCAGTGGGTTCACACACACACAAAAGAGTTTGAATAGCTTTGGTAGTTTTGAAGAAATAAAGGCACAAGAAAGATTGTTAAGAAATGAAGTTCATAGGGAACTCCTCATGAAAATCCAAATATCAAACTGATCTATCTTCTAGAATTATAGTTTTAAGTAGTTTGTCTTTGTCATTACTTGCGGACAAGCAATGGTTTAAGTTTGGGAGTGTGATAACTCTATTTTATATAGAGTATTTCATATGTTTAAACTTAGTAATTGCTCTCTTTGAAGTAATAATAAAGAGTTTATATAGTATTTAGTGTGATATATGATATCCTGAGTGATTTGAATGGTTATAGTTATTTATAGGCCATTTTGGATATATTGTGGTATGTTTGATGTTTTTGTTCAGTGCGTCTCAATGTCGTCGCATTAAATGCTCCCCGTGACCGATCCTGCATCAAAACTGCACTACTTGGTGAATGAGCAGCCTGTTTCATATGCATCCACTTGCAATTGCTGACCTCATGCTTGGTCTTCTGAAGCCATCCCACCTTGTATAGTAGGTGCCTACCATTCACACATAGCTATAGGCATAGCTTTGAAGAGTCACCAATGTAGGGACACATGTTCTATCATCATGGAACCACCCTATGTAATTAGTCAAAGATTTCAACTTGGGATCAACCTCTGAAAAGCAATAACAGCTATGATCCACTCAAGATTACTTCAACATGAAGGAAGGAAACACCTCTCTTGAAGGCTATAAAAGGACCTCACATCTTCAATTGGAAATATATCACAATCCATAAGTTAGATCAAAATTTCAATATACATAGTTAGTTTCTATTTTATAAGAGGGAAAGGAAGGAATTGACAAATCCTCCTTAACTCGATTTCATAGTGTTTGTATAGTGCTAAGGAGTAATGCTAGTGCATTGCTAGAAGATTTTTATCTTGTTGTTTCTCTTTTGTGATTTCTATTATATAAACATGGTCTATTCAGTTTATATATATATCTTGCAATGTCTATTGTTAGCTAAACCTCTCTTAGTTGGAATGTTCTAATCATTTAATGAGCTTTTAAGTAAGTATGTTGCATGTATGTATGTTTGTACTTTAGTTCTTGCTTGATAATCTTTTCAAAACTTTTGAACTTGATCACTTAGAATGAGTAGATTTGTAAGAGCAGACATGACTTACAATTAAGAAATCAAGAACTAATATGGGTGAGTGTTTTACATAAAGAAAACTTTGTGAAAACCATGCTAAGTCCTAGAGATCGGATAGTATAGTCCATAGGATAAATTGTGGGTACTTAAAATACAAGAGTGAATTTATTTTAGCAACTTGGATAATTGCTAGGCGGCAAGAAAGGCATTGACAACCCTTTCTTTACTGCAAAAAGCAAGGATCATAAGAGTTTGGTAGTGAAACTCAAGAAGAAAGTGGTGAAAGGCACATAGCTAATCTGTGACAAGATTCAAAGCAAACTGCATCACATCTTTGCATCACACACTTAGAAGTAAATTACTTGATGAAGACATTCCAACTAGCTTTCCTCATTTGCATTATCACACTCTTTACTTTGCTTTCTTTCTAACTTAGTTGTGATCACTTAAACTCCAAAATTATTTTGTTACTTAGTTACTTTACACTTTATTACTTTATATTGATTTTAAAAATGAGTTTTTCAATCTCTGTGGGTTCGATCTTTTTACTACTTGTTTTTGGACTGTGTATACTTGCACATTTGTGTTGTTATTTCCAAACTCAGGGTCTCACAAAGCGAGTCTATGCACCTTTGTGATGTGTAGCGCACCGTGATTGAGATGGTAAAACTGCACACCAATGAGATGGTAATAAAAAAAGTAAAAGAAAGGGAAAAATAAAAAACCAAAGTGAAAAAAAAAGGTCAATTAGGCAAAAAATTGGAGAAGCCAACAAAAAATCTTTCCATACTTCAATTTCATGGGCGTACCAAGCCGCATATATGATAAAGATGTCGCAGACCTGTAGTTTAACACTTTACATTCGTATGTTAAGGATTTCTTTTTTTAGTAGCCAAAAGGTTTTGACGTAATGTTAGTAAATACTAAATCTAAAAGCAAAATCTAACAATTGGTCAAAATAAGAGTCAAATATGAGTTGGTGTCATCACATACTAAAAACTAAAAGCAACGATTCAATTATTCGTCGCGTTAGTGTCATAGCGTACAATGTGGTGGACCCTTAAAGTGACCCTTTCAAGATCTGTAATTTAGCTCTTGACATTCTTATCTATACCTATATATAAAAGAAATTCAAAAAAAAATTGTTATTTTGGTGTCAGATTTTACTCCCTATTTTACCCTTGAAAAATCACAACAACATTACTAAGTTGCCCTTATAATTTGCACAGTTACACAGTTAATACCATCGGAGTCGATAACTGCATCACTTTCTTTATGTCTTTATGGTGGCTTTGGATTACATCACTAAACCAAGTGTTTAGTGATGGTAACTAAATTATTTGTAACCTTTGGATCTCTCATTTAATTTCCAATTGACATCCAACGGTTGTTTTTCAAAAGGTTAGTAATGTACTTTCATCCATAAAATGATATTAAATAGTTTATTTTTTTCAAAAAACAACTAGCACCGTTCCATAATGTATGCCATTATTTTCGGATCATAATTTGGTGATAATAATTAATGAGTTGATGATATAACCGTTCAATTTAATATGGCATCCGTTTTTATTCTAATTGATTTGGTGATAACAATTAATGAGTTGATGATAACAAATAATGTATGCCATTATTTTCGGATCATAATTTGCTTATTATTGTGATTCCTTATATTATTTTAAAGCCTTATTTCGGATCAAGTTATTTATGGGTAGGCCTGGAGAAATAATGTATGCCTTATTTCGGATCATAAAGCCTAATAATGAGGCAATTTAATATTAAACTTCTTCCTTCTAAACTTTTTTGTTTCTCGTTAATTTTCTTTCTTCCTTCCTCCTTCTTCCTTCTTCCTTCAAAACGTAAATCTTATTTTAATCCATCTCTCCGTCTTTGCGAATTTTACATCTGTTATCTTTCTATATATTAAAAAAAACAACAGGGTAGACACTAATAAGGGATTCACGTTTTTCGGATACCCCGATAATGGCTCAAACCGGCAGTGATGAACATGATCAGACGAACATTAGCTTTACACAGTTACTCGCTCGTAAGTCTCCTCACTCTCGTATTTCGCATTGACCATGCACAATGACTAACTATTAGCTTTTATTCTATTGACGATGCAGGATTTAGTAACGTACATGAAAGTAGGCATACTGATCATGAGCAAATTGACAGCGTTGTTCCAGGTGTTCAATTTATGTTTTTTCTGGATATTAGTTAATTTAACCTGTAATTATAGTTTTCTATATTATGGAGCGTAGTTTATTTCACAGAAGAATAAATCTGTGATTATTGGTCAAGATGCTCAATTTTCATTTGATTGTATTGTTCCAAGTTCATGTTTAGGATTTATTATATTCTTGTTTAATAGACGTCACTAACCAGGACACTTTAAACCCATGGATAGTATCAATCTAGACAAGTTTTGCTATGTTGTGGTTAGTTTACATAGTGAAAGCCCAAAAGATAATATATACTCATGATTACATGCGCTTTTTTCCATATTAAATACGCATGCTATTTTGTTTTAAATTTCCACTTAATAATAATCAACCGCTGCTTGTATCCACTTGTCGTTGCAGAATTGAGTAACATAGGTGACGATGATATAACACATGATAATCAGGGTCACGATAAGGAGCAATCCGGCGTCATTGGAACAGTGCTCATTTTTCCTTTGATTTGCATCTTATGTCGTGATTATAGTTTACTATATTTTTGGTATCAAGAGCGCTTTCTAACGTAAGACCGGATTTTTCGTGGCTACTAACGAACTAGCCACGATTAATGCGTTGTTGTGGTTAGTTCATTATCGGATTAGTGATACAAGAGTGTTTAAGCCATTCTGATCCGGTATTGCGTGTCGATGATCGAAGATTGTTTTACCCATCGGATGGACCTATTTATTGTCATTAATTTTTTCTATCGTTGTGTGTATACGGTTTACGGTCTGAAATGCTTATAACGATTAACTTTTCAAACCGCTTCCGGTATAGTTGTGGTTGATACCGGAGATGATATAAGCGGCGATAATTTGCAAAGAGATACTAACGTGGGTCGTGGTGACGGCGAAATCCATGATGTTGTGGTTGCGAGGTTGGGCGACTCTTCTCTATACCCTAGTTTAGTTATTTTGGCTATATTCTCTTGATGGTTATTCATTATTTTTACTTTGTATGCCAGGGGTCACTCCTAACCCTGCGGATGTTACGTATTGGAAACGTCTGGTGTTCTCCACAGAGTCCGATGCAAGTGAGTTCTATAGCTCATATGCCAATTCAATGGGGTTTTCAATCAGGAAGTCCCATGTGTATCGTGATACTAAGGGAAAGACCACAGACTTCCCGTTCTATTTGACTATGATGTGCCACCAGGACAGGGTGCTCCGCTTCAATCAAGTTAAGGATGAATGTTGAAAAGCGAGGTTACGTTATTACAAAGTGGTCTGATTCCCATAATCACCCACTAATAGAGGCTGCCAAGAGACACTTTCTACCATCTAATAGATCCATCACGGAACAACAGGCACTTATTATTGAAAATAACTTGGCATCTGGGATTTCCGCAAGGGCTACATTTGACACAATGGCTCGGTCTGCTGGTGGGGTTAAGAATCTTGGGTTTCTTCGCACCGATTTGAAGAATCATGTGCAGGTTACCAAGGCGAAGGCATTACAACCTGGGGAGGCTATTGTCCTGCAATCATGGTTCAGACAGCAGGCATATGAGAGGCATGGGTTCTTCTACGACATTCAAGTTGATGAGGACCAGGCAATCTGTTCAATATTCTGGGCTGATCCTGTCATGCGTGCTGACTACGCCATTTTTGGTGATTTTGTTAGCTTTGACACAACTTATAGAACAAACAAAAACTATAGGCCGCTCGGTACGTTGCTTCCCTACTTGTTTATTATTATTTTTGTTTTGAGTTACACACCTTTTTTTTCATCCTTTTATTCTATAGTCAGATTTACTAACCCTTAATATATGTTTTGGCGGTTAGGAAAGATTTTTAATAAGAATTATGTGTTGTCTTTACTGGATTATAAGAATTGGTTCTGGACTAATGCTCTTTGCCACATTTTTTAGGTATTTTTGTTGGATTTAACCATCACAAAGGAACGTGCGTGTTTGGGGGCGCGTTGTTGTATGATGAAACCGCAGAGTCTGTGCAGAAAACCACAGAGTCTGTGCACCTCTTCCAATTTTTTTAACTCCCTCATGGTGTCCCAATTTTTCAGTGTTGGAGGAGTGCATGAACCTCTGGAATAGGGACTATTCTGACCCAATCTCTCTAAGTAGTGTATCTGAAACAATTTCAATAAATAATACGTAATTATGAATAAGCATATTGTTAAACAACTGGCAAGAAAGATGGAACAATGAATACACTATAATCAATTAACTAACCATGAAGAAGTGTAGGTCCGATTTAGGATATTTGTACCCCTTTGTGCCGCCCCGCAGGTGGTTCAAAACATAGTTCAACCATTGGTATATTGACACCATACTAAGGTCTTTCACTACGTCGGCGTATTTCAAAGAGACGCCCTCAATGTGATCTGGACATAGCAGGCAACCTAATATGTATATGAGTACACCCTTGCACCAAGCCTCGTCGCTTTGCACCGCTGATATAAGCGCCTCAAGTTTTTTCTCAGAACACGATCGATATTTGGGATCGCGATTTCTAGCCCAAGCTCTCTACGCAACTTCACAATCGAACCCTTCTTGCACTTACATTGTAATGGTTTAACGGGTATCCCATCGTTCGGAAGACAATAAACCCGTTGCACGTCTTCCAAATCTATTGGTAGTGCTTCATATTTGCTCAGACGCAGCTGACTTTGTTCGGGTTCAAAGTTTTCAGACACCCATTTTACAAACTCCCCGGGAATCCGGATCCACTTGGATAAAAGCAGTAGGGATCCAAAACCGGTTGATCGCAACAATTCTTTCCGAGTTCCTTCAATTCCATTCAAAGATATTGAAGACCTTCTTTGGTTTACACTTATGTCTAAACCTTGGAGCATTAGCCTTCTCACCACTCCCACGCTCCTTTTTCTTTCCTCTAGCCATCGCCCCTGGAAGTAAAAAAAAATTAATACAACACACGTCCAAAGTACACTACAACAAATAAGAATAAAATTTAAATTAATGGTAAACAGAAATATGGCTATATATATAGAGCCATCACTACCACTATTAAAGTCTATCTAGCCATGACAAGGTTCTAGGTTGGATATTTTATTATCTAGCCATAACCATTATTGTTGCTGGATACTACCTGTCTATCCAAAATACTACTCATTCTTAGTTTGTCTAACTCATAATTATATATAGCAATTTCAAATTCAGCAAAAGAATATCAGTTCAAATTCAAAGGAAACAATAAAGATAAAACAAATTATATATAAATCAAGCAGCCATTGTGTAGTGATGGCTCTATATAGAACTTTTTCTTTTACTGATCGAAGTTGCTGCTGTGAAGCGAATGCAAAGAATCCCAAAACACAAAAGTTTGGCCTTTTGGGATTTCCCAAAACATTCATAGAACAAAACTATGCCCACATAAATCAACTCATAAAACAAGTAATTAGGAATAAAACATTCATAAAACAGCTCAGCAAAACTTTGCCCACCTAAGCTATGACTGTTCGTTCTTTCTTTCACAGATCAATTCCTAAAACAGCTCATCAAATAATAAGGAATTGAAATGAACAAAACTATGCATAAAATTAGTCTATTATATATCTAACCACAACAAGGATAAGGATTGGCTATTCAATATCTAGCCATAACCATGTTGGCTATGGTCTATATAGCCATAACAAGGATAAAGGTTGGCTACTCACTATCTAGCCAAAACCATGATTAAAAAATGGAAACAGTAAACAATGGAAACAGTAAACAATTCAAGTTAAGGGTCGAAATTTTCTTTCATTACTTTCTTTGCAGGAATTTAATAAAACATTTTGGAATCATTTTGTCATCGTGCAAAACATAAAACATGAATGAAGAGTCTATTTCTAGTTCTAAAAGATACTTTAAATAACCAATGTGACCTTATCGTGTGGTTAGTTCTTACCTAACCTATGCTGAATTAACTTGTTGTTAGTGTATTATCAAACTTGTAAATAGTTCTTTGTAGAGTGAGACAGTGAGGTGGTCCTATCATCTGCATGGAATGACACAGAATCAAAACATTAATTAAAAGACTATTTTTTAACATGGTAGAAAAGATATCAACCAACATCAGTGACTATATAGAGTTGGTATATGTATGCCCTTTATTGAAATTATCATTCTCACACTCTCATACAGTTAAAGTCTATCTAGCCATAACCATTATTGTTCTTTGGATACTACTGTCTCTATCCAAAATACTACTCATTCTTAGTTTGTCTAACTCATAATTATATATAGCAATTTCAAATTCAGCAAAAGAATATCAGTTCAAATTCAAAGGAAACAATAAAGATAAAACAGATTATATATAAATCAAGCAGCCATTGTGTAGTGATGGCTCTATATAGAACTTTTTCTTTTACCGATCGAAATCGCTGCTGTGAGGCGAATGCAAAGAATCCCAAAACACAAAAGTTTGGCCTTTTGGGATTTACCAAAACATTCATAGAACAAAACTATGCCCACATAAATCAACTCATAAAACCAGTAATTAACCAAACGTGATCCTTAATGTGGTTAGTGCATTCAGAACAAAAGTTTTGCTATGCAGAGAATCCCAAAACACAAAAGTTTGGCTATGCAAAGAATCCCAAAACACAAAAGTTTGGCCTTTTGGAATACAGATTAACCAAACGTGATCCTTAATGTGGTTAGCGCATTCAGAACAAAGGGAATGAACAAAACTATGCCCACATAAATCAACTCATAAAACAAGTAATTAACCAAACGTGATCCTTAATGTGGTTAGTGCATTCAGAACAAAAGTTTTGCTATGCAGAGAATCCCAAAACACAAAAGTTTGGCTATGCAAAGAATCCCAAAACACAAAAGTTTGGCCTTTTGGTATACAGATTAACCAACCGTGATCCTTAATGTGGTTAGCGCATTCAGAACAAAGGTTACACATAAATGGATAGTTTAGTATAAGATGGAATTCAGAAAACCTGATTTATTCTTCGTTCCTTTCGTCTTTCTTCACCGCTCGCCGCTCCTTTTCGTTCACATGTTCTTCTTCGTTTCTTCTTCGATAGCGTTATCGCCGTTGCTCCTTTCTTCTTCGATTTATTCTTGCTTTTCCTTCCCTGCCGTTTCCCTTTCCTGTTCAACACTGGTTCTAGTTTCTTCTTCTTACTTTCCCCTTCCTGTTAAACCCTGATTCTTCTTCGTTTCTTCTGCAAAATTGGCTCCTTGCTTTTCGTTTTCGTTCAGCTACGCATTTTCTGCCGTGTTGTCGATTTCAGCTACGATTTTTCTCTCCTTGCGTTTTTTGAGCGATCTCGGGTTGGATGGATTACTGGGTTTCTGGGTTTATCAAATCTTAGGGTTGAATCTTGTTATTGTTCTGTGTGTTTTGTTTCAATTTCTAAACCGAGACCTTTTTCTTTGGCATTAATTCTACACGTTTTATTCTTAATAAATTGCCTAATAAATGCCTAATTATTAGGGAAGAAGAAAATTGCTGAAAAATAAAAACTAGATTTTTATTGATTTGTAGATTACAAATCTACCCCTTTAGTGATGATCACTAAAGGGTGTCTTTAGTGACACAAACTAGTCTCCTTTATGGTCTTCTGGTTTTCTAAACATCCTTACGAGAAATGTAAGTTGTCGTTTGATCTTCTCTACCGATTCAAAATAAGTAGTGGTTATTGACATAGACATATTGTCTTTGAATGTCCTTTTCTTTTTATACTTAATTTAACTTTCTGTATCAGGTTTGTTTTGGGAAGTGGGACATAATAATCTGATAATATTGGATGATCTCTCTTTCTAAGAAGATGGTTTTTTATTTCATTTTCATTGTGATTTTAACAATTAGAATTTATAGAACATATGTTAACACTAAAATTAAAATATGACTGTATATAAGTATCTACTGTATGGTGGTATCAAAAGCAGAAGACAGACACGGGAGTGTGTCCGTCTTCTGCTAGTACTAATAATATAATAGGCATTGGAATTTAAATTTTGTCATATGAGAAATAAATTAACGAATATTTGAATTTCAACAATTGAGTTACAATTTTAGGTAATACAATTGAATATTCTAGGTTTTATTTTTCATTAAGAAAGTCGTTCAAAATTAATATAGGTTTTATTTTTCTACACTTGAGATTCATATACTAAAATAAACTGAATACAATTAAAATTTTAACTGATTCCACTTACTCATAAAATCAAAATCATAGAGAGGATTGCCCACAGTGGCCTATGTGTGAGGAATTTTTTCACGTGGAGATGGGGACAAGAGATATAATTCCCCCACTATCAACTTGGGGATGGGGATGAGGATGGAACGGGGACCATTCCGGTGTCTAGAGTACATTAAATGTGTTTTTTAATTTAAAATATCAATAAAAAATAAAAATGTGCTATATAACTATTATCTTTTATTCTTAATTTTTTTTAATATCAATAAATAAAAGGACTAAATTTTATATTAAAATATTAATCTATGATTTTTTAGTTTAGCAATTGTATTTTCCCCAATTTATTAGATTTTAGTTTACATCCGTAGTAAATTTCTGATGATTTTACGAGGTCCCCACGGGGACTATGGGGACGGGGACAGGGAGAAAAACTCTATGTGGAGGAGATTGGGAGAGTACTCCACCGACCCTGCCCACCTCATTGTCGTCCCTAATCACCTTCACAAATTTACGCATGTTTGTTCTAATGTTATATGTCCAGCTCGACAAAAATACAGGGTGAACTTCGCATTAGCGGCAAAAATTCGGCCAGCATCACCATACGTGGTTCCTTATCGGATTCAGTTTCACTACACCATCGGAATGCTTCAAACCATGATTTGACTCCGACTATTTAGTAGGTAATGTGATATTTGTATTGCATATCTGTAATCTTTATGTTCAGTTCGATATTTAATTGTTCATATTATCTTTAAATTATGTTGTGTCTTGGCAGATATGGTTGACATACTGAATGTAGTTGGTGCTCCGTGTGATTATTAGAAAAATAACACCAAATCTACGTTGCTATCGATCGACTTATATATCAGGGGGTGTGAATGCAATGCATATACTATACAAATTTAACAATTGTATTTAATTAAATTTCCACTATAATCAAATAAGACTCATCTTTTTACTAATCATAAACATCGACGATACATATACATAATATTTTATCAAAATAATAATTACAAATTAAATCAAAAAAGAGGATATACCCGTGCTGGCACGGGTGATACATACTAGTCATTAGAATACACGTTCGTAGCCTTCTGCCAAATATCATAACAAGTGGTGTATGAGCGATAGTCACTACAAGAAATTTTGAAATTACTGGCGGACACAATTCCCAGTAATGGTAAAAGTCCGCCAGAAAAATTAACACCCGCAAGTAACGTTTACTGGCGGATTTTCCGCCAGTAATTACTGGTTGAAAATCCGTTAGTAAAGTACACAATTCCGCCATAATTTTTTAAAAAAAATCATTTTTTGTTCAATTATTTAATTTAAAATTTGTTTATTTAATTTGTTTTTTAAATATTAATTTAAAATTTGTTGATTTAAAAAATTAATATTATTTAACTATTTTAATTAGTTTTTTTAAAACAATTAATTCGTTTATTTAATTTATAAAATAAAACAATTATCAAATAATTTTTCAAAATGATAAAATTTGTGTAACGAAATATAAATTGAAATATTCATTACAATAAAACTACTAGTTATCTCCATAGTAGTCTCCAAAGTTGTTGTTGTTGTTGTTGTTGTTGTCGTCGTCATCCCGAAATCAATCAAAATAACCATTAGTGTTGGTGTCTGTATTGAACTGTTGTTGAGGTTGTTGGAGTTGCTAGTGAGAAGTGCAGACAGAATATGAGAAGAGAAGAGATTAGAGAAAACTGAAATGTGAGAAGAGAAGTTCGAGAAAAATGAAGATGAGAGATTATTTGAGAAAATGCGTATTTATAAGCAGATGGAAAGCAATAGCTAGAATTTTGAATACGCTAGAAATCACTACAAAAAAATAGGGAATTAGCATGGGACGTTGCGAGGGAAAATTAAGTCTCTCGCAAAAGCAAATATTAGCGAGGGAATTAGCCAGGGAAAAAGAGTCCTCGCAAAATTGGCAATTAGCGACGGACATGTGGCAATTAGCGATGGAATATCAGTCGCTAAATGCAAGGCGCCAATTTCAAACCGAGCTTCACGTTTTTCAAGGTACTTAGCGATGAAAATCTTCACGTCCCTCGCTAATTGACACACGTTTCTGACATTGACAGTACACTTTGCAGGATTCTAACCGTGGCAGGTGGGCTTGGGAAACGCGAGGATTAGCGACAGATAGTCCCTCGCTAAATCCGTCGCAAACTGTCATTTTTTTTATAATAATCCGAACCAAACACACTCTCTCTCATTTACTCTCTCTTCTTCTCTCTTCTTCTCTTCCACTCTCTTCTTCTCTTTTCTTCTCTTCCACCACCACACCACCACCACCACCACCAAGTAGTTACCCTCTCACTCCATTCTCTCTCCTACGAGCTTCACCCTCTCTTTCTTTCACACCACTAACACATAGCTCTCTCTTTCTTCCACACCACCACCACACTACCACCACCACCACCACCACCACATAGATCTCACTCTCTTTCTCCCTTACTCTTGTCTTTCTCTCTCTACGACCACCACCACCACCACCACTTCTCCTTCTCCTTATGATAATAATAATAATAATAATAACAATAGTAATAACAGTAGTAATAATAATAACAACAACAACAATAATAATAATAATAATAATACACTCAGATTGAGAAGTGTGCCGGTCAGACTTGGGAAGTGTGCTGTCAGAATTTGCGAGGGAATTAGCTACGGAATAGTCCCTAGCTAATTAGCGACTGACACAATTTCCCTCGCTAAAGGGAATTAGCGAGGAGGATATTAGCGACCGATATGTCCCTCGCTAATTCCCTCGCAAATAGACATTAGCGAGGGAATTGGGACTGTTAGCGACAGAATGTCCCTCGCTAATCCCCGCGTTTTTTGTAGTGAATGTCCATTAATGGTGGAATATGTGGCCAATCACGTTACTGGCAGATTAAAATATTACTGGCGGAAAAGAAGGCGTTACCGGCGGATATGAGACATTACTGGCGGATTTCAAATTCCGCCAGAAAATGTCATTACTGGCGGATCCAAGCGCAGTCAACAAGAAAAAAATGGTCAAACATTACTGGCGGATATAAGACATTATTGGCGGATTTCAAAATACCGCCAGTAAATGTCATTACTGGCGGATCCAGCAAGAAAAAATTTTGGTCAAACGTTACTGGTGGATATGAGGATAATACTGGTGGATCTGAGACATTACTGGCGGAATTTCAGCCAGTAATTACTAGCGGATTTTCAGCCAGCCAATAAACATATTGGCAGTTTAAATCCGCCAAAAATGTTATAAGATCCGCTTGAGAAAAAATTCTTGCGGTCTAAATCCGTGAAAGCGCCTATTCCGCTTGAGAAAACTTCTTGGGTGGATCGATTCCGCGAAATGTTCAGCTAGTAATACAAATAATTCTTGTAGTGAGTGGACCAACAAAAAGGGTCCAATAGTTTGCCACAGAAGAGAGACTAATTGACAATCTGCTTGCTCTCAATCTTGACGCAGATCTTTATTAATATCTGAAGAATTCTTAGTAAGGTGATATAAAATCCTTTGTCCCATAAACCACATTTTGACAGATGTCGACCAATTCAAATAATTATCACCATTGAGTTTCTCTGTTGTTATAGAGGGATTACTGGAGAAAACATAAGGCATGAGACTCTTACCCGAGGATCCAGATTTATTTTGATCTGATGCAGAACTCGTCCTTTTTTTTTTCCTTTTTTTCGATGAGTAACAAAAACAGAAGATACGGAGAAACAAATAGCCAATAAGAACAAAAAAAGTCACTGACCAATAACAGGGAGAAACATTACCAGTAACACAAATACTATTCACAGAATACCAAAGTAGGGAGAAAACACCTGAAGACGTGAGACCCACCAACCAAACGTTGTCAAAAACGACAAATCGGAAGAAGGCGAGCAGAACGAGACCGGAATCGCGTTGAATAGAGCTGTGGAGGGCAGCGTGTGGCCTTCACGCGACCGGCGACCGCCGAATCGTAAGTGCGCGCGGCGTGTGGCGTGCGTGATGGCGGCCGAGATGGAGGCGCGGTTTCACTGGTAGGTCGGTCTGATAGAGGCGGTTCTGATGGTATGACTTTTGCAGCACCTAGGGCCGTTGAGGGTGAACTACGAACGAGACAACTAAGGTTCAAGCGTGACAACTGATAACTCTATTTTATATAGAGTATTTCATATGTTTAAACTTAGTATTTGCTCTCTTTCAAGTAATAATAAAGAGTTTATATAGTATTTAGTGTGATATATGATAACTTGAGTGATTTGAATGGTTATAGTTATTATTAGGCCATTTTGGATATATTGTGGTATATGTTTGATGTTTTTGTTCAGTGCAGTCTCAATGCTATCTGCATCAAATGCTCCTGCACTGATCCTGCATCAAATCTGCACTACTTGGTGAATAAGCAGTCTGTTTCATATGCATCCACTTGCAATTGATGACCTCCTGCCTGGTTCTCTGATGCCATCCCACCTTGTATAGTAGGCGCCTACCATTCACACATAGCTATAGGCATAGCTTTGAAGAGTCACCAACATAGGGACACATGTTCTATCACCATGGAACCGCCCTATGTCATTAGTCAAAGATTTCAACTTGGGATAAACCTCTGAAAAGCAACTACAGTTATGATCCACTCAAGATTACTTCAACATGAAGGAAGGAATCACCTCTCTTGAAGTTATCACAATCTATAAGTTAGATCAAAATTTCAATATACATAGTTAGTTTCTATATTTTTAGAGGAAGAGGAAGGAATTGACAAATCCTCCTTAACTCGTTTTCATAGTGTTTGTATAGTGCTAAGGAGTAATGCTAGTGCATTGCTAGAAGATTTCATACAAAGTGTTTCAACATTTGTATTGACACCCCTTTCTTTACTGCATAGAACAAGGATCATAAGAGCTGGTAATGATACTCTGAAGAAAGTGACCGAAAGGCACATAGCTAATGCAACAGCATTCAGTGCAGCTGCATCACATACTGCATCAAACACTTATAAGTAAATTACTTGATGAAGACATTCCAACTAGCTTTTATCTTTTACACTATCAACATTTTTACTTTGCTTTCTATCTAACTTAGTTGTGATCATCACAAAAATCCAAAATTATTTTGTTACTTAGTTACTTTACACTTTATTACTTTATATTGATTTTAAAAGTGAGTTTTTCAATCTCTGTGGGTTCGATCTTTTACTACTTGTTTTGGGCGGTGTATACTTGCACACAAGTGTATGTGTTTTCCATGCACCAAGTTTTTGGCGCCGTTCTTGATTGAAGTAAATTCTTTTTAAAATTACATTATATAGTAATTTAGTGTTGTATATAAATTCTGGTCTTTAAAGTTTCTGTCAACAAAAGTACATGGTACTTAGTATATGTCTGAGAACTGCAAATGTAACTCCGAAATATAGTTTAGATCCGAGAAATAGAAAGAAAATTCGTGGAGATTGCTAAGACTCCGGAAGCAAAATCAACAAGCTAGTAACATGTCATTCATGAAGAACAAAGCTCAAGGCCACACTCGGTGAGAGGAGGCCCCACGGTTCACAACATGCTCTTGAAGAAGAAGTTCATAGAGAAAATCTCATCCACATGGATCACATAGGTATGATTAATGATAGAGATAGACATATGAGGATTATGCTCAGTTTGATCATCAAAACATGCAAACTAGTATAAATAGACCTCATATTGATGCCATGCATTTTGAATTTAAGCCTATGATGTTTCAAATGCTTCAAACTATTGGTCAATTTGGAGGATCTCCTCATGAAGATCCTCATTTGCATTTAAGGCAATTTCTAGAAGTATGTAGTAATTTTATTATACAGGGTAAGTGAAAATGCATTTAGATTAAGGTTATTTCCATATTCTTTGAAAGATAGAGCCAAGGCTTGGCTAAATTCTTTAGAGCCTAACTCTATTCATTCATGGAATGAAATGGTGAAAAATTTTAGGAAAATATTTCCCACCTATCAAAAATGCCAAAGTTAAGAAATGATATTACATCTTTTAGACAAAAAGAGTTTGAGTCTTTATTTGAAGCATGGGAAAGATGGAAGGAACTTTTAAGAAAATGTCCTCATCATGGTTTACTGTTATTATTCAAATGGAAACATTTTATAATGGTTTAGAACCTCAAACCGTAATAATGCTTGATGCATCATCTCGGTGGAGTGTTATTAAATCTGTCATACAATGAAGCATGTGAATTAATTGATAGAATAACAGCTAATAGCTCTAGTTGGCCTACTGAGAGGGTAAGTGCCCAAAAGAAACCATCAGGGGTACATGAAGTTAATGATATATCCGCTACTATCCGCTCAAGTAGCCACTCTAGCTAATTTAATGAAAAACTTCACTTCGCAATGCTACTATATCTAATGCAACAGATCACCGGACAACACACAGATTCTGAATAGAAACAAGTACCTCCAGAACACCTAGTTGTGTGTAATGTGGAGGAGGTCACTTGTATGAGGAGTGTTCTAGCAACCCTATCTCTCAGAAATTATGTAGGTTATAATAGGAATAACAACCCTTATTCCAACATTTATAATCCTGGTTGGAAAGACCACCCAAATTTTAGATGGAGCAATAATAGTGCACTGCACACCTAGAACGCACTAACTACACCAACCAACCCACCAGATTCCCACTCGAAATAACCAAAGAAACTCTCAACCTACCACTGAGAATTCTCTAGAATCCATGCTTAAAGCATTTATAGGTGAATCAAGAACTGCTAGACAAACTCAAGATGCTTCCATTAAGAACTTAGAGAATCAAGTTGGTCAATTAGCCACAACTCTGTATCAAAGGCCATAAGGTGCCTTACCTTCAAATACAGAAGCTACTCCTTCCCAAACCAAAGGAAAAGAGCAGGTTAAGGCTATTTCATTAAGAAGTGGTAAGTATCTGGTAGAGTTAACTGAGAAGGAAAGTGTAGAAAAGGGAGAAAAAGCAAAAAATCAAAAAGATACCAATGCAGAAGCATCTAGTGCTCCTGCATCACAAGAAGTTCAAAGTCCACTACCTAAGTTAGTACCTGAATACCCTCCTCCTCCTTGTCCTCGAAGACTGAAAAAAGCACATGAGGAGAAGCAGTTTGGTACATTCTTAGAGGTACTAAAACAATTACACATCAATGTTCCCTTAGTAGAGACACTCCAACAAATGCCAAACTATGCAAAGTTCATGAAGGATGTGCTTACTAAGAGAAGAAGATTAGGAGAGTTTGAAACAGTTTGCCATGACAGAAGATTGAGTTTGCTTATGCAAAATAAGATTCCCTAGGAAATTGAAGGATCCAGTAGTTTTACAATTCCATTTTCTATAGGAAAATCCTATCTTGTAAAGCTTTATGTGATTTAGGTGCAAGCATCAACTTGATGCCTAAATCTATTTTTGACCAATTAGAAATTGGAAATGCAAAACCAACCAACTGTGACACTTCAATTAGGTATGAATCAATAGCCTATCCTGAAGGTATCATAGAAGACATCTTAGTTAAGGTAGATAAATTTGTATTCCCCAGTAGATTTTGTTATCCTTGACTTTGATGCGAGATAAGGAAGTGCCTATTATCCTAGGTAGACCATTTTTAGCAACTGGTAAAACCATAATTGATGTGCAAAAAGGTGAACTCACTATGAGAGTGAATGATCAAGAGATAAAATTCAATGTAATGAATGCTATGAAGTATCCTTCAGAGGATACAGAAGAGTGTTCATCCTTATTCTCTCTAGATCAATCGGTAGAAAAACAGTTTTACAAGCAGTATGATCACTTAGCCAATGCAGATGCATTAGATGCAGCTGCATTACTAGATGATGAAATCCTAGAAAAGGAAAATCTGCCAATAGAAAACTCTTATAAGGAAGTATGGGCTAGGACTTATGAACCACTCAATCTTGAGGATCCAATTCTCAAGAAGAACTTACCCTCAATAGAACAACCTCCTAAGTTAGAATTGAAGATACTCCCTAAACACCTTAAATATGCTTTCTTAGGAACAAATGAGACTTTACCTGTTATCATTGCTTCTGATTTAACATCAAAACAGGAGAGTGATCTCATTAGTACTCTAAAGAAGCATACCAAAGCTATAGTTTGGCAAACGGCAGATATCAAAGGAATTAGTCCTTCTATATGCATGCATAGAGTTATTTTGGAAGAAAATTCCAAAAACAGCATAGAGAGTCAAAGAAGACTAAATCCTATTATGAAAGAGGTTGTGAAAAAGGAAATCATTAAGTGGCTAGATGTTTGAATCATATACCCCATATCGCAGGAAAGGTGCTTGGGTAAGCCTGTCCAATGTGTACCAAAGAAAGGGGGGGTGTGACAAAGATAGCCAATGAAAAGAATGAGTTGATACTAACTAGAATCACGGGGTGGAGAATCAGTATGGATTACGAAAACTTAACAAAGCTACTAAAAGGATCACTTTCCTTTACCATTCATAGACCAAATGTTAGATAGATTAGCAGGGAAAGAATTTTATTGTTTCCTAGATGGCTATTCAGGGCTATAATCAAATAGCCATTGAGCCTGAGGATCAACACAAAACCACCTTTACATGCCCTTATGGAACCTTTGCTTTTAGAAGGATGCCATTTGGCTTATGTAATGCACCTGCTACATTCCAAAGATGCATGATGTCTATATTCTCAGATTTCATTGAGCAATCAATGGAAGTATTCATGGATGATTTCTCTATCTTTGGAGAAACATTTCAAGTTTGCTTAACAAACTTGGAACAAATTCTCAAGAGATGTGAAGAAACAAATTTAGTCTTAAACTGGGAAAAGTGCCATTTCATGGTACAAGAAGGCATTGTGCTAGGACATAGAATTTTAAAGAAAGGTCTAGAGGTAGACAAGGCTAAGGTTGATGTCATTGAGAATTTGCCACCACCAAATACAGTTAAAGGTATCAGGAGCTTCTTAGGCCATGCTGGTTTTTATAGAAGGTTTATCAAAGATTTTTCAAAAATCTCAAAACCATTATGTATGCTTCTGCAACATGATGTAGAATTCAACTTTGATGAGTCTTGTATAGAAGCTTTTGATAAGCTTAGAAAAGCATTGGTGACAGCACCAATTATAGTAACACCAGATTGGAGCAAGCCTTTTGAATTAATGTGTGATGCTAGTGACTTTGTAGTAGGAGCAGTCCTAGGGCAAAGATATGACAAGGTTTTTCATTCCGTTTATTATGCTAGCAATACATTAATTGAAGCTCAAGTGAACTACACACGATTCATCGAAAAGGAATTATTAGTCATGGTATTTGCATTTGAAAAATTTAGATCCTACTTAGTTGGCACTAAAATTATTGTCTATACTGATCACTCTGCCATTAAGTATCTAATTTCAAAGAAGGATGCAAAACCAAGGTTGATAAGGTGGATTTTACTCCTACAAGAATTTGATTTGGAAATTAGAGACAAGAAAGGAGTTGAAAATCAAGTAGCAGACCATTTATCAAGGATTGAAGGAGAATCACTTGGTACACAAGGAGAAGAAATCAAGGAAAGCTTTCGGATGAGAAACTATTAGCAATCACAAATAATGCAAAACATGAAACTGCATTTTTGCTATAAGCAATGCAGGAGCATCAAATGCATCTGCACCATGGTTTGCTGATATTGTAAATTTCCTTGCAAGCAAAGTAGTACCTGTGAATATGACATATCAACAAAGGAGAAAATTCTTCCACATAGTCAAGCAATACTATTGGGATGATCCATTCCTTTACAAGATGTGCCCTGATCAATTAATGAGGAATGCATACCTGAAGAGGAGCAACAAGCAGTGCTTCTGCATTGCCATTCTGCACCTTATGGAGGACACTTTGGGACCACTAGAACAGCAGCTAAGGTATTACAGTCTGGTTATTTTTGGCCTACTTTATTTAAAGATGCTTATTTTATGGTCAAATATTGTGATAAATGTCAAAGAGCAGGAAATATTTCTGATAAGCATGAAATGCCTAGAACAAATATTTTAGAAATTGAATTATTTGATGTTTGGGGCATGGATTTCATGGGACCTTTTCCACCCTCTTTTGGCAATTTATATATCTTAGTAGCTGTTGATTATGTGTCCAAATGGGTAGAGGCAGTAGCATTACCTAATAATGATGCTAAATCAGTGAGTAAGTTTCTTCAAATAAATATATTCACTAGATTTGGAACTCCTAGAGCTATCATTAATGATGAAGGTTCACACTTTTGCAACAAGATCATATAAAACCTTCTAGCTAAGTATGGAGTTAAGCATAAGATAGCTACAGCCTACCATCCTCAAACTAGTGGACAAGCAGAATTATCCAATAGGGAAATTAAGAGAATGCTAGAAAAAATGGTAAGTCCAAATAGAAAAGATTGGTCTTTACATTTGGATGATACTTTATGGGCATATAGAACAGCATTCAAAACACCATTAGGAATGTCCCCTTACAAATTAGTCTATGGAAAAGCATGCCATTTACCTGTGGAATTGGAAAACAAATCCTATTGGGCTATGAAGAAGCTCAATTTCAATCTAAACAAGGCAGGTAAAAAGAGAATGTTAGAGCTTGATGAACTAGAAGAAATTAGGCAAACCTCTTATGAGAATGCTGAAATCTACAAAGCTAAGACTAAGAAATGGCATGACAAGAAAATTCACAGAAGATAATTGAAAGAAGGAGGACTAGTTCTGCTATATAACTCTAGGTTGAAGCTATTTCCTGGTAAACTTAGATCAAGGTGGTCAGGACCATATAAGTTGATAAAGGTTTATCCACATGGAGCAGTAGACTTATTTGATAAATCCTCAAATATTGTCTTCAAAGTAAATGGTCAGAGAGTCAAAATGTACTATGGTGAACATGTGGTGAGAGACAAAACCACCACCCATTTGCAAAATCTCTAAGTAAAAAGAGATAGTCAGGCTGGCAAGACTCTTAAAACAAGCGCTTAATGGGAGGCAACCCATTGTTTTTAATTATTTTGTGCAATTTTATGTTTTTAGTTGTTTTGCAGAAATGCAGGAAACTAATGTAGCTGCATCAAATGCACCTGCATTGAAGGAAAATGTGCCCTGCATCAAAAATTTCAGAAACTTGAAGAAATTGATTAAGTGTGATTCTTAAGGCTTCAGGAAGATCAAAGGGAAGTTAAGCAAGGTTAATGAAGCATTGGTAGCCAATGATGACACATGGCAAGATGCATGCGCAACACGCATTGCTAACGGCTACCTAATAAATCCACTAACTTCCTTCTTCCTGAAACATAAAGCCTTAAACTTGTTACCGTTACCCTTTCATTCGCAAAACTCACAGATTTCTCTCATCTAAAACACAAACTACCCTTCACATTCTCATCTCAAATTTTTCTCAATCACAAAAACAATCAAAAACCTAGAAATTCAAAGCAATCAAAATGGTGAAGAAGCAATCAGCACAGAAATCATCAGGCAAGCAGGCCAAAACTCTCCAGAAAGAGAAGAAAGTCATGCATGCAGGATCATCATCAACAAAGAAAGGCAAAGCCAAGGAATCAACAGCAAGAACCGATGACAATGTTCAATTCTGGAACATGCGTCTACTACCCGAGAGAGGGTATGATTTGAAGAAGGCTAACCCATCATTCATGTCCACAGTGGCCAATCTCAATTGGGACCACTTTGTGCTACCAAGAGGAGGCTACATTGAAGATTTGGTGAGAGAATTCTATGCTGGCATCACACCACAAGAAGGAACAGAACATTCCTACACTTCCATGGTGAGAGGTAAACTTGTGCACTTTCATGCAAAGAAATTGAATGAACATTATATGCTGAAGTATAATGGGAATGAATTTGAAAACAAAGTGGCCAAGGCCTTTAAGAAAGAAATGGAAGAACTGAGAAGTAGAATTGCTATACCAGGGTCTGTTTGGGAAAAATTTACACCTAATGAAATCAAGCTTAGAAGTAATTATTTGATAGATGCATTAGGTAATTGGCATTTGTTCATAGCCACTTCAATTCTGCCTACATCACACACATATGCAATGACCAAAGAGAGATTGATCTTGCTAGATACAATTCTCTCCGAGGGACATGTTGACATAGGTAGATTGATAGCTAGGGAAATTCTTGCATGCTCAACAAAATCAAAAGGATTTATGTTTTTCCCTTGTCTTATTACTGAACTATGCATGAAAGAAGGTGTCCCAATAGCTGCTAATGAACAAAGAAAATTTCCCCTGGTAATTTGAGTGCTGAATTGAAGGAGAAATTGAGAAATGTAAGAGGCCCTGCACCTGCAATGCAAGAGCATTACATGCGAAAGGCGAGGCGATCACGAAATTTATGAATGATCAACATGATTGGCTTCAACTAGTCTTTGACAAGATCTTTGATCTGGTGGGCCAAGTTAATGCCCCTGAATTTCCAAGTTGGGTATTGAGAGCTGAAGGAGAGGAAGAAGAAGAGAAAGAGGCTGAGGAGGAAAGGAAAGGAAAGGAGAAAGTAGAGGAACCTAGTACCAAGAAGAAGGTACCTAGGAAGCAATCCAAAGGAAAGAAGAAGGTTGTGATAGAACCTGTTGTGGAGGAAATGTATGACACAGATACTGAGGATGAGGAGTTAGAGAAACAAATGGATGAGGAAATAGAAGAAGTTGAAGAAGAAGAGAGTGATGAGGAAATTGATGAAGAAGAGGAGGAGCAGGCTAGAGGTGTAATCTTAGAAGAAATAGCTAGGCAAAAGTATGCCAAAACCTCAGCATCAACCCAACAGGAAACTCCTATCACATCACCAATTACCAAAACACCCATCATCTCACCAAACCAAGAATCATCCTCCATCCCAAAATCACCATTACCCTCCCTCAATGATCCACCAGTCCTATCACCACCACAAACAACCCCTCCACCACCCTCTCCAAGAAATGAACCAAAGAAAACAACTCACACAGAACAAACCATCTCAGAAACAACCCCTGTTATGCCAACAGAACAACAAGTACCTTCTGACCCAAGCAACATTACTTCTAATGTTATTTCTACTCTTGAGAAAGAGATTTTGCAGGAAAGAGAAGAAGAAGGACTTGACAAGCAAGACAAAGGAGAAGAATCATCTGCACAGGAGCCTGTAGCTCAAACTGTTGAGATGCAGAGTGATGCTCCTGCATCACTTGCTGCTGCATCACAACAGGCAACAACTATGCATGATGAAACAACAATCAAGCTTGTTCTGGAACAAATGGCTCAACAGAATAGGGATGCTTTGCACAACACACAGAAGTTCTTCAAGAAACCTGCAGGCAGGCAGGCAAAATTAACACCAAAGAGAAGAAACTCGATGTAGATCGGCAGATCGATGCACTGCATCAGTTCAAGAAACAATTCCTGCAACTACACCAGAAGTAGGAGGTGCATCTGCACCTACAGAAGAAACACCAAGCAAGCCACCCAAGGAAAAGAAGCAGAAGGTGAAACACACTCCTCCATCCAGGCAAAGCACCAGAATAAGGAGTGGAGCCAAGAAATGAGTATCAATTTACAAGTTTTCACATAAACTGCTATAAGCTTGTTTTGTTTCTATCTGACTATTTCCCTGGTTGTATTAATCCCTCTCCCCTATTTTGAACAAAGTATGGTTTGTATTTTTGAACAAACTTGCAGTGAGGACACTGCTACCCCTTAAGTTTGGGGGGGGGGGGGGGATTTGCATGTTATGTTATGTTTTAATATGTTTTTATCTAATATGTTATGCGTTTAACTTTAATATGTTTTATATAGTAAATATATATGTTTTAAAGTAGTTTTTAGTTTGTTTAAATATTAGATGTACTTAACAAAGTAGTATCTAAATATTTTAGTAGAAAAGATCAGTTTTTCAAAAATATGGTGAAAGCCCTATGGATGGAATTTTTATGATGAAAAAGAGAAAAATAAGCCTTATTTCTCAGAAAAACCAAAATTATTTTTACTTCAACACTTCAAAACTGAGTTTGTGAAAAGAACCTTGCTATTTAAAAAAGATCAATCTGATGCAAGGGGAATTTTTGGTAAGCTTAGGTCAAAACAAAGTTTTACTAAAAAGAAAGATGTTCCGGGGTGTATTAGCAATTACAGGAGCTTCCAATAGCAATTGGGCCGACGGCCCAGCCCAGCGCAACCGGCCCAAAACGGCCGGACCTCACAGTATATATACGCCATTCACACATGGCATCAGGTACGTTTTCCTACCTTGTGAATCCTGCCCGAGCGACCTACACTGACTAGGCGTCGGTGTCATCATCAGCAGTACCACCCGCGACGGCCAAGACCCCAGGTTTCAGCCAGGTCCTCCACGACCGATTTAGGTCCTCAGCGACCAGGCCAGGTCCTTCCTCAGCGACCAGGCCAGGTCCTTCCTCAGCGACCAGGCCAGGTCCTTCCTCACAGGTCCTTCCTCAGCGACCAGGCCAGGTCCTTCCTCACAGGTCCTTCCATCAACGTCCAGCCAGGTCCTTCATCACAGGTCCTTCCACCAGCGACCGGGACAGGTCCTTCCGTGCGGCCAAGACTCCTGGTTCCAGCCAGGTCCTCTACGACCCAGGTCCTCAACGACCCAGGTCCTTCTATTGGTCAAGGTACGATCAATTGGCGACCACAGTGGGAGGCCCGAGCGCTATCCTACTTCAACTATGGCTACACGCGGAAGACCGCCCCAGACATCATTACAACCATGCTTGTTGAGCGACCTAAGATGTTGGACGACCTAAAGTGGGCGACCTAAAGAGCATGGACAATCCCAAGACGCCTAAACAAAGCGCAAACGAAGCGGGAGGAATCTCGCCCTTAGTCTGCAGGCCATAACGTTGGCCATGTTGACCCGATTGAAACATACGAATATGCGTTGGAAAGCTGAGAAGCAGAGCTACAGCTTTCATGTTGAAGTCAAAATCCAATTCGGGCGTCTTCCACCCGTTTCTTCTCGCCCAAAGTGGGGCGTCAAAAGTTGGTCGCCCGTGAGCGACCCAAAAGGGTCTGTCCAGTACGGAGACCATAACTTCGTTCACGTTCATCCGATGGGGTCGTGTGAGCATGCGTTGGAAAGCCGAGAAGTAGATCTACAACTTTCATGTTGAAGTCAAAATCCAATTCGGGCGTCTTCCACCCGTTTCTGCTCGCCCAAAGTGGGGCGTCCAAAAGTTGGTCGCCCGTGAGCGACCCAAAAGGTCTGTCCAGTACGGAGACCATAACTTCGTTCACGTTCATCCGATGGGGGCGTGTGAGCATGCGTTGGAAAGCCGAGAAGTAGATCTACAACTTTCATGTTGAAGTCAAAATCCAATTCGGGCGTTTTCCACCCGTTTCTGCTCGCCCAAAGTGGGGCGTCCAAAAGCTGGTCGCCCGTGAGCGACCCAAAGGTCTGTCCAGTACGGAGACCATAACTTCGTTCACGTTCATCCGATGGGGCGTGTGAGCATGCGTTGGAAAGCCGAGAAGTAGATCTACAACTTTTATGTTGAAGTCAAAATCCAATTCGGGCGTCTTCCACCCGTTTCTGCTCGCCCAAAGTGGGGCGTCAAAAGTGGTCGCCCGTGAGCGACCCAAAAGGTCTGTCCAGGTACGGAGACCATAGCTTCGTCCACGTTCATCCGATGGGGGCGTGTGAGCATGCGTTGGAAAGCTGAGAAGCAGTGCTACAGCTTTCATGTTAAACTCCAAGTTATATTCAGATGTTCTACACCCCTTTCGGGTCATCCAAGTAGGGCGCCCGGCCTACAAACGAAGAACGTAGGCCCCGAGCGGTCTACAACGAGCGCCACCGAGTTGGCCCAATCGAGCGCCATCGAAATGGCCCAAGGGTCAGAAGGACCCACCAACAAGTGTAGGCCCCGAGCGGTCTACAATCGAGTGCCATCGAAATGGCCCAAGGGTCAGAAGGACCCACAAACAGAGTAGGCCCCGAGCGGTCTACAATCGAGCGCCATCGAAATGGCCCAAGGGTCAGAAGGACCCACCAACAAGTGTAGGCCCCGAGCGGTCTACAATCGAGTGCCATCGAAATTGTAACAGCCCAGGTCCACCGCAGCGGCCACCCCAGCGCTATTACCTCACGATCTTTTCTACCCCCCTTGTAGAATTTTTGCCTTCCGTGGGATTCGAACCTTGTACATGGGGCTCAAATACAAAGTTCCACTCTTTCCCACTACCATGAGAGTGGGCCCGGGGCGTTACAGAAATGGCCCAAGGGTCAGAAGGACCCACAAACAGAGTAGGCCCCGAGCGGTCTACATCGAGTGCCACCGAGTTGGCACAACCATCAGTGTCATCGAATGACCGAGGTCGAGCAATGACCCAATAACGAGCATTGACTGCCGAACACGGTCGGAAGAGACCGACTACAACGACCACATGCACTCAGTGGCAGCGACCACACCTCGGCAGTGGCAACGTCCACACCTCGGCGATGGCGGCGACCACCGCCCGACTTAGCGTGGTAGCGAACCACACACTTCAAGAGATGGAGACCAATTGCGCCAATGCAACCCTACCGCTTACAACACGACACACTGGGCGGCGATTCAAGCCTCGGCCGCTCTTGGCGACCTAGGCTTGGGGCAACTGCTGCAGGGTGTATTAGCAATTACAGAGCTTCCAATAGCAATTGGGCGACGGCCCGACCCAGTATAACCGGCCCAAAACGGCGGACCTCACAAGATATATATCGCCATTCACACATGGCATCGTGTGCGTTTTCCTACCTTGTGAATCCCGCCCGGCGACCTACACCGACTAGGCGTCGGAGTGTCATTGCGCAGTACCACCCGCGGCGGCCAAGACCCGAGTTTCACCCGGTCCTCCACGACCGATTTAGGTCCTCGGCGACCGAGCGAGTCCTTCCTCGGCCGGGCGGTGCCGAGTCCTTCCTCAAGCGACCGGGCGAGTCCTTCCTCACGAGTCCTTCCTCGGCGACTGTGCCAGTCCTTCCTCACGAGTCCTTCCATCAACGTCCGGCCAGTCCTTCATCACGAGTCCTTCCACCAAATGGCGGGGCGGGACAGTCCTTCCGTGCGCCAAGACTCCCTGGTTCCAGCCAGTCCTCTCACGACCCAGTCCTCAACGACCGTGTCCTTCTATTGGTCAAGGTACGATCAAAAGAAAAGCTTAAAGAATTAAGTTTGGGGGCGTTTTATGAAAACAAAGGCTGAATTTCAAAAGTATAAGAGTAAACAATGCACAAAAAGAATACAAAAAAGTGGACAAAGCCATATCCTAAATCTTTTGAAACTATACCTGTGCCTAAGCACATGAATGCATCTGGAGGTCAAAGACCTGTGCCATGCAGGAATAAATGTATCTGGAGGATAGTTCAAAAACTGAATCTGTGCCAAAGTGCAAAGAAAAAATATATGCATCTGGAGGTCAAAGACCTGTGCCAAAGTGCATTTGCATCTGGAGGTCAGTGAGGAAGGTAATATGAGCTAGAAAAAGAAAAGCATCATCAGTGTAGAAGCATCAATGCAAACTGCACTGAAGAAAAAGCAAAATGCAGAAAAAAAATCAATGCACAAATCACTTCAAAGAAGTATTGCATCTGCACAAAAAGACACACAAAAAAATAGAAAAATGCATTGGCTCAAAAGCTTTGAAAGATTCAACCAAACCCTTTGATTATTAGAACTCCCCAACACTTGAGAAAATTTTGTAAGTCTAAACTCTCTTTTGAAAAAAATATTTTTTTTTGTGTGACCAAAGATGAACCAATCCTTTCAAAGGCTAGGATGAAAATTTTCACTTAGTCTTGGAACCAATCTCAACTCAGTGGGTTCACACACACACAAAAGAGTTTGAGTAGCTTTGGTAGTTTTGAAGAAATAAAGGCACAAGAAAGATTGTTGAGAAATGAAGTTCATAGGGAACTCCTCATGAAAATCCAAAAATATCAAACTGATCTATCTTCTAGAATTTTAGTTTTTATAGTTTGTCTTTGTCATTACTTACGGACAAGCAATGGTTTAAGTTTGGGGGTGTGATAACTCTATTTTATATAGAGTATTTCATATGTTTAAAATTAGTATTTGGTCTCTTTCAAGTAATAATAAAGAGTTTATATATTATTTAGTGTGATATATGATAACTTGAGTGATTTGAATGGTTATAGTTATTATTAGGCCATTTTGGATATATTGTGGTATGTTTGATGTTTTTGTTCAGTGCAGTCTCAATGCTATCTGCATCAAATGCTCCTGCACTGATCCTGCATCAAATCTGCACTACTTGGTGAATAAGCAGTCTGTTTCATATGCATCCACTTGCAATTGATGACCTCCTGCCTGGTTCTCTGATGCCATCCCACCTTGTATAGTAGGCGCCTACCATTCACACATAGCTATAGGCATAGCTTTGAAGAGTCACCGACATAGGGACACATGTTCTATCACCATGGAACCGCCCTATGTCATTAGTCAAATATTTCAACTTGGGATAAACCTCTGAAAAGCAACTACAGCTATGATCCACTCAAGATTACTTCAACATGAAGGAAGGAAGCACCTCTCTTGAAGGCTATAAAAGGACCTCACATCTTCATTTGGAAATATATCACAATCTATAAGTTAGATCAAAATTTCAATATACATAGTTAGTTTCTATATTTTTAGAGGAAGAGGAAGGAATTGACAAATCCTCCTTAACTCGTTTTCATAGTGTTTGTATAGTGCTAAGGAGTAATGCTAGTGCATTGCTAGAAGATTTCATACAAAGTGTGTCAACATTTGTAACTTTTCTCTTGTTGTTCTCTTTTGTGATTTCTATATATATAAACATGATCTATTCAGTTTATATATATCTTGCAATGTCTATAGTTAGCTAAACCTCTCTTAGTTGGAATGTTCTAATCATTTTATGAACTTTTAAGTAAGTATGATGCATGTATGTATGTTTGTACTTTAGTTCTTGCTTGATAATCTTTTCAATACTTATTTTGAACTTGATCACTTAGAATAAGTAAGATTTGTAAATGACCAGAAATGGCTTACAATTAAGAACTCAAAAACTAATATGGGTGAGTGTTTTACATAAAGAAAACTTTGTGAAAACCATGCTAAGTCCTAGAGATAGGATAGTATAGTCCATAGGATAATTGTGGGTACTTAAAATACAAGAGTGAATTTATTTAAGCAAATTGGATAATTGTTAGGAGGCAAGATAGGCATTGACACCCCTTTCTTTCTTTGCATAGAACAAGGATCATAAGAGCTGGTAATGATACTCTAAAGAAAGTGACCGAAAGGCACATAGCTAATGCAACAACATTCAAAGTCTGTTGCATCACATACTGCATCAAACACTTATAAGTAAATTACTTGATGAAGACATTCCAACTAGCTTTTCTCTTTTACACTATCAACATTTTTACTTTGCTTTCTATCTAACTTAGTTGTGATCATCACAAAAATCCAAAATTATTTTGTTACTTAGTTACTTTACACTTTATTACTTTATATTGATTTTAAAAGTGAGTTTTTCAATCTCTGTGGGTTCGATCTTTTTACTACTTGTTTTTGGACAGTGTATACTTGCACACAAGTGTATGTGTTTTCCATGCACCAACAACTAGGGTTTCTGGAGTTTTCAGGCCTACTGATCATTTGCTTTTGATACCATGTTAAAATGATTAGAGTGATATTATTGTGTATTGAGTACAAACACTAATGAATTTAAATAGGCTAATGTAAACCTAATGAGCCTAATAAATGGGCCAAATACATATACAAATGAATCAACTATTTAAAACATATCTCAACAAAAATCAATACAAACTGAATTCAGTTAGATGAAATGATTAATGGGTAAAGAGTACCAATAATTACAAGTACTAGGACGATTACCCGTGCGATGCATGGGGAGGTGATTAACAGGCCTACAGATGTAGTTTCGAAAAAACATTAACAGTTTATAAGGGGGTATAAAAATACGCAACACATATTTATAAGATGAAGAGGCAACTATAGCCCTTGGTGGGATGAAGTCTAAGTCCCTTTATGCACCTCTTTTTTTTTTATAAGTCCCTTTGTGTGGGTTACTTAGTCATGTATGTGTTATTGTATGTAGGGATGATCATAGAGAGCGAACCCGCCTGAACCCGCAGGACCGCCTAAGCCCGAAACTGCTTCCATCGGGTTCGCTCGGTTTTCGGTTTATAAAAGCGTCGCTCTTGGTTATGTACGGGTGTACACGGGCGGTTGCGGTGACCAGTTACATGATAACTCATATTTATATGAGTTATTTATACTCACTCAAGAATAAATCATGCAAGTTCTCTAGCAATACAAGGTTAATTTAAGTAGTTTTACGTTAGTTTTGTATTTCTGAGTGAGTGAAAGGTTAAATTAATGAATCTGTGCATTTTGGCACCAAATGGTGCCCGAGAGCGTTTTGATGCTTTTTGTGCTTGTGCGGAAATAGTCTTTGACGTTACCACGTCCTCTCACCACGTCTATAGAAGTGCAAACAGAGCGAGGTGAAAGATCTTCATTTTGGCGCTAGTAATGATGGTCAAAGATATAAAAGTCAAAAGATCTTCTATTTCCCATGAACGACATGACACGCAGATACAATCAGCCTTTGAAGCGAACAAAGTGTCGGGCGGAAGGGAAACAGGACTGGTAGGTGGGCAAGTGACATCGACCACACGTGAGCAAGGAGGCTATTTAATGAAGGCTCACTTCTCTCAAGGCACCGAAAGATACACCCATTCGTAACCACTTCATACACTTCATCTTCATCCCTTCTCCATATTTCCATTAAAAACTCGTATAGTTACGTAAAGAAGATCCGGAAACAGGACTTACGTATTTTGCTTTTTCTGAACTTTGTTTTATTTTCTGCATTGCTGTGAGCCTCGGACGTTGTAACGTCTATCACAAATACATCTTTGAAGAGCTACTTAGGTGTATCTTTTGCACTTAGTTTCTTCTCTGTTATGTATGGTATTTGGATTCTAAATCCTCATCATTCTGTAAAGATGCTCAGCATGAGCTAAACACTTTGTAGTTGAGTTGTTGTTTTGCATGTAATGAATTTCTAGTTAAATGTTATGAAGTATTGACGCTTACATGTTTTAAATCTTTGCATGATAATATTTCCAAACTTGTTTTGAGGTTGGCCTCTTAAAATAGGTAGATTCATAGGTACAGACATGGTCTATGAAAAGAACTCAAAGATTTATATGAATGAAAAGGTGCACTAAAGACATTTAGGCATTTTTATCTAAGTCTAGACATAGAACGGATAATAGTTCATATAACATTCTTTGTGGGTGCTTAAAATACAGAGTGGGCCTATTTAGAACCTAGACATAGGACCTCTTATACTTGAAACTCGGCGTTTTGTCTTTGAAAAGCATAGCTCTTTTGCAACAGCGTTCAAATGTGGCCACGTCTATACAAAATAACATTTAAACATCATAACGTGTAAACGTTATAACGTCTGGCTAGAAAAGATTTACTTGCATGCAACAACTCAACTCATCTCTCATCCATATTCACAACCAACATTTGTTTACTTGTTCTAATTACATCTTTAGCTTTAAAACCAACTCTTATTGCCGATTTGTTACTTGATTCTCTTGTGTTTTGAAACTTGAACTTTGAAAAGTATACCAATCCTCGTGGGAACGATCTCTTACTTAAAACCACTCTATTACTTGTACGATGTGTATACTTGCACTATAATTGCGAAAACCACACGAATATACCAACGCAACATTACACACCCGGACAAACCGAACCCGCCCGAAAACCGTGACCTAGGTATAAAACTCATTTGAGAAAACGCGTGACCACTGTAGCAACAACAAACGAAGAAGGCCGTGGCGGCGCTCTAAACCTCCAAACTGATCTCTCATCTCTCAACCCTAAATCGAAATCGATTTCTCTCATCAATGGCTCAATCTCTCATCAATCATCTCTCATCTTCTCTCAACCTCAATCCCTCACTGTAACGTAATCGAAATCGAAATCGATTTCTCTGGTATGACCTCAATCTCATCGCAAAAAACCTCTTTCCTTCAGTTCTTCATTCTACTCTCTCTATTTCGTTCAGTTCCTCATCAAACGAAATCGATTTCTCTGGTATGATTTTCATCTATTTCGTTTATTTCTTCTTTATTTCGTTCAGTTCTTTATTTCTTCTTTGTTTCATTCAGTTCTTTACTTCTTTATTGTTACTATTTTTGACTGATATGTGTTGTTATCTGTTATGTTTTAATATGATTAAGTTCTGTTTCTGTTAGTATTTAAATAGTGGACTTGTAAGTCAAGTATGATTAAGTTCTGTTTCTGTTATCTGTATCTGTTATGTTTCATTTCCTTAGGCTTAGGAATATAGTTTTGATTATTACAGATTAGTAGAGATTGAGTTACAATTTGCATAAACGATTTTGTGATTAAGTTCTGTTTTAATATGATTAAGTTGTAGCTTGTTATGAATATTTGATGGTTATGTATAAATTTTAGTTTATATGATTAAGTTCTGTTTTAATATGTATACATTTGTTAACATATGTTGACTATGTTTTTGTTTTGTCTCATGATAAAATTGAAATGGACCAAACAAACGGTGCCTACTACTCTCCTAGTCCTACACAAGCTGCTGATCCTCAAGTTGTTGCCCCACCTAACCAAACTGTTGATCCAGTCGCTCTTCCTCCTCTAAATCCCAAGAAAAGGAAGACAAATGCTAATGGTGTTAGTAGGAGATCAATTGCTTGGGACCACTTCACTAAATTACCCGAAAGTGAATCTGAAGATCCAATTGCTAAGTGCAACTATTGTGGGCAGAAGTATCGATGTGACAGTAGGAATCATGGGACCACAAACATGAAGCATCACATAAAACGTTTTTGTAAGAAATATCCCTATTCACTAGCACATGACCCCACCCAAACTATACTTACTTTTACCCAAGGTAGTAATGAATTGACAGCTACTAGCCAAAGGTTTAATGTTGAGTATTGTAGAAAAGCTTTGGCAGTTTTCATCATTGTGGACGAACAACCCTTTCGGGTAGTTGAAGGTGACGACTTTAAGTATTATACTAATGCACTACAACCCCAATTCACAATTCCTTCAAGGCACACAATAGCTAGAGATTGTTATAAGTTATATTTGGAGGAAAAAGACAAGTTAATGAAGTTCTTTAGGTCTGATTGCAGTCGTGTTTCCCTCACAACAGATTGTTGGACATCTGTCCAGAACCTTAATTACCTCACACTCACTGCCCACTTCATTGACAATGCATGGAAGTACCAAAAGAGGATCATCAGTTTTAGTGTAGTACCCAATCATAGAGGTGAGACAATAGCTAAGCACATTGAGGAGGTTTTAAGAAAATGGGGGCTTAAGAATTTATCTACAATTACAATGGACAATGCGTCTTCAAATGATGTAGCAGCTGGTATTTTAAAAAGGAGGTTTAAGTTATTGAATGGGGTAGTACAAGATGGTGATTTTTTCCATATGAGGCGTTGTGCTCACATCTTAAACCTTGTTGTCAATGATGGTTTAAAAGATGTGAATTCTTCAATTGGAAAAATTAGGCATGCTGTTAGGTTTGTGAGATCATCCCCTCAACGACTTGCCAAATTTAAAGAGATTGTAGAGCTTCTTGGGATTTCATCTAAGAAACTTGTATGTCTTGATGTTCCTACTAGATGGAACTCGACTTACATGATGTTGGAGGCTGCTGGTCATTTCCAAGTTGCATTTGAAAAGCTTGAATTTGAAGATGTTAGTTTTCTTTCAATACTTTGGGGTGATGCAACACCTAATCTTCTAGATTGGCAGACTGCTCGGCTGTTTATCAGGTTTCTTAAGATTTTTTATGATGCTACTAATGTATTTTCAGTTTCTTTGCATGTAAGCATCCATACTGCATTTCACCAGTTAGCTTCAATACATACTGAACTTAAGAATGTCATCAATGGTTGTGATTCTGTTTTGAGTAACATGGGTAGGGAAATGAAGTTGAAATATGACAAAATCTTTGGGGGTAGTCTTCTTAAGTTGAACCCACTTATTTATTTTGGTGTCATTTTTGACCCCCGCTACAAGTTGAGTTATGTGGAGTGGTCTTTTGATGATATGTACAAAGAAGACCCAACCTTACTAGCTGAATTGACAACTTATGTGAAGAAAAACTTGTCTAGCATGTTTGATTGGTATTCTAAAGTGTATGAGCAACAAAGTAACACTACCCAAGCAACACCTACTGCTATGAACGGGGATTCCGAATCTGCCACATCTAATTCAGTTGGTAACATGGGAAGGGCTGATGCATTTAAGAAGCATTTGGTTGAAAAGAATTCCATAGAAAAGAAAAATGAACTTGAGAGGTACTTATTTGAGCCTAATTTGGATGGTGATGACAAGTTTGATGTCTTGGTTTGGTGGAAGCATAGTTCATCTAGATTTCCTATATTGTCAAGCATGGCTAAAGATATCTTGGCCACTCCTATTTCCACTATTGCTTCTGAGAGTGCTTTTAGCACCGGGTGGTAGGCATCTTTGGACCCTTTTAGAAGTCGTCTTAGTCCGTAAATGGCGTAAGCACTAATTTGTGCTCATAATTGGTTGAGGCCTTCTCTCTTTCAATTCAAAGACCTCAACCTAGAAGACCTCTATGATTCATCTGAAAGCGTAGTATCAGGTACTTCTTTCTTTACATATAATTGTGTTTTATCAAGTATTAATTAATGCAATGTAATTGATTCTGCTTTTATTTTTCTATTGTATCAAGAATTTGCTCAAGCACAAAACAACTCTGGAGGAGTTGGAGTATCAATATTTGGTTCATCATCTCAATCACAACCAAATATTGGTTGTGATTTGAGAAGTTAGTGTAAGTATTCTTGGCCCTATGTGGAATCATTACAACCAACCGAATCTGGTTTTTATTTATTGTGTATATTGATTCTGCTTTTATTGCTTACTATTAGGTGAAAGTAATATTTGTTTTTGGAGTCATTGCGAGGGCCAAGGCATGACTCATGTCCAAATGAGGACATATGTTTTTTGGAGAACCACTTTTCTTTGTTGGGACTATTATGGAGATGTGAAAATGCTACTGTTTACTCGTAAATTCAGTTCTAGTGGATAAGAAGATATACTAAGAGCTGTGAATATATATATGCTGACACTTAATGCTCACTGTTTTGTTATAGAACCACTTTTGCTATTGCTTCCCACTTTTGCTGGATTTTTTGATGCATTTGTTGCAATCTTGTTTGGTAAGTACTTACTAAACATAGTTATATGCTCTTGTAACTATGTAACATATTAATACTTATTTGCTTGGATTTTTTTATGCTTTTGTTGCTATATCTTTGTCTCTTTGATATGTATCATATTAATACTTATTTTTCATTTTTTCTAAAGGTACACACGGTTGATGAATTGATGTGATGAAGGCAGAATCCAATTTAGACATCCAGCATCTTGAATGAACATTTACTTTAAGATTACATCAAACATTTGGTTCACTGGTTATTGACTTTTTAATGGACATCTAACTTGACTTTTTATGCACTTTTTAGATGATTTTATATTATGAACTTTTTGGTATTTATTTAAATGTCACAAGGTTCAAAATTGGCATTTATCAAAAGTGGTATTTATTAAAGTTTATATCATAGGTTTGCAAATTTGTGAAGAAAATGACTAATTGAGTTTTGGCCCAAAAAATTGGCCCAATAAGGCCCAAACCCGTACCAACCCACCCGCAATAACCGAACCCGCACAAAACCGAACCCGCACCAAACCGAACGTTGCAACGGGCGGATATGGGCCTACTTAGAGTCCATTCGGTTTTGTACATCTTGGGCTAGGTGGAACCGAACCCGCCCAATGCTCATCCCTAATTGTATGACTTAATTTGAAATTTCTTTGTATGTGTTATAGTATGGTTTGAAATTTCCTTGTACATATCAACTAACCAACGGTTATGTTATATTTACCATTTTTCACTTACATACGATTTGATCAGAAATATTATAGAGCTCGTCGTATTTACCTTCCAGGAGATAGATACGAATTTCAGCAAATTTCGCATGGTATTTATCTAGATACGATTCCCTCCCAGAAGCTTCAAAAAATGAGTTCTGGAAAAGAAAAAAAAAGAGTGGTATTTAAATTTTTGCTAGATTAATAATGGACATAAAGTTTGCATTACTTACAACTAATGTTATCAAAAAATGTCTCCCCAAATTGATTAATAAAGTAGTCAGTGTAAAGTGTATCATACTATAACACATACATGACTAAGTAACACACACAAAGAGACTTATAAAAAAAAGTACATAAAAGCACTTATAAAAAAAAAGTTCCCCCCCCCCCAAATGGGGAAAAGACGCGACTTTGTAGTAATAGTTAGGGAATATAGAGTGAGGGTATATTGGTAAACAGTGGGGTACAAAATGAGGGGTACATTTTGATAATAAAAAAAAGAGTGTTGGACAAAAAAAAATTTGCCAAAGATATATCGGTCCAAAAATATAGAGTGGGAGTATATTCGTAAATGTTGGAAAAAAAATTTCCCACCAAAAGTGGCTATTGTCAACGATCTTGTATTAATATATAGAGATAAATCAGATTGGTTCAATTTTTGTCAGAGGTGTGTCTGTCCAAAAATATAGAGTGGGGGTATATTGGTAAACAGTGGGGTACAAAATGAGGGGTACATTTGATAATAATAAAAAAGTGTTGGACAAAAAAATAATTTGTCAGGGGTATGTCGGTCCAAAAATATAGAGTGGGGTATATTGGTAAGCATGTTAAAGTACAAAATGAGGGGTACATTTTGATAATAATAAAAAAAATGAGTGTTGGAGAAAAAAAATTTGTCAGGGGTATGTCGGTCCAAAAATATATAGTGGGGTATATTGGTAAACAATGGGGTACAAAATGAGGGGTATATCGGTAAATGGTGTGGCACAAAATATAGAATGGGGGTATGTTGGTCCAAAAATATAGAGTGGGGGTATATTGTTAAACAATGGGATACAAAATGAGGGGTATATTGATAAATAGTGGAAATTTTTTTTTTCACCAGTCAACGACTTTGCCTTAATATATAGAGATAGAGATATGTTCTTCTATACAGGTCATCTACAAACTTATGATTAAACTGAGTGTGCTCTACTTCAAATTTTCCTTTCTTTCCCATGTGGGGAACCAATTAGGCAATTACTATTGTGTTTTGTCTCCCTATCTAGTCTCGTAGGCTTAGGCATTATCCTATGTTTCCATCTGTTGCATTTCATCCTTAAATCAGCTACTCTATCCATCAAATATGTTCTGATCCATTCACACATAGAGATTATTGACTTATCTCTAGCACACATAATTGTACTATTAAAGGCCTCATATATATTATTAATTAATACATCAGCTAAGATCCCAAAATTAAGATGCTAATATTTAGATTCATATCCCAGTTTTAGAACCATCATATAATCCATTTATATTATGGTGTCATAATCATTTGTTAACAGACGGAGGGCCGGCCGTGGGCATAAGCCAGGGGTGCGACCGCCTAGGGGCCACGTTTGTAAGGGCCCAAAAAAATTATTCTAAGCCTAAATTTTACTAGTGTTATAACAAAAAAATAAAGTAAAAATGTCCAAAAACACCTACAATGACTATTTCTCTTCCCAAAAATAAACTCATGCAAAAATCATCTCTGCGAATCCGTTGCCACATTGTTGTCCTTCTCATCCAAACCCACTTACAATCTAGCAAAAAAAAAAATCACAGCCCAAAAATCATTTAGTTTGTACTTCTCAGGAATGGGACTGACCGCAACAATACTAATAACTAATAGCCAAGGTCGTCCCAAACAATTTCGAGACCTTGTTCAAAATCTTAAAAATTGGGCCCCAAATTGGGTTCTACAAAATTTCTCTCTCTCTCTCTCTCTCTCTCTCTCTCTCTCTCTCTCTCTCTCTCTCTCTCTCTCTCTCTCTCTCTCTCTCTCTCTCTCTCTCTCTCTCTCTCTCTCTCTCTCTCTCTCTCTCTCTCTCTCTCTCTCTCTCTCTCTCTCTCTCTCTCTCTCTCTCTCTCTCTCTCTCTCTCTCTCTCTCTCTCTCTCTCTCTCTCTCTCTCTCTCTCTCTATATATATATATATATATATATATTCATTCCTTTTAGTGAAATAAAACAATTATTCAAAGTTGTGCTAGTCTAGTGGTTAGTGCCGCGCCAATTCGCTGCGGGTGCCTGGGTTTGATTCACAACGAGTTCTAAAATAAAACTGCTGGTTTATGATTTCAATCTTGATACCAAGAACTGAAACCAAGCTTGTGCGAACCACTGCGTTAATGGCTAATTTGTGAAATAAACACAAGTCTTATAGGATATATCTATAAATCTCGAACATTTTTTGGGCCCTAAAAATTGGCATTGGACTGGGGCCCTATGCGGTAGCACATGCCTAGGGCCAGCCTTGCGAATAGCACAATTAACCAACATTTTTTCTTCCTCATCTAGTTTTGTGCTAGAAAGTGAATCCCGATCAAATTGAACGAGCGAGCATTCAACAGAGAAATTCATCAACAAAAGGTCATGAGTAAAACAATTATTGTCTATTTTGCATCTCAAAATGCTCGAAGAAACCGCTTTCTTATGACTTTCCGAGAAAAAGATATTTTTTGATATTTTGTAAAACAATTATTATGTATTAAAGCATATTATATTAAATGAAATGAGCTATTTTTTTTTTCTTTTATTGAAATATTTTCAAATTAAAAGATAGTTATGTAAGGGGCCCTTTATCATGAACGGGACTGTTAACAGAAACTAAGTTATGAGTTAAGCATCCTCTGTTGACTAGCAACTTATTTGCCTTACTAACAAAAACTAGCTTATAACAGTTAAGTATCCCCTGCTAACAGTTAAGCACATTTTGACTGCTAATTTCTTGTGAAATAACTTCTTCCATTTGTTGAGAGTTAAAGCTACTAATTCAGTTAGGGCTAAAATTGTAATAGTTGAAATCTGTTAGCTTTCAGCTGTTATCAAGCAAACTGAATGATGTCAATATAAATAAAGAGTATCCTCTATGACTCTATCCATAAGGCCTAACTCAACTGCAAATATCGAAATTGTCAGGCTGAATATTGTGTTTCAAGTTCGAACCCAGGACTTCGCAATTGTGTGTGAGTTTCAAGTGGCACTTATCACTCCGTCTACGGACCCAAAAAAAAGTATCCTCTACAGAGTTTGTGTTCTTTATGTGTTTAGGGATTTTGACCCTAACACCATTTCCAAGTTTCATGTGAAATAACTTCTCGTATACTCATTTTTATCTTGAATGTTAATTTCTTCCATCTTTCTATTCCTTTTTGCCCCGGATGACTCCATTTCTCTAAGTTAGGATATCCAAATCTGGGAAAATTAAGGATAGTTCCTACTCCATTTTGCAGCCAGCCAAATACTCATTAGATCATAGTTCCTACTCCATTTTGTATCTCTATGTGTTCTGGACTTGGTCACGAGGCCCACTAAGCAAATTGGATCCGAGTCGACTCAGTTACTATAGACCCAAGTTCACGACTCAACACTCCACCTTGGACCTTGAGGTCCATGCGCAATTTGGGCCCAGATCGGCCCAGATCAGCCCATCTCCTTGGATCCACATCCAATGCCTGATCCATTAAGCCTCGACGGCTCAGATCCTCCCGAATGATCTAACGGCTCAGAGCTAGCACACAAACTCTATAAATAGTGGCTCTCATAACCACATAAGGTACATTTTCCTTTACCTTGCAACCTCCATGATTCTCTACTTACTTGAGCGTCAGAGTGTCTTTACAGGTACTGTTAAGATTTTGGCAAGTGTACCGAATCGTCGCAAGTAATAATAAAACGGTAAGACCGAGTGTCGAACTCAAGGATCGAATGCAAATACCAATAAGCGTTAACAACAACTAAACGAACACAAATAGACCAAGATTAGGTTGATATGATTGAGTAATAAAACTCTAAGGTAAAGACAATAAAATGTTTTTGTATTTTTGATAATAGAAACTGAAGAACGCTTGAAAAGATGAGATGGTAAAAGATGTTAGGGACAAACTCCTATTGATTCCACACTATTGCAATTGATTTGAATTAGAAAATTTACTCTCTCTTTAACTTTGTTATCAAACCCACAACATTAACTAATTCCTAATTCCTTAGGCAATTGATCATTTATTGTTAACTAAAACCCCTCATCCCTTAGGTGATTCTAATTGACAACAAGCATTACAATCAAGGGTTTGCAATATACAACAACTCAAATATTATTCCTAAGCTAAGAGTTGAAGGTATTCAATCTCAAACATTCAAATATAAAATTTTCATTCCATAAATGAATCATAGATCATCTCATGAGTGATCAAGTCATAAAAAGCATTAAGAACAAAGATTCAATATACAAAGTAAGAGAGAATATAACATAAAATAGATCTAAACCCAACTACAATAGTGTTTCCTCAATATTCATTCATCCCTAACAAAAAGAGATTTAGCTACGCATAAAGAGGAAAAATAGAAATTACACTTGAATGAAGAAGATGAACTCATTTGAAGCTCCAAATCTTGGTTCTCAAGCCTTGAATCTTCAAAAGAGATGAGGTGGAATGAGTGCCTTTGAGTTCTAGGGTTTCCAAGAGTGTAAAAAACTCTTTTTTTCGAGTTCCAAGTCGCTACTTAAGTGATTTCGCGCATCGATCTGTTCGGTGCGGCGTCAGCGCGCAAGATACGCGCGCAGCTCTTTGAAAATACCGCACACTTGCGTGGATCGCGCTTCGGCGCAGCGACTTCTTGGAAAATCACGCACACTTGCGCGTGGTGGCGCTTACACGCCGCGACTTTACGCCAAATGGCTTTGTAGAATTTTTGCAATCTTGCGCGTGACTGGCGCTTACGCTCGACTTACGCGCAGCAGAAACAAGACTAACTCCACCAATGGATGTTTAGAACAAAATGAGACCGCCGGGTCTTTGTCTGCGTCTACCGAGAAACTTGCCGCTTAAACTCCTCCTAAATCGCTCCAACTTCACTTCTTGTTTGCACAACTTGTTCTTCAATTTGATCTAGTTCCTGAACACATAAACATAAAGAAACCCACATAACACTACAAAAAAACTAGATTCAAATATTCACAAATTCTGCTCAAACTTTACTGGTTTTCATTAAAATCTTCCTTCAAAACACAGTTTTTAACATTCAAAACAAGCATGTGATATGGATTTATCAGGTACCCATCTCGTTTAAACACACAGAGATCCGACCTGGTCAGGAGCATTACCAACTACAGTCCCGGAGCGACCCGAAAAAGACAGCAAGTACATAACACTATGGGTAATTGATGCAATTTATATCACATTCCTACTTCATCATTCTACTTCACTGTAGTCTTACTCACATGTTCTATATCTTTGGTTTCATTGCATATCATCATTACTAGATTGCTTTTCACAAAATCAAAATCATCTGTTTTGTCCAGATTGTGATGTCAATAGGAATAAGCAGGTAATTGAGCTTTTCTCATATCTTAATCCACCAAAAAAGTAAGTAGATATAGTTCTAAAAGAAATTGCCCCTCAGTATGGGTTAAGTCCCAATCTGCACTCAAATGGATATAGACCACTGCATTTTCAAATAGTATTTTTTTGTGTAAGATGGTTGGTAAAAGAGACAAAAAAAGGGTCCTTTTAGATGCCAAAAGTTCCGCTCTAGCTAGTTAAAATTGCAAATTTTCCACATGAAAATAAGTGAGAATGCCCCACTAAACAATCAAGAAAAGGACATCACTCATTTAAGTTCATTGAACTTACTTGGATCATATATTCCACCACTACAAGAAAAATGAATCAAGGAACTGCTACATGACTCATCAGCAGTGTCACTTAACAAAATTTTGCCTTTATTTTCACGCGTTGAGAGAATTATTCTGTGAACAAGATAATTTTCATTTATAAATATAACTATGGACAAGTGTTTACATAAAAGTCTAGTGTAAACATCACAAGAACATAACGGACACAGATCTTCTGCTGTTGCGGGCTGGTGTTGCGCTAGCAAAGACCATCTGATCTAGAGAGAGAATACGATCGGACGGTCCTCGCTGGCGCAACACCATCCTGCAATAGTAGAGGATTCAAATCCGAACATAGCACATACATTATTCACTCTCTAAGCCAATCGAGATCAAAGTACTGCTCTGACACTTGAATATGAACATTTGGCTTATCCTTCTCAACATCTTTCCACACACCAAAAACCTCTTCATCACAAATTACAAGCCTTAAAGACTTCAATGACATTATAGACTTAGGTACATTTCTAATCATAGAACATTCCCTCATGTCAATCTTCTCCAAGCTAACCAACTTACCAATCTCTT
Organism: Oxytropis ochrocephala; assembly: GCA_020916435.1. Taxonomy (NCBI): domain Eukaryota; kingdom Viridiplantae; phylum Streptophyta; class Magnoliopsida; order Fabales; family Fabaceae; genus Oxytropis; species Oxytropis ochrocephala. Next base: position 97,616,421 of record CM037090.1, read on the forward strand.
CAGGAAAACATGTCAAGTTAACACATTGAGAAACATCAATATACTTCAATCTAACCATGTCACATATACTAGAAGGAAGTGTTCTCAAATCTGGACAAGCATACAACCTTAGGATCTCCAAATATCTTAGCATCCCCAATTCATCAGGAAGTTGTGTCAAATTGTGGCAATTGGCGAGACTCAAATTCTGTAGTGACTTTATTCTACAAATGCTTGAGGGCAATTCAGTAATATCATCACAATGATCAAGTGTGAGCTCATAGAGATTAGGGAATATTTGTGCCAAGTCTACCCCTTTACCTTCAAAACTATTGTTAGTCTTGCATAAGACTATGAATAGTTTTCCTAAATTTTCCATGATAATCCCTTCAAATTGTGGGATGGAAACTTTTTCAAGCCATAAGCTTCTCAAGTTGGATAAATTGTTGAAAACTGAAACATTGTGAAGGCTAGCATATGAAGCACTATAGTTTATTATTATCAATGCCCTCAAATTTGGCATTCTATCTATGAAGGGAGGTAAGAAAAATTCACTTGATGTGAAGTTAATGATAAGCACTTCAGCCTTTGGAAATTCTAGCTTACACCAATCTCTTTCTTTCATTTCACCTACATGAATGTCATTAAGAAAAGAGTTAAACAATAGAAAGGGCGGATCCGGTTACGTACAGTCAGAACTGCATGCAGTCATGCGGTCAACAAGTTCAGGGCCGTCAGATCTTTGATAAGATGGTCTAGATTTCAAAGTCGGAATTTTTTACTAAACAAAAATCAAAATTTGTGCTTGAAATCTGGATGGTCTAATTTTAATCGAACGACTTTGAACTTAATGACTGAACACAACTCCAACTGCAGTTAACCCAAGTTCATAAAGGGCGTCATGAGAGAAACTGACATATAAACATATCATATATATACCTGTGTGAATTGAAACAATCTGAGCCTGAAATGGTCTGTGTTTGTGTCTCAACCACTCTTTAGGAAGTCCATTCTCTCGTTTCGGCATAACTAATCGCCGGCGTTCATGAACACTTTCACGACTACTCAAATTAAGTGCAAGATCTCTTAGCACATCATGTTGAGTAACTGAGATTTCAAAGTAACTGCTGTACATGCCCCCAGCACTGATAGATTAAGTTACCAAAAGGGTTTTAGAATAATAATAATATCATTGATTATCTTCAATTTACTAAAAAAAGGATAAGAATTACTACCTCCGTCCCAAAATATAAGGATGAAAACTACATGTATCTGAACTAATTTTAATCCAGATACATGTACTTTTGGTCCTTATATTTTGGAACGGAAGAAGTATTTCAAGTTGCATACCGTGCTTCTTTGACCAAAGTGAGAAGATTTTTATTGGAGAGTTCAACAACAATAGCAAAAGCATCTTTTTCATCAATATCATGAATTTCAACCCACATATTGATCAGAACATCAAGAGGAATTTTTTTATCCTCAGGAAATGAACATAGGTCTAAGAAACATTCTTTGATCTCTTCTTTAAGGTAATTGATACTAATAGCCATTCTTTCAATCAAATTGATTTCATGGGATTCTCCAATACTTTGTCCTTGAGATAACCTGTTTTTAACACTTGCCCAAAATAATTCTGTTTGATCTCTTAATGAAGCTCCAATCACCTTAAGAGCTAGTGGAAGCCTTTCACACTCACTCACAACCTGTTTTCCCATTAAACAAAAACAAACAGCCATGAAGTCCATGTATCATTGTACTTTGAGCAAATTGTTTTAAATTTTAGTCCCTTAAGTTATTAATATTCCAAAATAATCCTTGAAATTGAAAATCTTCAATCATATTAATCTTTTTAAAACCGATCAATTTAGTCTCTAAAATTGTCTAGCAGATGCTAATGTGATTGAGAATTTTCAAATTTAGAAATCATTTTAAAATTTCTTCAATTTTAAGGACTAACTTGATAATGTGTTACTCATTGTAGTTAGTTACTAGTTATAAATATCATTTTAGTCCCTGCAAATATAGGGAGTTTAGATTTTAGTCTCTCTAAATTACTTTTTTTAGTTTTTGTCCCTGCAATTTTCGAAACACTCACTTTTAGTCCATAAAGTATTTTTTGTGTTTAGAAAAACTGATCTGGCTTCTTTTACTAGTTACTACGTGGCCAAGGACTAAAATCAAAATTTGTTATATTTGCAAGGACTAAAATGAAAATTTACTATATTTGCAGGGACTAAATTAAAAGCCACATCAGCCTTTTCAAAGAAAAAAACACTTTAGGACTAAAAGTGATCGTTTTGGAAATTGTAGGGACAAAAACGAAAAAAAGTATTATACAGGGACTAAAATTAAAACTCACAATATTTGCAGGAACTAAAATGATATTTAAACTAGTTACTAATACAAAGTTCACAAGTAGAAACAATTACCTGTTTGACCAAATTCTCATTAGCTGCTAAAGGAATTGATTTCTGTCCAAAAGCATGGTGACAGAACAAAGACATAGCATCCTCCTCACTCAACAATTCCACATCATAAGTTGCATTGAAAATTGTTGGAAATTTGAATCTAGACACCACAACAAACTTGCAACCTGGTATTCTACAAACAAGCTGCTCCAGCACAGAGAGAGACCAAACATCATCTAGAACAATTAAGGTTCGAGAGTCGGTTCTGCATTCAAGTTGTGGCACCCATTTGGGAACAGCATAATTGGGATTCAAGTTCCCATTTCCCATTATGTGTCCCCAAATCTTTGTTCTTAGTTGCTCCACATTTGGGGATTGTGAAACAGTTAGAAACAATATTCTCTCTTTTTTGAAATAACCTGCAAAAAAAAACTTTTAAAAACACTTGCCAACAAAAAGAAAGTACTATAAAAAAAAGAAACAGATAAATAGTCATTTTAGTCGTTGAATGAGTGAAGTGTTCTTAGTATAGTCCCTAAATACATCGTAATTGCAAACATATTTTTGGTTCCCTCCATCGAGTTAATCAAGTTCGAGGCATTGTCAGACACTAAATGATGACACATCTTCCTACGAGGATTCAAACATTGATTCGTTACATTGCAGAAGACTAACCACTTTCGCTAGACACAATTCTCATTGGTACATCAAATTTTGTTTCTATACTAAAAACATCTAAATTTAAATCACTTCTCATCAAACTTTTTTTATAAAATCAAATTCATTCAACTATTAAACATAAACTCAATAAATCTTCTAATTCAAAATCAATTTTATCTAGTGTAAATAAAAGAAGACTAACAAGGAAATTATTGAAGAGAAATTGAATTGAATATTACTTACATCTAACTTGTTCATCTCTGCAAAATTCTCTAGCAAGAGTAGTTTTACCAGAACCACCAATACCACAAATCCCAACAACCCAAACATCTTTACCAACAACCATATCCATAACTTTCTTCTTCCCCAAATCCAATCCAACACCTAAATTACCACAATTACCCTCAATCCAAGTCTCATCCTCTTCCATACATCTAACAGCTTCCTCAACCCATCTCCCACCTCCAACACCAATCTTCATTGCTCCAAAATACTCTTCCAACCTCCGATTCGACGCCTCCACCTTATCGAATCGCTCGGCCATCTCGAATCGCGTGTGATGCACGTCAGCTAATATATGTGCCTGCATAGGCCCTTGAACAAACCTAGACACATTCTTTTCCAATTTCTCCATCTTTTTTGCTAGTTGTAAATTCTTATAAACATTCCAACGACTTGATGAAAGAACCTTATGAGATAATTCTACGCCGTACCGGAGAATCTCCGAGAATCGATCGAGTTGAAATTGTCGTTGCTCCGGTAACTCTACGCCGGAGTATTTGATTTCTTCGATTATTGGGAGGAGTTCTTGTATGTAACTAATGAGTTGTTCTGCACTTGTTTTGCATAGTAGAGATTTTCTTGATATTGTCATTAGCATTTTTAGTAGCTCTGTTAGAATCTCTCCGGCGAAGAAATCGTTTAGAGCCATTTTTGCTTTTCTCTACTAGCACTAGCACACATTAGCAGTACAGATAATAATAATCTTTTTGATTTTGTTACTTTTATTTTATTTTTGTTTGGAAGGTTCGTGGTTGTTTCATTGTTATTTGTGTGGAATTTGATGTGGTGGTGTTGTGTTGTGTGACGTTGTCTCTATTGGTTTTTGTTACGTGTACTGTGTGCTCTCTAATCTATTTTGTCAATCCTAGAAGATTTTTATGTATAACTTTCCTTCCACTTGACACTTTCCACGTTTCTTCCGTTAGAGTTATCAAAAGAAAGAGATTCTTCTTCACATGGGGAACAAAGATTCCACTAAAAACAAAAAGAGCAAGTGTTAAATGTTATTGCTTGTTAGGAGTTGTTCTTTGTTCGTGTCAATTTTTGGGCATCGACAATCACTCTCTGCCTTCGTTAGTCACGAATATCACATGCTCATTAGCTTTCGCTTTGTTCGTCCCCAACTGCTTTGGTACCATTTGTAACATCCAAGACTGTTTTTTTAGACTGTCAACTGTCCCTATAAATAAACCAATACAAGTCTTTTCAGCATGCATTGTCTTCACTTGCAAGTTTTCTGGAAAACTTCCCATAAGGTAACACATCCCAAAATTGTTCCAAGTCAAACACGTTTCACTATAGAGTTATTATGTTCAGGGCTCCCAAAAAGATAATGCATTTATTGGTATATGAAGTTCAACTCAATTCTTTTAAATCTTCCTACAACTGTGCAGTCTCATACATGCACAACCTCAAGATTTCCAGTGCATATTCGATTCATTCACGCGCCTCTTCATCGGAAGCTGTCAGAAGCCGCTATTTGTCTGTGCCGACTTTTGGGCACCGATGATCACTCTCCACCCTTGTCAGCCACATATTACGCGAGTCAACAAAGTTGATGTATCTTGGTTCAATTTTGGATGTATTTAGTTTGAATTTGGACCAAATACATCAATGTTCATAGACTAAGTTTTGCTTATAATAAAGACTAGAAAAAGTAGGTCATTTTCTATAGTATCTATTGTTTTTTTTTAGTTAGGTAGTAATACGCATGCTTGCTTTCAATACATCGCACGATACCTGCCTTTTCTTTGTTTAATCATGCTTTCGGATTGATTGTTGGAGCTTAATTAGATTATGATTTTGAGATGTAAATATTTAAATTTGAATTTGCTATTTGAAAAAATTTAATACTAATAAAAATTTCTTTGAGAAACTACCCCCATACTACATGAAAGTAAATTACATTTTTGTTTCATATTAAAAATGGCATATTAATGCATTATGGTCGATTTGGTGTTCATCTTAAGTTCGATTCCCGTAATGACAAATTTTGTGTTGGACACTACAACACTGCTACAAACATTGTATTGGCGATCGTGGGGCTTAATTATCGTAGTCACCATATGGTCAAACTTCATTAGCATGGTGTATAGAATTTTTTTCCACCACTTTGTGGTTGGGAACGTCTTTTCCTTACCCTCATTTTGTGGACAAGATCCGTAATACAAGAAAACAATTGTTCATATAAAATTGAGACTTTTCAAGTTTAATCTTCATTAAATTTTAATAGGCGTTTTCGTTGAGAGTAGTGTTTGTCCCTTATGACTTTTATGTGCTATAAAAAGCTTCAAAAATGCACTAATAAAATTCATGAGGGATTAAAACTGCTGAAAATGAATTTGTGAGCGACAAAAAAGGCTACTAAAATTTAATCAGGACTAAATTTGAAAAGTCCAAATTTTATTGGGACCAAAAATATATTTAACCCATTTGATAAGGTGTGCGAGCAATGATTTTATGTCGTGCCACCAATATTTTTGTTGACAAAAGCCACCATTTTTATTCTGGTCCAATAAGATCTTTTCTTAATCATGAAGATAACCAACATGTCATGCTCCTTACATCTTCCAGGAAGTTACTTTATTTAATTGCTGGCATAAACCTTTGAAACTCAATTATTTTAACTGCCACCATTAAAGCAAATAGCCTTAGCTGAGAATCACTGATAGTCTGATAGTAGTGGACCTAGTGGGAGGTATCAAAATCATTTCAAGTACAAAGTACAAACTATATAAAATAGAACCTCTATGTATAAAATAGAACCACAACTGCTATTGGAATATCATTACTTGATGGTCCATTCTTTTCCCAACTCCACTCCTACTCACCTCACACCTCCAAACCTCGAAAATTCCAATTTTACCTTTATGTGGAGCACGCTCTCAAACCTCTATACGCAATGTTTTTTGACGGGTGCGGTAGGAACGTACTAAACAAGTACGATATGAAAGGACCGAATGGGTACTACAACTCTTAGCAAAGCATTCATTTGTTTCACTTTGGTTCGACAGATATGGACCGAACTGGTTCGGCAGCCTGTTGCTAGACCTGTTACAATTTAAACACATAGGGCCTACCACAAGACATAAGGCATGACACTTGGTAACCGTACCGATTTGATAGCCTGGTGCCAAACCCGTGAAATTAAAAAAAAAAAAATAGGGACGCATTGGGGATGTTTTTATTCATTAAGGGTATTTTTGAGATTTCATTGGGTTTGGAAGTGTGTGGCGAGCAAGGGTTCGGAAAAACATAGGTCTTACACTTGATACTAAAGGGATATGGTCCAGTAGAAAAACAAAGGTTCGTTGACACCCGCAATGACCACTATGCCCTTTGCAGAACAAACTAAAAGTCTGAAAAAGATAATGATGTACTAATATAGTGTCATCACTGCCATGAATATTGATTGACTATAGGATATACCTATATAATAATGCTATTGAAGAAATTGCTCCCACCGCACCAAACCTCTTTAGTTATGATAAGAAATTTGGCTCTATCTTTGAATATTTTAATCAGAAGGAGAATCTATCGCCAAGCTTTCCTCTTGGAAGATTTATGTTACACTAATTTAGCATTACTAGCTTGTCTAAAACTATCAAAAAGGCCCTCACAGACAATCGCCTCAAAAAGGAGTGATGAGGTAAACAAGATAAAGAAACTTTGAAACGGGTTTTTCCCATACTAAAACAACTTATAAATCTATTCTTATTTTTCTTTCTTCCTATTCTTATCCAAACAAAGCATAAGTCGCTACTAATCTAGCAGGTGTGGAGTCAAAAAGTAAATTATGTGGTGCACCTTCACCTTGACCATATATTGATATTCGTCTACACATGAAAATTAAATGACACCATTACTCAATCCTAGGCGGATTTGGCGATTTTAGATGATGACAATACAATGTCATTAAACATCGACTCGATCAAAACATTGGCTCAATAGATCTCTGGTTGAATGGATAGATCCCTAGTTGAACTGCTGACCTGCTCACTTTTAAAAATATTGTAAATTTGCAGGAAAAAAATGCTCAAACCAATAGGGTCACTGGTTCAACCCCAGTCTGATCAATCGGGTCGTCGGTTCAACCACAAATCCGGTTGCATATCCAATCCAATTACTCACTCAGACTGGTCATCTGAATCTCTGATTTCTAGTTAGACCAATAAGTCCAGGTTTAATAACACTAAGACAATACGTTAAAAGTTAGAATAACAATTTCTTTTTGTTACAACCGATAAATCAAGTCTGTTCATGAAAACAGGTTTGGTTAAATAAAAGTGAACCAACACTTTAACATTGTTGAGAATCCTGAATTGAATTTGAAGATAAACTTGTACTTAATCAAGTTTTCATGGACAATTTTCTTGTAATAACGGCACAATTTCTAGGGTCCCACAAGTGGTTTTCACCAAAGACCGATGAACTGGATCCTCGCTATGTGGCGCCGGTGGTGTTAGTGTCCTCCATAGGATTATGATAGGATATTATTTCCAAATAGATCTCAAAATCTGTCTCTGAAAGTTCATCGCACGGTGTGTGATCATGCCGCCATCGACCTCCTCCATCGTCCTTCGTCTGTTGCAATTGTCGCTTGATTTTGTCAAGCTCTTCCTTCCATTCTGGTTTGCTCTGCAGTGCTAGTTTCTCCAGAAATTCTTCTGTGGCAGCAACTTTGTTCTTCCTCCGAGCACTCAGGATCGAGTGCTCTGATACCAATTGATAGGTTCTAGAATTTCTCATGACTCAATCAAACATAATAACTGTGTATTAATGGTGATAAAACTGAAATTACAAATGTAAATGATAAACTAGACACTTCGAGAAGCCTAGGGTCTCCTAAAGGCACTTATAGAGGCCTAATCTCTCCCAAAGGAATAACTTCCCAAATTCATACTTGCCTAATGATTCTAATCCCCCAAGTCCTATTTATAACCTCCACTCCACTAACTCACCCATTTTCCCTCCACTTTGCCACATAAGCAAGTGATTACAACAAACTCTCATTTCCCTCCCCTTACATTTTATTTTAATATCCTATCAGATTACAGCAGCATCAACAGACAATGTTTTCAATGAGGCAGTCAGTGGTAGTATATAACAAAATTGTCTTAGTGGGTCAGTTGGTTCAGCTGACATTTTGTCCTTGGCCTAAGAACCATCTACCATAAAATGTTTCCAAAGGTCAATTTCAAAGGCTTTAACTTCAAGTCCAAGAAATTGAGAAGAGTGACACTTTTCACACTACTTCTGTATGAATCACTTCCCTACACCCATTCTAATCATAACAAAACCTATACTACTGACTACATGACCATAACATTGAATTCAATTTATATTAGTTGTCAAACCATTTTCTAGAGGATGACCAACAAGACACACTTCCACCAATCATTCAGAAGCATAAATTAACCAATAAAAAATAATGAATGAAACAAAAGAAAGACAAACATTGCTAAGCATTCAAACTCCCAACGGAACCTAAAAAATGGATTTATAGCAGGAATGAGTACTTCAAACTGTTCTACATAATGTCTCTTTAATTATACAGGTTTCTATAAGAATATGATACACGGGGTTGCCATATAAAGTTTCTTTCCTCTTTTTGGCTACTGAATAATTATCAAGCAACATAAATCTCAATAGGACTAACATGTGTGCCTTAGAGAATAGCAACTATGTCATAACAAAAGTGATTTCCATTTCACTATGCTGTAAATTTTGTTCCATATGGTAATTACAAGTACAGAGCTATTACCTTGAGGGTCCATTACCTTAGTCAGTCATCTTTAGTTGCTTACTTGCTTTGCTTTCGGCTACTCATCATAAACCCAATTGGTGACACGAGACCGATGACCTGCAAATCCTGCTGCCATTTGTGAGTCAAGTAGCTCGAGTTGTCTTTTAATCCATGGAGGATCATGTTTACTCAGCCACAGAGTTTCCCCAGTATCCTTGTGCTTAAAATCAGGTTGCTTTGGGTTTAACTTGCGCTTTCTTTGATCCCACCACTCATTTGGATTGGAGAAAAACACTTGCCATAGGTAAAGCCGATTCCGATCATTTTGGATGACATCTTCAGCTATATTTTTTTAAGATGAGAACAGTAAGAACATACATAAGCACAGGAACAAGCATTCTTCAAAATTGAAAATAAATCAGATAATGATCAATGAAGGAGCAGTAAAAAAAAATAGAACAGGCTCAGTCAAGAATGACGCATGCACCTCTTCCCTAGTGTAAACAAAGAACGATAAAGGAATATCAAGGAGGGAACAATATAATAGTTGATTCTAGACCTATATGGCTTGAAATGCATAACAATTCACCGACTAATAATACTTTCTGAGTTTTTTATAAGGCTAAACACAATTTTTATTAATAACATGTAGAAAACATGCTCAAGTTAAGCCTAGTACACCATAGTGTACAGCTTAGTAACAATGTAAAAGCCACGACATGATTACATCCCAACGGTTGCATAATAATGTGACAGCAACGCTTGTATATCAACTGCTGCATAACAATGACAGAAATGTTCCAATCACATCTATTCTAGTGACCGGATGTTAGAATCCCATTATCAAGTAAGATGTAGGGTAGGGATAGTGGGGTGTGATGTAGGGGATTATATCCTAAGGAGTGCATTGAGAATATTCTGTTGTACCTAATTGCTGACTAGGCAATTAGGAAAGCAAGGGTGCGTGAGTTTGTTGAGGTATATAAAAGAGTGAGCGAGGGAATGGTGAGGGAGGCTGGAATTAGTTGGGAATCAGTTGGGACTTGGGAGAGAATAGGCATTAGGCACTCTTGAAATTGCCTATAGTTACCTTTTCCATTACTTTCTTTCATTTCCTGCAATACACAGTTTATCTTCTCTATTTTTGTCATTGTAATTTTTTCAATCAGATCTGTATTCTGTTGATACGGTCCTTCATCTCAGTAATATACAGTTCTATTGTCTATTTGAGTGAAGATGTTTGTTGGTACTCATCACCGGACAAAGACCAATACAGGTATGAATCTAGTTCTGTATTCTTTACAGGGTTCTAGTCCCCCTTGCAGTGTTGACTTCAATTTTTACCAGAGGGTGTTTTCTGCTAATAGACGAGCCATTCCAAATCTGCAGCACCCATTTGATCCAACTGGAACTTTAATACTTCCTTAATACCAATACACTCTGTTAGGAAATTTCAAAATTCGGTTACAATTACTTTGTAGCATTTTCTCCATTTTGAGATATGCTACTCCTTGGTTATATATATCATCATACTTTGTATATCATTTCATTGCCTATGTGTATACTAGTATGTTTATATTCTGGAACTTAGGAAATAAATATTTTAAAACAAAGTAACTGGGCTCGTATGTTTCTTAAGAGACGGCATAAGTTCTTACGAAACAGTACAAGTCCTTACGAGACCGTGCACTTTTCTTATAAATCCATTTCAAAAATTTCTAATGGAAAACTATATTTCAAAAATCCAACAATAGCTCTGACTTCTTTAGACAAACTGTTTCTTGTAAACAAGGATAACCAAAAATTATAAACTTATTTCATTAAGAAACTTTCATTAGCTAAAAATTAATCTAAACTGAGCCTAAGAAGAATTAGTCTAAACATAACCAAACTACTTAGGAAAAGTTTTAGCACTTTTAAACAAGGATAACCAAAGAAAAACAATTGCCCTATGAACAACCACACTTACCTTCAATGGATTTTCCTTTATTGTGATCATCACAGTCTTGCCTTTGAGCAACATATTCTAACTTCTTCACATTAAGCTGTAGACAAATAAATTTAAAATTTATACACACAAAAAAATAAAGAACCAAAGTTTTAAGCACACATTATGCATGGTATACCAAAATAATCAAACTTGGAATTTAAACCTAGAAATAAAAAATGTGAATTTAATAACTGTGCTAACCACAAGGATAAGTTTACACGGTAGTTCAATCTCATTCTAGTCTTGACAGAGTAAATAGATATTTAAAAGCAATACCATAAAATTAAGTATGCCTTCGAAAGCAGCATCACGAGGTAGGAAGTTTTAGTAATTAATGAAATGAAATATGAATCAAAATAACAAAAAATTCTCAACTTAGGAGAAAAAGTGATGGACCTTGTAATGCACTTGAAGATCTTCATTGTCATCAGGTCTCGTGTAAGACAACAAACAACCTGAAACATAAATATAATCATTTGGTTTCAAATGTTTGGAAGCAACTTCAGCCACACAGCCCCACATCATCAGGCGCAGCCTATTAAAAAACACAAACAAAACGTTAAACCTTCAGTTTAGTTCCTAAGAGTATGTTTGGGAGAGGGTTTTTGGAGAGGAGGGGAGGGGAAGACTTGAAAAGATTAGTCAATATTTTAATATATAGTGGTTTGAAAAACTAAATGAATAACGTGATAGATAACGATATAACATTTTTAATCACATTTCATTTATGTTTAGAGACGTTTTATAGCTTCCACAATTTAGAATTGAAAAATATGTTCTCCCCTCCCTTCCCCTCGCAAAACCCCCTCCCAAACATATCCTAAAGAAACAAAGTATCTCTCTTACCAAGTCCCTAACTAATAGTTCCTCTTTCAAATATTAGTTTAATTTCTGTACTCATAACGTGTATAGGCTTTAACAACCACAGTCAATCACAATTCATAGAGTGATTGGTTACCAATTGATCGATTTCTTTTTGATGTGTCTGTCATCCTCTAATTGGTTATTGGCAGATAGTGTAAAAGACTCATACATCTACCTATTGAGGATTTATTACAGCAAAAATAAATAAATAAATTTCCAGAGCAACAATAATTAAAAAAAAAACGCACCAGAAAAATGAGCTATTAGGTTCGTTGGATCTTCGCACCTTCAGTGTAGTATGAACTCCAAAATCACCGGTTGATGAGTTAACTGGCGTCAATTCGCGCGTCACGGATCCAATGAAGCTAGCGGTATTCTCCATTATTGGTCTCCATTTAACAGTCGCGGGACGCTGGAATTTTAGTGCGTGGTCGTAAACGGCGCTTTTACCCGGTACGACGTCGTCGAAGAAGTGTGATGATCTCGTTAAGCGATTGGACATCGTGCATAAGGGAAACCATCTTTGCAATGAACGGTGAAATATCGATGGAGCTAGAACGGGTTTTGTGAAAAAGAAGGAATGAATACGAAACGATTTCATAGACTCCGGCGAAGCATGTCGATTCCGGCGATCAAGTTTCACCACCGGTGATAAATTTCGCGGCAACTTCAATTTGTTTTGCGGTCTTAATAGGGTTTTCAGTTTTGCAAGTTTTTTTATGGGTTTTTTTGGACCCCCACCCATTCCTCTAAAACCCCCCCACCCACCATATGAAAAGACCAAAATACCCCTGTCTGTTTACAAAATCACCATTTCTTCACATAATTGGTCATACCTACGTTTGACCACCTTCACTCACATATACGCCAGAGAGACGTATATACGATCACCAGAAATCCACCAATCGTATATACCCCACACACGCCCAGTATCTGACGAGCAAAAATTTACTCACCGTATATACCTATTCATGCGTATATACGATTAGCGAGAAATTAATCCACTCGTAATACGCCAAAGCAGACTTATATACGACGAAGAAAAAAAATAAAGCATCGTATATACACCTTTTTTGTAAATTCGATGAGCAATTTTTTTTTTTTTTTACTAATTTTTTTTTCTTCGCTTGCGGTGTCAGGTGAGGCATAGAGGAGACGTGAGGTCTCTCCGATCAGAGAGAGAGGGGAGTCATCTACTGCTCCGAGTACGAGGACTCGGAGGCATAATCAGCTCCATGCTTCAGCGAGGAGACGAGACGAGCACGGCTGAGCGGTGAGTATCGGCAGAGCGGTGAGATCGGCACCGAGCACCATGACGCAGCTCGATGATCGGCCGTTGGAGCTTTCTATCTTGGGGATTACCTGCAGCAGACGCAGCAGGAGGATTGGCATAGAGGGAGACCGGTTTCTCAGTATCATTCCCAGCCTACTCCTCGGTATCATTGTTGCACCCCGAAAAATCCGATTTGGGTTTCTCAATGTACAACGTGGAAAATTTTTGAAGCCGCCACCAATATTTTAATTTTAAGACCAAAACATTGAAAAAAGGTCTTTTGAACAAGGCGGATGGTCTTTCGAAAACTAGAGATATGGGTTCGGGGGTCGATTACGTGCGAGGAAGGTGTTAGCACCCCACGCGTCCTCTCTATTGAGAGGGAACCTTTAATTAAGTGTGTGGTTTTACGTTTAATTTGAAAAATACCTAGATTTGCCTATTTATTTCTTGTTTGAAGCGAATGGGGGAAACTTAATAAAAAAAAGGCAAAATAGCACCCGAGGTCCCTTAACTTATTTTCTGTTTTCGCTTAGGTCCCTTAACTTTTAAAGCTTACGTTTAGGTCCCTTAACTTTTTAAAACGTTTCACTGTAGTCCTATTTAACGTTTTAAACTTAACACTGTTAAACAGTGTCTCATGTGGCATTTTATATGCTTATGTGGCATTGCTGACTCATTTTATTTTAATTAAAAATTAAAAATCTGTTCATGTTCATTCCTGCATCTGCATACTACGATTTTTTTCTTCTGATTTCTGCATCTGCATCTCCACCTTACTGTTAAACCTCAATATTTTCAATTCGTTTTTTTCTTCTGATTTCTGCATCTGCATCTCCACCTTACTGTTAAACCTCAATATTTTCAATTCGTTTTTTTCTTCTGATTTCTGCATCTGCATACTACGATTTCATTTTTTTCTAATTTGTAATCGTTCCTTTTTCTTCTGATTTCGATTTTGGTTTTCTGATTGCAATTGTCTCTCTGAATTTGTTGTGTAATCGGTTCCCCTTACTTCTGAACTTTTGATTTCGTCATTTGCTTTAATTTCGCAAATTACGATTTGAATTTCATTTGTTCTTGAACTCGATCTCACCTTCTGAGTTTCATTTCCTCTTCACTGATTTTGCATCTTCCTTGCAAATCTTATCCCTTCGAATGGAATTGCTGGGTTCTTAGGTTTTCTGTTTTCCCCTAAATTGAAATTCAGATTTTGAGTTTCAAATCTCCCTCAACATTGGTTTTTCCTTGTGACATCATTTGCTAGAATGAACAGTAAATTGAATTGAATGAAAGCACTGATTGAGTTTGGGAAGGATGTTGATGAATGAGAACAGGCAACAAACGATAATGGAATGAACATGAACAGATTTTTAATTTTTAATTAAAATAAAATGAGTCAGCAATGCCACATAAGCATATAAAATGCCACATGAGACACTGTTTAACAGTGTTAAGTTTAAAACGTTAAATAGGACTACAGTGAAACGTTTTAAAAAGTTAAGGGACCTAAACGTAAGCTTTAAAAGTTAAGGGACCTAAGCGAAAACAGAAAATAAGTTAAGGGACCTCGGGTGCTATTTTGCCTAAAAAAAATTATTTTTTGCGCTTGACGAGAGTTAGCCTCTCGCTCCTACGTATCTCCCAGTGCGATGGAGAATTCAAAGCTACGTAGTTCTTGTTTGTCATGAAAAGGGTTTTTGTTTTTTTTATCTTTTTAGTGAGTTTTCGAAATAGGACGAGTATTCGGCGAATGATTAAACTAACAGAGGTTATGGGTAACCACCGCTAAGTACTCTTGAAAATGAGAGTCACTACCATCGGGTCGATTTAACAAAGGTTCCGATTGATTTCGTTAGTAGCAACTTCGTTTTTATTTGTTCTTTTGAAAATGGTTTTGAAAAAGATTGATTGGCACGAATGATCAAACTAACAGAGGTTATGGGTGATCACCGCTTTATTGTTCTTTTGGGAAAGACATTGTCACTAATGGCTAGGCGAAACAAAGGTTACGATTAGCCACTAGCAACAATGGGTTTGAAAATGATTCTTTTTGTTTGTTTTATGAAAATGACTTTTATTTATTGCGCTTGACGAGAACGTGACTCGCTCCTACGTATCCCAAATGAGAATCAAAGCGACGTAGTTCTGATTTGAAAATGAAAATGTTTTGAAAGGGTTTTGGAGAAAGGAAGAGCTTTCATAACGATCAAGCAAGCAAAGGCTTTGAGTGATCATTACTAATAACTCTTGATAGCGTTCATGACAATCAAACAAGCCAAGGCTTTGGGTGATAGTCACTAATAACTTGTGTTAATTAGAAAAGAGTTTGAATGATTTTGGGGAAAAGGGTGAAGTTATTATCAATGATTGGTTACAAACTTTACGCGCATTCAATAATCAAATAATCATGCGTATGTCACACATCAACTATGACTAAACATGCCGATACAATCAGAGATTCAATTGTCAAGGATGCAAGGTGAATTTCTCAAAACAAATGTGTGTGTGTGAGGGCAAATGCATTTACCCTAATGACTCTATGCTACAACAGGCATGCAGGATTACGTCTTCATTAGGAGGTCATACACATTGAGGGAACGGCACACAGTTAAGTCAAGACAATTTAAGTAGCATCGAAAATAAGTAAACAATTGATTATAGGCATAGAATGATCTTAGTTAAATTAATGACATGTGAGCAACGATTTCTTAATAACATGAACTAAGAGAAATTGCATAAAGGCTAAAGTAAGTCTATCATTTGCAATACCTCACGAACCCTAAACCCTAAACATACAATCTCATTTATTATTCACCAAGAAATTAAAAGGGGAAGGTTGAATCACATAGAGCAATCCTCTCACTTTGAGAAAAGTGCACTAGGCATTAGTGAGAATCAACTTGCCTATCATCAACAACTAACAACAAGCAAACTAAAACAAGATTTAAATAAACACAAAAACTAGGTTGAATCACATAGAGCAATCCTCTCACTTTGAGAAAAGTGCACTAGGCACTAGTGAGAATCATATTGCTAGATCATCAACAAAAATAACATTTAAACACTAAAATGAAATACTAACAACAATATTAAACATCATCAAGCAAAGAACAACAACAAAATCAACTTGACAATATTTTAATCATAAGTATGTGAACCAAAGGAAACATAGGTCTACATTTTATTTAAAAAACAACACAGGCTGTAATCAAAACGTGGGGGGGTGTGATTAACAAACAGGTGTTAAAAAAAAGCATAACATAAAACAAAGGGAAGCCCATACGGGCTGGGCTGCAAACAACAGATCAACAAAAACAAAAGAAAACTAAGCTTAAACCCACGTTTCTTCCCATGCGTCGTTCCATTTCGTTCAACAGAGGGGAAAATGGAGAGAGAGAGAGAGAGAGAGAGGAAGACCGAGAGAGAGAGAGAGAGAGTACCACGCGAGAGAGTGAGAGTCGCGAGCGAGGGAGAGGGAGTCGCGAGCGGACCAGAGAAGAGAGAACGACGTCGGCGACGTTCTCGGTGGTGGCGGTGACGGAGACGACGGCTTGTGGTGGTTCTCCGACGACGGCGGAGGTGCGGTGGTTTTGAAGTTGTATGAGTTGTGGTTACTGTTCTGCTAAAATGGGGGAGAACAAGGTGAAGGTTTTGTTCAAAGTCCCCACCCCTTTTGCTCTATGTGTGCTCTGTTTTGTGTTTGTGTTACTGTTTTCAGTTTTTATTTGTTCTCTCCTTCAACATCAGGTCTGGTTTGTGTTTTCTGTTCTTCTGGATATTGCTGTGTGTTTGTGTTGTTGGCTGTGTTTTGCTGCTTCTTCCCCCCTTTGCTCTGTCTGTGTGTGTTGTATTAATAGTGCTCTTATTGTGGTGTAGGTGAGGCATTTGAGCAGGGAAAAATTTCTCATGGGAGACAAAACTGAAAAATGCAGCAAAGCAGCGTGGGGTGGTGGAGGTGGTCTTTGCAAAACTGCGAGTGTTTTTTTCTCAAAATGTGAAAGAGCCAAAGAGACAAGGTGAAAGAGCTTGAGCATGTAGCTCAAAATAACCTCTCGCGAAGAACAAGAATCAACAAAGAATGCAACGTCTCTCTTTGCTTAAAAATTTTGTTTGACTTTTCTTCTCTTTTTTTTGATGTGTAACATGTAATTTTGTAGTGTAATAAAAAAAAGATTTAGACAAGCTTAATTATTTGACTGTATAGAGATAACAATTAATAAGATAAACCCGCGTGCACGAAAAACACGTCTGCGCGCGCGTTTACAAGAATCACAACGCGCACGATTAGAAATGACACGCACACGTGATGAGAATTTGAAACCTACACAATGAGACACGTATTTTGGGGTTTTCTAGAAACGAGGAAAAAAAATGCTCGTTAAAATTGAGTGTTTACAAAAATGCAATTTTATTTGATTTTTAACTAGTCGGACAAAATTGGGGTATGACAATCATCCACAGTATCCTCAGTACGATCCTCAACCTCTTCATTACCATCCCCCACCTCCCGAGTATCGCCAGAGGAGTTTCAGTGTCGACATGCTTAGTACTCGAACCGATCTATGTATGAGTATCAGGAGGAGCAGCCCCAGCAGGATCAGGGGCATCAGGAGGAGGAGGAGGATCAGCCTGAGCCTCAGCTTGAGGAGCCTGAGACCTCTCTCTTCACTGATCTGGCAGATCATGTCTGCACTTCTATACTCGCTGACCCGGTAAGTTTTACATTTTTTGCTTAAATAATTTATTTAACTCACATAGTCTGCACTTTTTGCTTACATTATTTATTTATTTTTATTTCAGGAGTATCAGCGTGTTGTCAAAGTATGGGCTCATGGCAACAAAGTCCATACTAGACTCCATCTTCATTACCCGACCCTACTTGAAATAAGCACCACTGTGGTCGGGGACTCCAGTTGGCCCCACTTCTCCAGGTGTCGCCACGCCACGATGAGCCATGAGTTCTTTGTCGGCTTTTATCGAGAGATGGCACTCGATATACTTCGTCATTTCACTTGCCATTTGGTGAGATGGCGATCACTCGATGACATCTCTTGTCTGCTGCACCTTCCCATCCGGGGAACTATGCCACACCTCCCGCCATCACTGTGAGCTCGGAGTTTGCCACACGGCTTCTTTGAGACATATCCGGGTGTGTCACGGGTTGAGGCCGCTAACAACACCCGTGGTGAAGTCCGTGTCATGACTTCAAATGGCCGGAGCGGTGTATGAGCGTAACTTGGAGGAAGGGGGTGACATCACTTTATTCTTTGTGAGGGCTTATCTCGCTTCGCCTTGACCTACAATATCTTCACTACGAAGACCGGACAGTGAGAGAGGCTAAGTGGTCGGTCTACTGGATGATTTGAGAGCGGATGTTCTTGGAGGCTATGCATGGGGTGCAGTGCACTAGCCGCCATGTATGAGTCCTTGAACACCGCGCGTCTTTGAGGACTACGCAATGCGATGTGGAGGGTATGCCACCTATTTCGTGTACACATTTGAACTTCTTGTATTTTTGTTAAATCACACTGACTTTTGGTAAATTTTTGTGAATTAAATATGTTGTTTTTTTTTGCATTTCAGGCTTGGATTATGTGGTATTTCCCCCGGATGGTGGATAGGTTGGCTGGTCATATCCCGTGCGAGCCACCGGGTGCGCTACAGAGGAAGAAGAAGTCGGACCGAGGATTTTTATTTGTTTTTGATGTATTTGATATTATATTGGCACTTTATTATTAACTTTTTTCGAATGTTTTATTTATTTTACGAGTTTCCATGAATTTTTGATTTCATTGATTCGATAAAACAAAGTTACACAAGCGATAAAACATAAACAACTTGAATAAAAATAGACAGATAAAAATAAAATACAATAGAAACTACTGAGCTGGTGGAGTTAATCGACGAATGATCTCGCGACGGTCCTTCCGGTTTCGACGGTTCCGGATGAATGTAACTCTTCCATTTAAAGATAATATGATTGGACATCATCTGTCGGAGGTCATCCTCGGTGTTGACATCCACGGCAGACCAGTGAAGACCTCCATCAGTCCATTCCGGTTTCCGATAAACAATACGAATTATCTCTTGCTCGTCGTTCTCTGGTTGAACCATCCGCAGTAGTTTCTGCTTAAGAGCAGCAAATGATATATTGTGTTTTAACCTACACGATACAACATCTCTCCCATCGAAACTTATACCATCATCTTTCAAGATGATGCCCTGATGATCAGCAAACCCCATATTAGAATGAACGAGAGTGAGGGAAGAAGGCTCGTAGTATGACATTAGCGAAGCTTGCATCATCTTCACTTGTGATGTGTGAGAGAAGGAGGAAGTTGAAATTTTGGTGTGAAAATAGTGATGGTGGGAGTGAGTATTTATAGATGAGGTAAAAGATTATCAACCGTTGATTTTGTCGTGCAATCTATACCGTTGATCAACTTCGAAAGTGAAATCATGACCGTTAAAATTTTTTTTACAAATAAAAAAAAACAAATTTAAGGCTCATCGTATATATTACACCTCTAAATCTTTCATTTGTCATCCCTCATTTGTCACTACAAGAATAAGCTTGCATTGCCACTAAAGTTTGCCACGGAGGATTGGCCGTCGCTAATTTGCCACGGAGGATTGGCCGTCGCTAATTTGCCACGGATTTGCGACGACATGCGTAAAAAACAAATTTAAGGCCAATCGTATATACTTCTTCAGGGCATATATACGATGTCTTAAAATTACACATCGTATATATGTCCCAAATGACATATATACGATGATCCTTTTTTAAAAAAAAATAGAAAACAAAGGGCATTTTGGGGATTTCAGTGTGGGTGGGGGTTTAAGGGGAGAGGGTGGGTGTCCAAAAAAACCTTTTTTTATATATTTATGTGACAAAATATACGTTTCGTTCTTTTTTGGGTCGTCGACTCTTAATATTGGGCCGCTTAAGCCCAATATTAGCGAATTATTAGGGTATTACTTTTCCCACTCCCCCTCCTACTCTTTCACACCCCTTAACAAATTTTATTCCAAAAATAACCTCGCGTGAAACGCTGTGAGAACATGTTTAACGACGGTTCGAACAACCTTGTTCGAACAGGTTCGAATGACCTCGTTCGAACAGGTGAAATTACACACAAGAGGGTGTGAAGTCAATATTTATCTCACACGAACGATGTCATTCGAACCTGTTCAAAACCCCGTATTCGAACACGTGAAATTTCTTGAAAAAAAAGACGCTTTGACTGGTCTTTTGGTCATTTCACACCCTTATGGAGTGTGTTTTGAGTAGGAGGGGCGTGGGAAAAGCAAAGTCCAATTATTACATCCCAGCATACCTTCCCCCAC
Source organism: Oxytropis ochrocephala (assembly GCA_020916435.1). Lineage (NCBI taxonomy): Eukaryota > Viridiplantae > Streptophyta > Magnoliopsida > Fabales > Fabaceae > Oxytropis > Oxytropis ochrocephala. The sequence goes on from CM037090.1 coordinate 97,636,979, forward strand.
ACCCCCCAACCTCATTTATTCTGTAAATGAATTTACCCCCTAATTTGATTTTATATTAATTTGTGTTGACAAAATTGTTGAATTTATATTTTCTTGGAAAAAATGGACCTGGGCTTAAATAGGGGATAATTGGTGGCGTCATTATGGTGGATAAGAACGACAATAACAATTGACCAAAAAAAAAAAGAACGACAATAACAAGATAAGAAATGCTATTTACACCTCTTTTACTAATACATGCATATCTCTTTTATTTTATTTTTTCAAGAATATACTCATCCTATTTTCTCCCCTCCTTCTTCCTAAGGAGCTAGCTACACCTCTAAATCTTTCATTTGTCATCCCTCATTTGTCACTACAAGAATAAGCTTGCATTGCCACTAAAGTTTGCCACGGAGGATTGGCCGTCGCTAATTTGCCACGGATTTGCGACGACATGCGTAAAAAATAAGGGCGCGAAATTTCCCGCTGGTGTTTGCCACGGGTTTGCCACGGACATGTGAAAGGACAGAAATTTGCCACGGAAATGCTGTGGCAAGTCCGTGGCAAACCATTGATCAAAATAAAACGAGCCCGATCCCTCTTCTAAACTCCTCACCCTCTCGCTCTCTTCTCCTCACCTACGTACAATCCGCCTCCCTCCCTCACTCTCAATCACCACCACCTCACCTCCACCCACACTCCCCACCGTCGTGCTCCCTGCTCCATCATTCTCCTCACCCGTCGTGCTCCCTTCCTCAACATATTCTTCAGATTCTGAGCATGCTCCAGACATATCTTTTCTCCCTTTCTGAGCATGCTCCTAACTTCACCTTTCAGATTCTGAGCTACTACAGTGACGAAACCCTAGTTTTTTTCCCTCTTTTCTTTCTTCTTCAATTTCAGATTGAGAACCCTAATTTATCTCCTTCTTCTCTTTCTTCTTCAATTTCAGATTCAATTTGATTTGAAGGTCCAAATTTAAAGGTTAGTACACTGCTCTCAGTTGGTGGTTAGGTTAGATTTCTCTGTTTTACATTATGTTTATGAATTTGTATGAATGGTGATAAACCTCTATGCAAGCCTCATAAGGTGTTTGTCGAAATGCCTCAAGGTATTTATTTATTTATTTATTAATGTCAGTTGAGAGTTTTTGATATTATAGAAACATTGGTTAACCATGAAGCTAATTTCCGTGGCAAACGATTTTGATATTATAGAAACAAATTTCCGTGGCAAACGATTTGCGACGAGCGTTTTTGCCACCAATTTTTGTCCGTGGCAAATCCGTGGCAAATGTTGTTTTGCCACGGAAATTTGTGCATTTGCCACGGAAATGTCCGTGGCAAATCAGTGATTTTCTTGTAGTGTGTGGTTGTTCTCATCGTTCTTCACTAGAGATGGCAATGGGGGCAAGCAAGAGTGGTTAGTTCTACTCGTCCATCCTCGTCTATATGATGTGAACTACTCATATAAGTTCACAAAAAATCTAATGCTCATCCCATAAATCATAAGTTTTTTCAAACACAAGACAAACTAAAAGTGGAAGAACTTACAAAATGTGGACTAGAAAGAAATGGTTCAAGGGCGTGAAGGAATGCAACATTCAAGAGTGAATGAAAAATCTCATCGTTGGACTGCCCACAAGCACAATCAAGCCCTTGATAAGATCCATGGATGTTCTAATAAGAACTAGGAGGATCAACTTGTTATAAAACTCAATACTATAAAATGATCAAAAGGTTCCTTACATGATGCATCACTAACCCTTATAAAGGTAGGGTTTGGTTGTGGAGACACAAGCAAAATAAGATCCATATACAAGCCCAAACAGTGTCCAACTAGTTTAACACATTTAAACCCAAGTTTCAAAATTAAAGTAAAACCTATTACAATTAAAAGAAAATCTAAAAAAATTTAACTATTAAAAGATTTATAAAACAATGAACAATCTTTGTGCTCTTGCCATCATTAAACAAATAAGTCATTCTCTAATTGCTCCTTAATCTTATTCACTCTCCCTTTTTTTATTGGTCCTAGTGCCAATTATTGAATCTTCATGTTCTTATTAGTATAGAACCACGTGTGAGCAGTACCGACGGCCATGTCCATTGGTAATTAGCAAAGGCCAACATTTTCACTAATTATCGAAAGAGACACCCGTCGGTAACCATCGGTAATTAGCTACGACTTTTTTCCACATGTTAGTATGTGTTTTCGACCCTCAAAATTATCGACAAATCCCCTTCTGACAGTAATTCTTTGGAAAGACAAGCTAGCAACAACTTTTTGACATTACCGACAACATTTCGATTGATAATCTCGAGTTTTCTTGTAGTGTTGGATGTATTGAATGGTTGATATCATTGATGGAGATATTGATGTTGACAACATATAGGAGAAAATCCGGATTGAAGGAGATAAAGAGAATTAAGAAGCCATTTATCTTATATAACATGCCCAACAAAATACTTATCTAAAAAAAAATGCCAACAAAATAGCTTTGATATTATACCTGCAACTCTTTGACTTGCACACAATTTGACTTTTCAAGTCTAAGAAATTAGGCATTTTGGAAGATGAGATCTACAGATTACAATATTACAGAGTCATCAAAAACCAAAGAAGAAACGAAACCTATGTTTATACTTATACAAACAAGATCTCCTAGCTCAAGCATGAAACTAATTATACTTGGTTATAAAGAATTTTGAAGCATATATTATATTATATATTGCAAATTTTAACAAAAGAATACATCTGTTTTAACAGAAAGACAAAAAAGAACAACTGTACGAACACTTGAGAAAGAAACAGCATCATCAATCATTCATAAACTTTATAGTCCAAACCCAGATAACCTGCCCAAAATCCCTTGTCTATATGGCAAGAAAGTTCTCTTTTTCATATCCTGAGACTCAGCTTTCTTCATAGCATAGTGAAATTCATGAGCTGAAACTGGTCCCTTTTTCCTCGTATTATCCGAAGATCTAAAACTAGAACCTTTAACCTCTTCAATACTACCCTTCTTGTACCCAACAAATTTCTTCAATGGATCTTTACTTGATCCTCTTCCTTCTGAAGCACTACGAAACAACAAAAAATCCTTCAAATTCAAACTCCATCTTTTCGAACTACTCTTCGTGTTCGTAGATGTTAAGGTTGTTTCTTCTTTGTTACTCCGAGGTTGTTGTCGTTGTTGTTGTAGATTCTGTTCTTCTAATTCCCACGTGTTGTTTGTTTTTCTATAAGGAGAAAGTGATCTCGTTACTCTCCTACCAGAATTCTCAGATGACAACACTTCTCTTTCTCTCCCTCTTCTCGCTTCAGTACGAGGTTTGTGTTTCTCTTTCTTTTGTTCATTGCTTTCATTTTCGATTTCGGATTTCATGGGTTTGATTTTGCCACCATGAAAGAGTTCTTCAGCTGAACGAGATGAATATTTGTTGTTATCTTCACGACCAACAAAGAAAGCAAATCCATCATCAACATCATCATTATCATCAACGTTGTTGTTGTTGATTGGTTCTTGAATGGTGGAATCAGCAAAGTATTCAAGTTCACTATATAATTGAGAAATTCTTGAAGGACTTGTAGGGGCACTTAAGTAATGTTCACCAAAACGTTTTGGTGATGAAGGTGCACTTAGATAAGGAGAACTCATGGTTCCACTAATATTGAAATTGAATGTATCCTTAGTAGGACTAGTGTTCGGGCTTTGTATCATCACTTCCATGATGTTCTTCCTTTCAATATCTAAGCTAAGCTTTTATGTTTTGGGTTATTAGCAAAAGGTAGGTTTATGAGAGAGATATGGATATTTATATATGGATAATATTTGTGATAAGGGAAGGTGGGGAGAAGGTGGGGATATGTAAATGGGAAATTGGTTAGAGATTGTTTTGTTGACCATAGGTTATATGGTAAGGTTTGGTCGTTGGGGAATACGTTAATTAAGCCGCCAATTAATACCGTTTGATATTGTTTGATGTGAAAATTTCTGAATTCTTATTAGCTTGTGAGGTTGACAAATATAATTGGTGATGACCCACATGGGTGAATTTTATACCATATATACTTAACTTGTAGTTGTAGTTAAACTGATGATTGATATGTAAAGGATATATACACCACGTTTGGAGTGGATAGCTGCATTATATAACTTAATTATATGCACGTTTCAATGAGTATGACAATTTGTTTATTTTGAAAGGGAGTACGACAATTGGTTGTTAGTAGTAGAAAATGGATGTGTAATTAAGAAAGGCTTAAAGGTACGTTTGGTCCCTGCAAATATCCGTAAAATTCGGTTTAAATCCCCCGCATTCCATTTTTTAAAAAGTCTCAAAATACCAAACGCTTTCTTAGTTTGGTTCGTTAACTTTTTTCCAAAAACTAACAGCCATCTTCGTCATCAACCCATGTCATCATGTCACGTTTGGTATCATTGCCACATGTCAACATTTGATTGGGCCTCAGCTGCCACGTGGCGCTCACATGGAAATATAAGGCACCTTGTTACTATAAGAATTTAACAATTTAGGGGATCAAGTTGTTGAATCCGTGACCCCAAACTTATGAAGGCTCCCATATACCATTTGTGCCACTGGACTCCTTTCTTAAAATAAGCCATCAACAAATATATAATACATATCCCAGTTATTTTTTTTTAAAAAAAAAAACTGCAACCCATTCTTCATCATCAACTTTGCAAACGCCTTCATCATCTCCAACCCAAAAAATCCAAAACCCAGAAAACCAACAAATTTGATTCATATCTTCATTAAACACCTGCATCATCTTTGAAGGAAGAGAAAGCAAGCAGAAACCCAGAAATTTGACATGGAACATCTTCATCTTCTTCAACCCATAAACTTAAAACCTAGAAATACCATTTGGGATCGAAATCGAAATCGAAAAAAGCAAATCTGTTATGGAAACGCAAACAGAACAAATCTGGGAATGAAACGAATTTTTAAAACTCAAAACGAAGAAGATGAAACCAACTTTTAAAACAGAACAAATCTGGGAATGAAACGATATTTTAAAACTTCAATCGAAACGTTGTTGTTGTTGAACAATGAATTTCGCTTTGTTGAATTAAACGAATCTTTAAAACTCAAAACGAAGAAGATGAAGAGAATGAAACGAATTTTTGTTGAACCCACGTTACTGTTGATTTTTTAAACGAAGAGTGTGATGAGAAGAAGATGAATCAAAAGATAATATGTATATTAAAAGTTATAACTTTCTTTCAAAAGGTAATGAGTGGTTCAGTGGTAAAGATGTGGGGCTTTTATCAATATGGTGGTGGGTTCGATTCCTTCATTCAACATTTTTGTAAAAATCATTTCAATTTTCAAATACAACATGCCACGCGGAGGACATCTAGTGGTCCACGTGGTAGACATCTGACGTGGTGGTGATGTGGCATTTCAGTCCCACGTGGCAGTGATGATATGGGTAATGACGTGGCGTTCAGTGACATGTGGCACAATGGTTCAATGACATGATGACACGTGGCAGTGACGTCATCGCTGACCTCATCTCCGTTAGTTTTTTGGATGGAAAGTTAAGAGCAGGGACCAAACTAAAAGCGTTTGGTATTTGCAGAGGTTTTTAATAAATTTTAAAATTGCAGGGACGATACTGGATTTTTCAGATATTTGCAGGGACGAAAAGTACCTTTAAGCCATTAAGAAAAACAGAAACAGTAAGAACAACCCAAAAACAGTAGAACAAAATTAAATTAGTTTTCGGGCTTAGGCACTCTATCAATTCAAAAAAAAATTAAATTAGTTTTTTTAAAGACAAACATAATGTTAAAATGATGGCTCACACGTGGGTTACACCGTGGCTTTTATGTTGGTGATGTGGCAGCTAGATGGAGTCAACGTGGGTCAAGCTCTCAAATGAACTCTCTCTCGCTCGGTTATTTCAGTTACAAGTGGTTTTAGCTTTCTGTTAGTTTGTTGAATAAAACGTTGAAACCGTTTTTTCTTTGTAAGCTTGATTCCTGCACATTTATAAGCAGAATCAACGCATAAGTGATGGTTAGTTCTTACTTTTCTTGTAACAGGGTTTGAGAGGAGAGAAACACTTTGGGAACTTTGGGGCTCAGTGGTGATGGGGAAACCTAGGGTTTTCTTTTCGGTTTTGATTCATCTTGTACATCATCATTCAAATTCTTGATTCAATGGAACTGGATCTTAGCAATTGCTAGATCCCCCATATGTAAGTACCAATTAGTGTTGAACTGGGTCACCAATTGCATCGTGTTCATCTAATTTCTGCTCAATTTCTCTTTCGCTGCAAATTAGGGTTTTCTGTTTCAATTTGGGAAAATCTCAAATTCATTATTCTTCTGGCATTGAATCTGTTTAATTCGTGTTTCTGTGTTGTTGATTCCACAACAACTGGTATCTAGAGCAATCGCTGTGGAACCTTGCTTCGATGGAAATGACGAAATTCAATATCGAGAAGTTTAACGGGAAAAACGACTTCGGATTGTGGAGAATGAAGATGAAGGCTATTCTTGTGCAACAAGGACTAAAAGATGCTCTTTTGGGGGAAAGCAAGCTTCCTGCAACTCTCATCGAGAATGAGAAGAAGGACTTGCTCAATAAAGCCTACAGAGCCATAATCCGGTGCCTTGGAGATAAGGTATTGCGTGAAATTTCTAAAGAAAAATCTGCTGCTGATATTTGGACTAAATTAGAGTCACTTTACATGACTAAAACTTTAGCAAATCGCATTTACCTTAAGCAAAGATTATACATGTTCAAAATGAACCAAGCTACATCTATAGGAGATCACATAGATGAGTTTAATAGGCTGATTTTGGATCTTGAGAACATAAGTATAAAGATTGATGATGAGGAAACCCTATTGTTGATTAAATCTTTACCTAGCTCATATGACACCCTAGCAGACGACACCTTGCTGTATGGTAGAGATTCAATCAAACTAATAGATGTGCAAAGTGCCTTACAATCCAAGGAACTCTCCAAGAAAACAAACCATAAGGATAGTGACAGTGGTGAAAGTTTAGTTGCTAGGGGTAGGACTGAAAAGAAGGAATGGAAGGGTAAGAATAGGTCAAGATCCAAATCTAAGCCAAAGCACAATAAATGTTACATCTACAATAAAGAAGGTCATTAGTAGAAGAATCCCCTTGTTGCTGAGGTTGCTCATTATTAAGAGCCTTACGCTTAGGGACATAAACCTGGTTCCCCTGAGTAGAAGAATCCCCTTGCGGCTGAGATTGCTCATTAATAGGAGCTTTATGCTTAGGGTCATAAACTTTTTTACCTGAAGAGTCCTTCCTTTGCAAACACTAGTGGTATGACCAATAGTATTTCAATTCGAGTAAAAGGATGACAAGTTTTCATACTCGATGCCAACTGAGAAAACATAACCCGACCTCTCGACTAGGATGCAATCCCTAAGATCTGATTTAAGATCTCATTACACAATAACTTAATGTGGAAAATCCAAAACCGGAGAAAAACCACGAACCGTTAGAATAACACAATGTGCACTTTTTTTACAACACATAGACTTCTCTCAAGTACCTCATGGCCACAATACATCCACACCCTCCAAAGAAAATGTTTAACTACATCTCACAACACTCTAAAATAAGAGTATAAGAGAAAAAATCAAGTCAAATACAACTTAAGGTATTTTCGACTGGTGCATTTTGAAATGAAGAACTTGAGCTCATTATATAGTGTTGATCCCCCTCTTTCTTCACAAAATTAAACAATATGAGACTTTTTCAATATGTTCAATTTTAATCAACTCCAATGGCAAATCTTAATTTTTTCTATGTAAAAGAATAAAGTTTTGTGTTTTCGTATTATTTTTATGCATCAGTTATTGTTGTATTGCTTTGACACTAGGCTTTCTATTATTTTATTTTTTGGGACAGAGATTTCAAACCAACGTGGTAAATGCCTCCGTAGACTTATTCAGCAGCAGGCTTCTAGACTTGGCTGTTACTTGCAGTGAGCGCAAACCAAACACTACCTTAATATAAAAAACGGGACAACTAAGAAAGGACAAAGACATGGTTTATCATTATCTTTTTTTTTAAGCAAAGGTTTATTATTATCTTATGAAGTAAGTAACTAGATATATTAATTTATTATCGTTGAATATATACAAACACATCCTTGAGGAATGCTTATAGTATTTCTTTTTGATTACACTATTGACTCACTTTATGATTAATTAATTTTTTTAAAAGAAATCAACACAATTCGTTTAATTTAGTAAATTATTTAACATGTTTTTACCGATCCAAGCGTTGAATAGTTCCATATTATATTGATGATCTTGCATACCAAAAATTATAGAAATTGAACAACTGTAGCTATAGGATCTTATGGTCCCTATTTTATTTGTATTTTTAAAATTATAACATACGTTCAATTAAACTTATTTGATCAAATATCAAACATCTTTAAAATTTTATAAAAATTTGCATATTTGATCTAGTCAATTAGAACTATTAATTTCACGAGTTGGATCGGCAAAATTTAAAGTGTGCAAAGAGATATTAAGTGGAGTAACTCTTATAAAAATTACTCTTGGAGTAAGTTGATCCCCACTCTTAAATTTATTGTTGGTTGAATAATTATACATGCTTTATGATTGAATGTTTTTAGTACACGCTTTATGATTGAATTTTCTATAAAAGAAAAACACATTTATTTATTTTTTTAATAACAATATTATGCACTTCAACCCATATACAAGTATTAAATGGTAGAACAAGACAACTTAGGAAAATCAAATGAGGGAATACCTTCATCGGGAAGCTTCGCACAGCGCAATACATATTCGTCCGGATCAACATGCCACTCAAAGTGTAAACACGATCGAGATTTTGCCCTTGCAAAAAGCCACCTACATGAGAGTGATTAAATACAACTATCACATCCCTTAATGTTGAGACCTTCCTAGTTGAATATGGACCCTTTTTTTTTTTGGTTAAATTAGGTATCATCTGTGCGCAACTGCAGAGACTAATCTCTCGAGTCGAGTATGACTATAATGGGCGACAAAACTTTCCCTATCGATGTGGAAAATGTTAATAACACTTTTCTTTAAACATATTTTTAATGATCGGGGGTTATGGAGTATCGTTAAAACCTTCTGATGCAAAACCCTCCTTAGGGAAAAAACACCAGGAAAGAAATAGTACTCCCCCTAAATTTTATTGATAAAAAAGAGAAAAATAACATAAAACATGGGGGGACTAGACCAAAACCCATGAGCAGAAACAACACGAAAGTAGAAAGAAAAATTAAAAGCAATCCTATGAAGGTGCGCAAAAGCATCACTATAGCGACTCTCATCCCAACCAGGTCGGCACCAGAGCCACTAACACTCATCTGCAACACACCAAAAATAGGAGGCATAATCCGAAACCAGGCCATCAAGAGGCTAACAAAACCGATAACTAGGTAAGTCTAACCTATTCCTAAAAAAGTCCTCCGCAATGAAGCTCGGGATAAGGTTCCACTAGGTGTATCCAATTGAGTTAGTACCATGTCCTGCAAGCTTATCAGCACAAGCATTACCTTCTCTATAAATGTGGGTACAAACGAAATTCATCTGAGTAGTCAAGGATAAACAATTATTCCATCTGTTACGGAGTTTCCAAGGAACAACATTACAATTCTTAAAAGCTGAAACAACTAATTGGGAGTCACATTCTAACCACAGAGACATCCAACCTTTATCAAAAGCAATCTCAATAGCCAACATGGCTTCAGTAAGCTCAGCATGAAGGGCGTAACTATTACCTATCGAAGCAGAAAAACAACCAAGAACTGCAGCACTCCTGTCTCTAAAAATACCCCCACAAGCAGCTGGACCAGGGCTCCCTTTGGCAGCTCCATCTGTATTGCACTTAATCATGTAAGGGGAGGGAGGGCTCCAAATTACCTATTTGATGGTAGAGGAATTTCTGTAATTACCATTGACATTAAAGGCTTTTATAATCCTAAATTCAGCAGCAGTGGAAGACATTTTGGATTTAGAGGCATTTCCTGCTAACGTCACACTGGAAATAATTAAATTGATAGCAGTATGTAAGAGGATCACGTGATTATCAAATCTAGTTTGGTTCCTGCAATACCATATCACCGAAAAAATGTTAACAATAGCAGTGCAGACAATATCACTTAATTGAGGACTCCAACCATGGGAAGTCGGGGATAAAATGTTTTGGAAGGAAGTAGTGACAATATTGAGGCTTTGGAGACCGTCAATGTAACACCCCCTTACTTTGAATACTACTTAGCGAATTAAATCAGAGTTTTCAAAAACCACTCAAGGAGTGCTACATTTTTCTACATGAATTTAACCAAGCAAAACAATAAAACAATTGCGCAGCCTAAACAAACAGTTGTAGTGTGATGCACATACAAAGACTCCTCGGCCAAGAAGGAACCGAGCTCACAAAGAATGAGTTATTAGTTACAACACACCAAAATAATACATGTTCCAAAAAGACATAGGTTTACAACTCAAAAAAAAAACCTACATAACAGACCACTACGCTACTCGGCCCCCAGTGTTACACTACCAGAGCAAAATGACGCCAACTACACAGAGTGAGGACCTCTGCTCGGGGATACCGCAAGTTGCCAACATGAGAAGCAACATAAAAGCGTAGGGGTGAGTCTCTAAACACATATAATAAGGTTTATGACAAGCATTATGCTAAGCAAAACACATATAAACACCTCGGCACAACACACAAATAACACAATTATTTAGTGCATGAGTTATATGCATGATGCACTCCAAAACACCAAGGGCATATGCATGATGGATCCATTAAGACCAAGTCTTACGCTTACACCTTAGGACCGAAGTCCTCTGCTTTCACCATAGGACCAAGTCCTCTGCTTTCACCATTATGTTTATGATTTATGCGACACCATGAACAATGCATAACACACAAAGATATACATCATTCAATTAAATCATAACACAATCTCAAGAACTCACCAATTAAACCGCAACCTTACTGCTCATAAATAGGACCTAAGTCCTCTGCTCACCTCTAGGACCAAAGTCCTCTGCATTCACCCTTTTCATTTATTTTAATGCCCATCGTGGACTTCATCATTTATTACTCCTCTACTCGTAGCCATAAGGCCAACAACACACATCGTCATTTTTACGTACTAAGGCCGACGTCTACATCGCCCAACGGCTCTAAGGTCGTCGCCTCACCACCAAACACCTCGGCACCTAGTAGTGGACCAAACAATCACTACGAGGTCTACCATGTCACTTAGGACTAAAACTGACTACACCATTCAGCCACTCACGTAACTGTCGCTTAAAACGACACTCTCGGGCCGTCGCCCAAAGAACAACTCGCGCTTACACTAGCGTTAAAACAACACCTCGGCACCTATAGCACCTCGGCGCGTTTGGCACCTCGGCACGCTTGGCACCTCGGCACTCCTACACTCTACTCCACTCATAGTCACTTCACTTCGCACGAAACGTACTTCACTTCCTCTATAATACCACCTGGTTACTCTACGCTTGAACACACCGCACTTAAACGCAACATCTCACCTCGGCAAGTACACCTAGGTATGATATACTCTACATCTCGGCCATAACACCTCGGTTACTACACGCCATAATGTTATCAACTAAGACTTCAAAGAGCCTACGCCTAAGTACTTTATCTCGGCCTAAGCATCTCGGCCTACTTACCCTACACCTCGGCAAGTACAAACCGATACCTATACCTAGTCTCAGGTACTCATACACTTAGTCACTTGTGCTCTATCACTCACCTCGGTTCTTATGTTATCGTTATTACGTTTTGACTTACGATCATCACTTAAGTTTCGTTACACTGGTGGTAGGTAGATACACCTCGACAATCCCAAGTCAACCCCTTCGCTAAGCCCGGACACGCTCTCTCTCTATGATCACTCAACTCCAAATCTACACCTCGGTAGTCCAACGTTTTACTTCTTAAGAACTTCACACTCTCACGTCTCTCACTTTAGCCCACTAGGACTGAGAGTTTTCTCAGCTCCCATTTCACTCATTAGTCTCTCGTATGACCAACACCTCAACACAACCTCACTGAAACGAGCTAAAACATAACATCAAGCACAATCAGAAACACACAAAACATGCAACACAAATTTCGAAAAAACACAACTACAAACTACTCACACATAACACTCATCATACTACAAAATTATACGTGAGAAGAGAGCCCCCTAACCTTGATCAGCTGAGCAAAAGACCCTCTCTTCACCGATGCTCCCTGATTCTCCTCACAACAACAATTCTCCATTGAGCTTGAGCTTCTTCCACGCCAAATGCTCTTCCTTCTCTCTAGAAAGTGATCTCACCTATCAACTTCTCTCTTACTTTCCTTTGACTTTTTCTCAAAACACTTTGTATGCATGCTCCCTTTCCTTCGACACACTCCTTTATTGCATTAGTTTGGGCTTCAAATGGCTCATGGGCCTCTATTCCCACCTTCTCCATTTATTTAAACATCTCCTAAATGAAATTGACTTCTAATTAATACTTGACTTAACTAAAATGTTGTAAACCTTAAATAATTCAACTAAATAATTAATTGAACTATTTTGGGGTGTTACAACTCTCCCCCACTTGGAATATTTCGTCCTCAAAATCTTACCTGAAGCAAATAACTCGGGATAGGCTTCCTGCATCTTGCTCTCCAGCTCCCAAGTAGCATTCTCACCAGCAGCTCCAAACCAAACCACCTTCACTAGCTTGATCTCTTTTCCTCTTAAAGTCTTCACTTCTCGGCCTTCAATCCTGATCGGCACTGTCTCCACAGTCAAGTTCTCCCTTACTTGCACGTCGTCCATCTGAATTACATGGGGCGGTCCGAAATATATTTCTCACCGAGACACATGGAACACATTATGCAAATTTGACAGGTTAGGTGGCAAAGCAACTCAGTAAGCCACCTTCCCAACTCTCTCTAGGATCTGGTATGGACCAATAAAACGAGGGGACAACTTCTTAGCCTTCAAAGCTCGACCCACACCAGTCACCGGATTGACTCTCAGAAACACATGTTCACCTACCTGGAACTCCAAATCTTTTCTCCTCTTGTCATGGTAACTCTTCTGCCTACTGATAGGCCGCAAGTGCACGGTTTCTATCTCGTAGTAAAAATGTATCGATCCACAGGGAGTTAAGCAATTACCAATCTAATTTTTAGTTTTGATTAGCTGAAAGGAATAATTTTTAGAAGAAGGAATGATTGTTTCATAATTATAAAAACGTCCTAGGATTGTGGTTTCATCTCAATGATAGAAACATTTCACAATCCCTCATCCATTCTCTATTTTATTTAAAGTCTTTTCTAAGGATAAGGTATTCAATGGTAACTCATGTTTCCTTTCGGAATACAAGAGTGTGCCTCGAAACAATAATCAAAACCTATTCTCATGGTTGATTATTGCCAAGACCCCTTAAGTACAAACCTTGTTGTCCCAAGACTCTCAAAACTATTATCATGTTTTGAGAGTCTTGTTTAACCTCATAGTTCTAATATCAAACTTCACCTTTCGGTACCTTGTTTGATATTTGAATTATAGCTTTGAAATCGATGAAGTTAAATTAGATATAAAAACTTCAATAAAATAGAGTCTAGACTTGGAATTGTTTAGGGATCTATCATTGGATTATTCCCACAATCCCAAGACTAGAAGGGTCTACTCACTCATGATCATTGTAGACAAGGACTTAGAAGAAGAATAAAAAGACATAAAGGATAAATAACAAGAATTGTAAATGACGAAATTGTAAATTGCGTAATGTAAATGACAGAAAATAAACGAAAGCGATAAAGGACTGAATATAAAGTTGCTGAAAATAAGAACAGAAATTAAAAGTGCAAGAAGGTAAAGAACATGAAAATAAAAGAACAAAAGCTTAAGAGAAAATGCAAGAACTTAGATAAATCTTTTAGAGTGAGTTTACAAGTAAGAATGACATGCCTAGCACTCAGAATTTCGTGCTTATTTATAGGCCTTTGAGTCATAAAATCTGATTAAGAATCGCCATACAAGTGAAGGAAGAAAAGTAACAACAATTGGAGGAAGTTGGAAAAACACGGCCATGTTTTATAACACCGCATCCGTGTTTTATTACACCGCCCGATGTTTTTCTGCGAGAATTAGATTTTGGCTCTTCAGCTTTCTAGCGAAACATGACCATGTTTTATAACACGGCCAGCCGTGTTATGGCCTGTTTCTGGCTATAAAACCCCCCTCTTTTCTTGCCTCTTTTTGGTTCTTTTGGTACTTTTTTCTTTCCCTTTGCCTTGGGATTTCATTCCTATGCATTAGAAGCTTAAATTCCCTTACTTTGCTCAACACTTATCCTGAAAATAAAAACAAAACAAAAGGTAGTAAAATAGCTCTAGAATTGAACTAAAATACCAAACAACTTACTTAAAATAAGTACTAAAAAGACAACTAAAAATGGACTTATCACCTACTCTGTGAGGCTTTCATCTTCTCTTGAATTAGCTTCACCTTCTCGGTGGTCTCTCGGACGATCTCGGGTCCGAGCACCACACTCTCACCAGACTCATACCAGCACAACGGAGTCCTACACCTCCGCCCATACAACGCCTCAAAGGGTGCCATCCCAATGCTAGAATGACAGCTATTATTATAAGTGAACTCGATTAAATTGGGTCATCCACTTATATGCAAACAATGCAATTGCCACACTTGGTCTCAAAGGAGTGTCTCTTTTTCCCAGTAGTCAATCGGTCTCAAAAGGGTACTCAAAGTATTTCCCTAGTAACTTATGAAGCCTCAAAAGGGTACTCAAAGTATTTCCCTAGTAACCTATGACCTCAAAGGGATGTTGGGCTAAATTGCTTAAATTCTTTTCTTTTCTTTTCTTTTTTCATTTCTTTTTTTCCTTTTTCAACTTCTTTCCATCTTCTTTCTCTTTTTAAGCAGCCCAACACAGACATTTCTCCAGCAACCAAAATGCAGTAAGTGTCACCAAGGGAACTAAGTGGCTTTTTTTTTCCAATCTTTCTTAGACATCCTAGTACCAGAAACCTATCTTAGCAGTGTGTGTGTAAACCCAACAGTAAGTACCAACAAGCATATCTAATAGCTGAACTCCAACGAGAAACATTCAAATAGATGAAAATAGAAAAATTTATCACGCAATTGCCATAAAAAGTTACTTCGAAGATTCACAAGGATCTATCACATAGGAGGAGATGATGACTCAACTACCAAATAAAGAAGAAGAAAAGACTAAAGTTACCCCCCATGCTTGGACTAGACATTGTCCTCAATGTATAAAAATGAAAAACACATGAGAAGGGTAAAGAAAGCTCACATTGACTAGTCGAGGTGGTGAGGTTGAAACCCAGTGTACCAAGCTTGCATCATGGTGGTCGACTCGTCTAGTACTTGACCACGTGCAACCGCTCCTCTCCTTGTCTTTCTTTGCTCAAGCTCAATTCGACCACACCATAGCCGCAAGGCATGCATATCAAAAGAGGAAGGGGCCACCTCAACCATTGGTTCACTGTGGGTATGCAATATGTGATGGATTACCATGTTCTTGCTCTTCCCCACCTTCTCCCTCAATTGCTCCATATTTCCAATTTGCTTGATCATTAATATCAGTTTTGATTGGGTCAGGTAAGAATATGGATTCATCCCCATTTACAAGCAACCTGAAACCCTTACCAGTTGGTTTGATCATTTGCATGTTCACACAAGCATCAATGTCAAACTGCATGTTTCCCTCAACAGCCTGTAACTGCTCAATAGCACCGCCATACTCAAGGTAATTTGCCAAAATGGTGATCAGACCACCAATAACAATATCTCCGGACTTACCTCTGGCTACTTTGTACATGCGCGTGGCTAAGAAATGACCAGAATGCACTAGTGCTTTATTTACCATTGCCCATAGGAAGAATAGCTCATTCAAGCTAACCACACCTGTACTCTCTCCTCGACCAAAAATAGTATTGGCCATCACCTTCTGAACATATCTGAAAACATGATTGTGAATTCGTGTAGCCTTTGCTGATGCAGGAACATATGTTCCAGAACTAATTTGTTCCCAGAACCGATTCTCAGATAATGCATTTGGCCTAGCTCTATAAGTGTATTTTGGTACAACCACAGCTCCAGTATTTTCAAAACCATATGCCAAACAAAAATGCTCCATACTCAACTCATGGTCAATACCTAACAAGCGGAATGTAAGCTCATGCTCAGGTGCTCTATATTCCAGTGAGCTTAAAAATTCCAGGGTAATCCTTTCATATGTGTTACTTTTCAATGACATAAATGTATCCCAACCAATATTATGAAACATTTCATTGACATTTTGCTCAATCCCTAATGTTTGTATAGTTGTGATGTCAACATACCTTGTAGGGATGATTTTTCTTTGCACCAAATCATCATATCTTTCCTTTTGGGCATTGTTCTTGAACTCAATGTCATGAATGTTTGTAGTTGAAGCACTAGGAGCATCCTTTCTTTTCTTTTGACCAGCCTTAGATGATTTACCATGAGAGGTTTTTGACTTCTTGGGAGGCATTTGTGAAGCTTGGAGAAAGGTTATGGAGTATTTTGGGTTTTATGGGCTTATGGAAAATTGGGGTTTTGGGTAAAGGATAGATAGAAACGTGATTGAAAATTGGGAGTTTGTGTTTTAGCCAAGAATGAAGGAAGTTTGGGGTGGTTTAATGGAGGAATTCGAGTTTTAGGTTTTGAGGAAAAATTTGGGGATTTTGGTAATGGTGGATAAAACTCAAAATTTATGAGTGGGTTTTGTGTTTAATTTAGGTGTTGGGTTTTGGATTTGGAGTGGATTAATGAAGGTTTGATGTTTGTTTGGTTCAAAAATGGAGGTTTGGTAATTTGGCTATGGTGGTGTGCGATTTTGGAGAAGAAGAAAAGAAGGGGAAAGGAACACGATGCGGCTTATGTGATGAGAGTGAGAACACGGTTCAAGGAATTTTTTTTTTTCGCTGGCTACTGAGGAAACACGGGTGTGTTAAAAAACACAGCCTGCCGTGTTCTAGTCTGTCTCTGCGCTATACTGCTTGTACTTGATGAAAATTAAAACACAAACAAGGTGTTAAAAAAACACACTGACTGTGTGTTCTAGTGTTCTGTCACATCTCTGCATATCTTTGCTTGAACTTGATGAAAATTAAAACACAAATGCTTGTTAAAAAAACACACCGCCGTGTTCTAATTAACCATCACCCAAAAATTGACCTCTATATATATATATATATATATATATATATATATATATATATATATATATATATATATATATATATATATATATATATATATATATATATATATATATATATATATATATATATTTTTTTTTTTTTTTTGAAATAAAATAATATATACCTGCAAAACAAAAGAAATGACAAATGTTAACCCGTGGGTTGCCTCCCACGCAGCGCTCTTTTAACGTCACTAGCTTGACGGTAAAGAAGAGTTTCTTTTGCTCAGTTTGGGTTGTGTAGAACCAAAGTGGTTCCTTTCTCAATATTTTCACCCACATTATAAATCTTTAGCCTTTGGCCATTGACCTTAAATGGCCCAGTCTTTTCACTCCAAATTTCAACTGCACCAAAGGGGACTAATGAGAAACATGTGAGTGAGGAGGAACCACAAAATGAGAGGGTTGAGGTTGAGATAGAAAAAGAAAAAGAAACACCCTATGTTCCACCACCACCATACAAGCCTAAAATTCCATTCCCACAAAGGTTTGCCAAATCAAAGCTGGATGAGCAGTTTAAAAAGTTTGTTGATTTGTTAAAAAAGCTCTACATTAACATTCCTTTTACAGATGCTCTGTCTCAAATGCCATCTTATGCAAAGTTTTTGAAAGAAATTTTATCTAAGAAAAGAAAGATAGATGACAATGAGACAGTAGCTCTAACTGAAGAATGTAGTGCTATTATTCAAAATAAACTGCCTCCAAAGCTTAAAGATCCTGGTAGCTTTTCCATCCCTTGTGTCATTGGAAGTGAAACCATTGAGAGAGCTATGTGTGATCTAGGGTGTGAGCTTGATGCCATTATCCCTTTGTGAGAGGTTAGGCATAGGAGAGTTGAAACCTACCAATATGACCTTACAATTGGTGACTGCTCCACTAAACATCCCGGTTGGGATTCTTGAGGATATTCCTATCAAGGTAGGACAAATTTTTATACCAGCTGATTTTGTTGTGATGGAAATGGAAGAGGACTCCCAAGTTCCAATTCTTTTGGGGAGACCTTTTCTGGCTACTGCCGGAGCCATAATTGATGTCAAGCATGGTAAGTTGGCTTTCAATGTAGGTGAAGAAAAGATAGAGTTTGAGTTTGCTTATCTAATGAAGAGTCCTTCCATTCAGGACTCTTGTTGTATGATTGATATTGTTGACCATTGTGTGAAAGAATGTTCTTTAGCATCATCTTCATGCGATGGTTTGGAAGTATGTTTAGTAACCAATGCAGGTACAAAGTTAGCTGGAGAAGCCCAAGCCTATGCCAAATTGCTGGATGAAAATCCTCCTATAAAAGACTTGAGCGTTGAAGATTTGGTTGAGGAAAATTCTGGTCTTCTTCCAAAAGGAGCTCCAAAGGTGGAGCTAAAGCCCCTCCCATCTTCTCTAAGGTATGAATTTCTTGGCTTAAACTCTACTTTTCCTGTTATTGTAAATGCAAACTTAAATGAGGTTGAAACAAAGAAATTACTTGATGTTCTCAAGAAATATCCTAAAGCTATAGGGTATACTATTGAGGATATCAAGGGAATCAATCCCTCAATTTGTATGCATAGGATACTACTTGAAGAGGACTATAAACCCTCCATTGAGCATCAAAGGAGATTAAATCCAAATATGAAAGAAGTTGTGAAAAAAGAAGTTCTCAAACTCCTTGATGCTGGGGTAATTTACCCAATTTCTGATAGCAAATGGGTTAGTCCGGTTCAAGTAGTTCCTAAGAAAGGAGGCCTAACAGTTGTCAAAAATAAAAAAATGAATCCATTGCAACTAGATGAGTTCTGGGGGTGGAGAATGTGTATCGATTATAGGAAGCTTAATAAAGCAACCCGTAAAGATCACTTTCCCTCCCCTTCATAGATCAAATGTTAGAAAGGCTAGCTAAGCATTCGCATTTTTGCTATTTGGATGGGTATTCGGATTTTCCAAATTCCAATTCATCCTAGCGACCAAGAAAAACAACTTTCACATGTCCTTATGGCACTTATGCCTATAGAAGGATGCCTTTTGGTCTTTGCAATGCTCCTGCTACTTTTCAACGTTGTATGATGTCCATCTTTTCTGATTTTGTTGAAAATATTATGGAAGTTTTTATGGACGATTTTTCTGTTCATGGGTCAAGTTTTAATAACTGTCTGGCTAACCTGGAAAAAGTTCTTGAGAGATGTGAGAAAGTGAATCTTGTTTTGAACTGGGAAAAGTGTCACTTTATGGTGAGAGAGGGAATTGTTCTAGGACACTTAGTTTCTGAACGAGGTATTGAGGTTGACAAAGCAAAAATTGAAATCATTGAAAAAATGTCACCTCCTACTTCGGTCAAAGAGGTAAGAAGTTTCTTGGGTCATGCGGGTTTTTACCGCCGGTTTATAAAAGATTTTTCCAAGATTACTAAGCCATTGACAAGCTTGCTCCTTAAGGATGCAGACTTTTGTTTTGATGATCTTTGTTGGGCTCTTTGAAAAATTAAATGTCGATCTTTGTCTCACCTTCTTCTACTTCTTCCATGCCCCTTTGTGAAATTTGTGGTGTAGTTGGCCACACCGGTGTTGAATGCCGCCTAGGGGCGTCACTAATGGTTCTGAGCAAGCTAATTATGCTCAAAAGGGGGATCCTTTTTCAAATACTTATAATTCTGGATGGAGGAATCATCCAAATTTTTCTTATAAAAATCCTCCAGCCAATCCCTCTTTTCAACCAGCAGCAAGAACACCACCTGGTTTTCAAAATAATCAGAGAGCTCCTCAAAAATCCAATTTGGAAACTTTATTGGAAAATTTTGTGATAACACAAACAAAGCAAAATGAAGAGTTTAAAAACCAAAATGGATTTTTGAATGACACTCTCATAAAATTAACATCAAAAGTGGACTCTATCTCTACTCACAAATTTCACAAGGGGGTACAGAAGAAGTAGAAGAAGGTGAGACAGCACTGACATTTAATTTTTCAAATTTTTGAAACAGTGCATCCACCTTAGAAGTTAAATGGTCAAGAGCAGAGACTTCATACTTACCTGGCTCTTTCTTTGATGGAACTGGAGCAGTGACAGCTCTCTCACTTGTCCACTGGTAGTGATTTTGAGCCATGTCTTCGATCAGAGCATAAGCTTCTTCAATATTCTTGTTCATTAAAGCTCCACTGCACTGCATCAATGATCATTTTGTGGTATACAATGGACCATTATAAAAGTGTGGATGATCAACCATTTCTCTAGTCCATGATGGGGGCAAAGCCTTAGCATTTCTTTGAAACGCTCCCATGCATCATAAAGAGACTCCCCATCATTCTGAGTGAATCGTGTAATTTGATTCCTCAGTTGAGCAGTTTTGCTTGGGGGAAAGAATTTAGCAAGGAATGCTTGATCCCAAGTTGTGACAGACTCATTAGGTAATGAGTGAAACCAAGCTCTGGCTCTATCCCTTAATGAAAAAGGGAAAAGTTTTAGCCTTATAGCTTCAGGAGTCACTCCATTCAATTTCAGAGTGCCACAATATTCAAGAAAAATTGAGAGATGAAGATTTGGGTCATCAATAGCAGAACCTGAAAATTGGTTCTGCTGGACCATAGAGAGTAAAGATGGTTTAATTTCAAAATTATTAGCATCAACAGTTGGATGCACAATAACAGCATGTGGCTCCGTCGTAGGCGTTGCATACTCTTTGAGAGCACGATTTGCATTAGCTGCCATTTCTTGGTTATTGCGCAATTCTCTTCTTCTTCTGTGAAAATATCTCTCAATTTCAGGAATTGGTTGAACAATTTCAACAAGACTAAGAGTTCTTCGCATTCAAGAAAAAGAGAATTCAGAAAGTTAAAAAGAAAACAAAAATTTCAGCCTAACCGGTACCAAAAAGTTGATTAATATCAAAACTCCCCGGCAACGGCGCCAAAAACTTGATAGGCCGCAAGTGCACGGTTTCTATCTCGTAGTAAAAATGTATCGATCCACAGGGAGTTAAGCAATTACCAATCTAATTTTTAGTTTTGATTAGCTGAAAGGAATAATTTTTAGAAGAAGGAATGATTGTTGGTTTTAAATTCAGAATTATAAAAACGTCCTAGGATTATGGTTTCATCTCAATGATAGAAACATTTCACAATCCCTCATCCATTCTCTATTTTATTTAAAGTCTTTTCTAAGGACAAGGTATTCAATGGTAACTCATGTTTCCTTTCGGAATACAAGAGTGTGCCTCGAAACAATAATCAAAACCTATTCTCATGGTTGATTATTGCCAAGACCCCTTAAGTACAAACCTTGTTGTCCCAAGACTCTCAAAACTATTCTCATGTTTTGAGAGTCTTGTTTAACCTCATAGTTCTAATATCAAACTTCACCTTTCGGTACCTTGTTTGATATTTGAATTATAGCTTTGAAATCGATGAAGTTAAATTAGATATAAAAACTTCAATAAAATAGAGTCTAGACTTGGAATTGTTTAGGGATCTATCACTGGATTATTCCCACAATCCCAAGTCTAGAAGGGTCTACTCACTCATGATCATTGTAGACAAGGACTTAGAAGAAGAATAAAAAGACATAAAGGATAAATAACAAGAATTGTAAATGACGAAATTGTAAATTGCGTAATGTAAATGACAGAAAATAAACGAAAGCGATAAAGGACTGAATATAAAGTTGCTGAAAATAAGAACAGAAATTAAAAGTGCAAGAAGGTAAAGAACATGAAAATAAAAGAACAAAAGCTTAAGAGAAAATGCAAGAACTTAGATAAATCTTTTAGAGTGAGTTTACAAGTAAGAATGACATGCCTAGCACTCAGAATTTCGTGCTTATTTATAGGCCTTTGAGTCATAAAATCTGATTAAGAATCAGTTACAAGAAGTGAAGGAAGAAAAGTAACAACAATTGGAGGAAGTTGGAAAAACACGGCCATGTTTTATAACACTGGCATCCGTGTTTTATTACACTGCCAGTGTTTTTCTGCAGAATTAGATTTTGGCTCTTCAGCTTTCTAGCGAAACATGACCATGTTTTATAACACGGCCAGCCGTGTTATGGCCTGTTTCTGGCTATAAAACCCCCTCTTTTCTTGCCTCTTTTTGGTTCTTTTGGTACTTTTTTCCTTCCTTTTGCCTTGGGATTTCATTCCTATGCATTAGAAGCTTAAATTCCCTTACTTTGCTCAACACTTATCCTGAAAATAAAAACAAAACAAAAGGTAGTAAAATAGCTCTAGAATTGAACTAAAATACCAAACAACTTACTTAAAATAAGTACTAAAAAGACAACTAAAAATAGACTTATCACCTACTCTGTGAGGCTTTCATCTTCTCTTGAATTAGCTTCACCTTCTCGGTGGTCTCTCGGACGATATCGGGTCCGAGCACCACACTCTCACCAGACTCATACCAGCACAACGGAGTCCTACACCTCCGCCCATACAACGCCTCAAAGGGTGCCATCCCAATGCTAGAATGACAACTATTATTATAAGTGAACTCGATTAAATGAAGATACGAATCCCACGCACTACCATGCTCGAGCACACAAGCCCTTAACAAATCTTCTAAGGACTGGATGGTCCTCTCGGGTGACCATCGATGCGTGGATGATATCTGAGCTCAAACGCAACTTGGACCCCAACGCTTCTTGCAAACTCTTCCAAAATGCTAATGTAAACCTAGGATCCCTATCTGAAACAATGCTTGAAGGGACTCCATGAAGCTTCACAATTTCTTTGATGTAAATTTACGCTAACCTCGGCATCGATCGTGATGTTAATAGGAACGAAGTGTGCCGACTTAGTTAGCCTATCAACAACTACCCAAATAGCATCATACCTCTTCCACGATTTTCGGCACTGATTCACGAAATCCATAGCAATACCGTCCCATTTCCACTCCGGAATCTGTAATGGTTGCCTCAACCTGCCGCTCGGTGCTCTACCTTGGACTTCGACAAATCGCATAAGCATAAACGAATGAGCTACATCCCTTTTCATACCTTGCCACCAGAATAGCCTCTTCAAATCTTGATACATCTTTGTAGCCCCTGGGTGAATACTCAATTTACTCCTATGACATTCTTCCAGAATTGCCTTCTTCATTTCCTTTTCATCAGGAATACAAATCCGACCTCGGTACCTCAACAAACCTTGTGTATCCAACTCAAAATCTTTACTTTCAGCTCGGCCAATTCCCACTACTATATCCACAAGCTTAACATCCAACTTCTGAGCCTCCCTAATGCTAACCAAGAACTCATTAGTGATCTTCAGCATTCCCAACTTAACACTCTGAGAAGTTACTTCACAGACCAAGCTTAAATCTCTGAATTGCTCAATTAACTCCAACTCCTTAACCATCATGGCTGACACGTGCAAGGACTTCCTACTCAATGCATCAGCTACTACATTAGCCTTTCCTGGGTGATAGTTCAGACCGAAGTCGTAATCTTTCAACAACTCTAACCACCTCCTCTGCCTCATGTTCAACTCCTTCTGGTCAAACAAATATTGTAGACCCTTGTGATCACTAAACACTTCAAACCGAGAACCATAAAGGTAATGCCTCCACATCTTCAAATAAGAAACACCACTACAGCAAAGAAGCTCCAAATCATGTGTAGGGTAGTTCTTCTCATGAATTCTCAATTGCCTTGAAGCGTAAGCAACTACCTTACCGTCTTGCATCAGTACGCAGCCCAAACCCAACTTAGACGCATCACAATATACTACAAAAGACTCATTTGGATTCGGCAACGTCAAGATTGGAGACGTCGTCAATCTCTTCTTCAGCTCTTGGAAACTTTCTTCACAATTATCATCCCACACGAATGCCTTACCCTTGCAAGTCAACTGAGTCAACGGTAGCGCCAACTTGGAGAAACCTTCAATGAATCGCTCAGTAACCGGCCAAACCTAAAACTTCTTATCTCGTTGGCCCGACTTGGCGTCTCCCATTGCAATCTGACCTCAATCTTCGAAGGATCTACTGCAATACCACCACCGGTAATCACATGACCAAGGAAATTCACTTCTCTCAACCAAAACTCACACTTGGATAGCTTCGCATACAGTTGCCTATCCTTTAAGATCTCCAACACTAACCTTAAGTGCTCGACATGCTCTTCCTCGGACTTAGAATAAACCAGGATGTCGTCAATGAACACTACCACAAACCGATCCAAATATTCATGAAAGATACGATTCATATACTCCATGAATACTCCAGGAGCATTAGTAACACCAAATGGCATGACTGAATACTCGTAGTGTCCATACCGAGTTCTAAACGCCGTCTTAGGAACATCTTCATCCTTTACTTTGATTTGATGGTAACCCGACCTCAAGTCAATCTTAGAAAACACTTGCGCTCCCACCAATTGGCCCATCAAATCATCTATTCTTGGAAGTGGATACTTATTCTTGATTGTTACTTTATTCAGCTGACGATAGTCAACGCAGAGTCGCATACTCCCATCCTTCTTTTTCACCAGCAACACTGGAGCTCCACAAGGTGACACACTCGGCCTTATAAACTTCTTCTCCAACAATTCTTCAAGCTGCTTCTTCAGCTCGGATAGCTCAGACGCAGACATCCTATATGGTGCCATAGACAACGGCCTAGTACCAGGTACTAAATCAATGGTAAACTCGACTTCTCTCTCAGGCGGCACATCTGGAATTTCATCTGGAAATACCTTTGGGAACTCTCTCACTATGAGTATTTCATCAATCTTAGCTCGGCTCTCTCTGATACATTGTCACACTCAACGCAAACAACGCAGCCCCTTCCTTCCTTCATTACCTTGCGCGCAATGCTTTCGGCAGACATCGAATGCATTCTTCCATCTCGGAAGAAGGGAAACTCACAATCCTCTCAAAGCAATTGATATGGACATGGTTATCCACTAACCAATCCATACCGAGGATGACATCCATCCTCTCAAAGGTAGAGCGGTCAGTTAACAAGGAAGTCTCTCGCCAAAGACCGGAGAGGACACTTCGCACACACACGGAGGTAGTCACGGACTTTGGGCCGAGTGCCGATAACCATCTCCCTCATCATAGAAGACAACACTAAATCCAACTTCTTAACACACAAAGCAGAAATGAAAGAATGCGTGGCACCAGTATCCACTATTGCAATCACAGGAATGCTGAAGTGGCATATAGAGTCACAAGAAGGGGGGGTTGAATTGTGACCCTTTGAAAATTTATAACCTGCAACTTAGAAAATGTCCTCTCAAGTTGATACTTGGAGATGAGATAGTTAGCTTAAAACAATTTCACAAGACATACTCTTCTTGAGTAGGTTCCATGCATTGAACCTTCTTTTTGTTAAGTAGGTTCCACATGATGAACCTTCTCTAGTTAAGTAAGTTCAATTCTCAATGAGTCTTGTGTTGTATTTATGCATAGAAACATTTTGTACATCATATGAATTTTATCCTTTTGTTGAACATGGTAATTTAGTGTTTGATAACTTGAGGAACATATTACCAAGAAAGATATATGTGAAGGATAAACTCTTTAATGTAGAGAAGCTTATGAGGATGAGAACATTTCAGATTGAAGCTTCTATAAATGCTTTTAAAACAAGATATATGTTTTATGCATAAAATACTTGAGTAGGTTAGTAACAATAGATGATCAATATAAAACACTAACTACTCAATGAAGAAGGTTAGTAACAATAGATAATCAATATAGGATACTAACTTCTTAATGATGAGGGATAGTCATGAATAATAGCTTGTAAGAGATATGTTGGTTTTAACTTTGAGATTAAATCATAGATTATAAGTTCTTAGTTAAAAACCGTTTTTAGAAGGTTGAATAAATCAACCTTCTCATAGTTTGGACAATGGTGAATATGTTATAGCATGTTAGAAGATAGTAAGGAAAGCTAGTAAATAACACAGTAGAGTTATAGAGGTTCACCCAAACCTGGCTACTCCTCTCCCCACGTCCACGTGAGTATTTCCACTATTTTCCAAATAGTCATTACACTTGCTTTTGATCAACACACAAAAGACTTCACCACCACTAGCTTTGATCACACACAATAGCCTAGTGCACTCTTACACAGCTATGCCTAGCTGTTTCCACTCTCTTAGAAACTCTCCACTAGTTACCTAAGAATCACCTTATCAAGTATAATCACCACCAACACTCACCTATCCTAGGTAGCTTAATAGAACAACACACACATTGTAGTTTCTCATCAACACTCACCTACTCCTTAGGTAGCTTGATAGAACACTACACATGTTGTATTTTCTCATTAACACTCACCTTTCTTTCTAGGTAGTTTGGTGAGATATTTACAAGATAATGTTTACAATAAGGGTTTTGGGGTTTTGGGATGTTTAAGAGCTTGAGAATAAATTACACAAAGTGTATACAATGATGCTCATCAAGCTAACACACACTCACTAAAAGAATCCCAGAATTTTACAATAGAAGCTTGGAGTGTGGGATGAGAAGGTTGGTTGTTTCTTTGAGAAGCTTGAAAGATGAGAGGTTCCAACCCAAACTCATGCCTTGAACTTTCGAATTCCAGCCTTTAAATAGCCATGGAGACTGAATATAGCTGTTAGAAATTTGAATGGAGTTGAATAGAGCCGTTAGAAACTTGAATGACACTTTTTGGAGTATCCTTTGGTCCATAGAGTGACTTTAAGTAAGGTACAAAAGTTGACAGCTTTTGAACCTTCTGAAGTCTGTCTTTATGCTTTAACTGACACATTCAACCTTCTTCTTCTGACATTGTACTCCTCTAGTAGTCTACTCTACAACCATGCTTGATTATATCCGTTGGATGACACTGGAATTAATTTGAATCAACCTTCTGAAGCTTCCTAGCATGAATAAACACCTCAAATGTGCCATATGAATAATCATTCATTACCTCCTTTTATATTCAAACTTTCAGCACATTTTATGACTTGGAATCTTCATTTAATTCACCTTAAGATCATTCAAGAAGAGTTAATGTGTTTGGGATAATTTTGATATGGTTTCCAGCAACCTTCTGAACATTATTTCTTCCTTCACTTTAACCTTCTTAACATTGAACTTATACTTCCAAGGTGTTTTGTTAGTCAAACTTCTTTTGACTTCAGTCAAACTTTCTGTTGACTTTTGGTCAACCTTCTGTTGACTTTTGGTCAACCTTCTGTTTGACTTTCAGTCAACCTTCTGTAGAAAGTTACTTTTTCTTTTAAGCTTTCTTCAATCAACCTTCGTACCTCTTTTATGGAATAGGTCAACCTTCTCGTTGACTTCAATCAAACTTTCTACGACTATTGGTCAACCTTGTGTTGACTTTTAGTCAACCTTCTGCTTGACTTTCGATCAACCTTACGTAGAAAGGTCAAACCTTACGTTGACTTTATTTTTAAGCTTCTCATGAGTTAACCTTCTCAAGGCTTTTCTACCTTTATAATATACCAATATTGTAGACCATGGTAGAGCCTTAGTTTGATAAGTCTTGGCTTGGTTAAACCTTCTCAAATGATTATTCCTCAAATAAATGAACTTTGATGCTCTTAGGAAGAATCATTTATTACATTCTCTTTTTCTAATACCTTCTCTTGACTTTGTCAAACCTTCTGTTGACTTAGTCAAACTTTCTCATATGATTATTCCTCAACCCAATAAACTTTGATGCTTTTAGGAAAAATCATTGAGTACCTCTTCTTCAGTTCATCAATGAGAGTGATTGTTCTTTAGTTGTTGAAGTTTCCTAGAGTAGGTTGCTTATTTGAACCTTCTTATCTTTGAACCTTCTCCAACTATTTTAACCTTCTTTAACTATTGAACCTTCTCATATGTGAACCTTCTTATGTTTATTTCTACCCTTGACTTTTTGCATGTTTTAGTCTTGCTCTTTGATATGCTTCTTGATAAGCTTTTGAACCTTTGAGTAAGAGAGCATTGGTAGAATATAACCTGATTAATGACTATGAGAATCTCCTTTGTAGAGACTTGTAGAAACCTTTGATCCATCTAGTCATTAGGTTATTAGGACTCTCTTGATAGGAATTCACTTAGATGATTTGCATTTACTTTGATTGCCTAAGGTCTTCTCTTTTCTCTTTGTGAATTTCCTAGTCCCACACATTGTAATGGTAAAGATAATATGTCTTCATGAAGCTTGCATTACTATTCTTGTAACTTTGTTGGTGCTACTTTAATTCTTCAATTTGTTGAGAATGACATGCAATGGATTGATCTAATTTGCTTCTAGCATGTCCACTTGAAAGAAACCTGTTCTTTTCAACAAACTCAAGACACCCATTAGTAGAGCACCATTCAGAATACTTAAGCTTTAGTTCATAAGGTTTGTTATCATTAAAACCATATATCAAAAAGGATTTTATCTCAACAAATGCCATTTATAAAACACGTACCTTTTATCTCATTCACCACCTCGGATCCCGCAAGAGCGAACACCTTTCCACCATTCTTCTCCTTCTTTGGCTTAGGAAACCTCGAACTAATATGCCCCGCCTCCCCACAGTTGTAGCAAACCATGTCCTTCTTCTCACAGTCTGAAGCCTTGTGGCCTTCCTTGCCACACTTAAAACACTTAATGACTGGGCACTCAAAACTTTTGTGACCAGGTTTTCCACACTTGAAACACACTATACTCGGAGGAGCGTCTCCCCACTCGGCGCCCTTGCCCAACCAACTTTCCACTTTCCTTTACCCTTTCCACCAGAACCCTCGTAAGGCTTAGCACGATATTGAGAATTCTACTTCTCCCTTCCAGTTTTATAGGTGGTAGTCGCGGCCACCTTGTCTTCCTCGAAGATTCTGCAGCTATTCACCAGCTGAGCAAACACCCTTATCTGTTGATACCCAATTGCCTCGCTTGATGTCGGGCCTTAAACCATTCTCAAACTTAATACACTTGGAGAACTCAAAGAAGAGCTCGATGTAATGGGGTAGAACTTCACCAACTCGGTAAACTTTGCCGCATACTCGCCACCGACTTACTCCCCTTCACTCTAAAAATTCCATTTCTTTCTTTCCTTAACATCTTCGGGATAATACTTCATCAGGAACTCCTCTTGAAAATATCCTAGGTGATTTCTCCTTCAAAGATCTCCAACCTTTGAAGATTTTCCACCACCAATCGTCGCCTCCTCGGCCCAAAGACATGTGAGTACCAAATCTCACCTTTTGCGCGATCGAACACTCCATCACTCGAAAGATCCTTTCTATTTCCTTTAACTGAGCCATAGCTCCATCGGGATCATACCTCCCTTTGAAAGTAGGAGGATTCTCCTCCGAAACGTAGCCAACCTCCTCGCCAAAGATCCTCGGTTGTCACTTGAAAGGTCGATTCCCATAGCAGATCGCCATCACTTCCAATGCAAAGAATGCATGGCGGCGTCATTTCTTCCAAATCTTCTTCCACCATTACACTAAACTTATAAACAAAATCTACTTAGAACGAGCCATAAGACTCGAAATTCAGGAACTCAAGACTCAATACTTGGTCTGACAAGACCGGACTTTTGCTCGATACCACTTTTGTAACACCCCCTTACTTTGATTTACTACTTAGCGAATTAAATCAGAGTTTTCAAAAACCACACAAGGAGTGCTACATTTTTCTACATGAATTTAACCAAGCAAAACAATAAAACAATTGCGCGCAAATTAAAACAAATTGTAGTGTGATGCACATACAAAGACGTCGGCGAAGAAGGAACCGAGCTCACGAATAAAGTTATTAGTTACAACACACTCAAAATAATACATGTTCCAAAAAAACATAGGTTTACAACTCAAAAAAAACCTACATAACAGACCACTACGCTACTCGGCCCCCAGTGTTACACTACCAGAGCAAAATGACGCCAACTACACAGAGAGAGGACCTCTTCTACTCGGGGATACCCGCAAGTTGCCAACATGAGAATCAACATAAAAGCGATGAGGGTGAGTCTCTAAACACATATAATAAGGTTTATGACAAGCATTATGCTAAGCAAAACACATATAAACACCTCGGCACAACACACAAATAACACACATTATTTAGTGCATGAGTTATATGCATGATGCACACCCCAAACACCAAGGGCATATGCATGATGGATCCATTAAGACCAAGTCTTCACACTTACACCTTAGGGCCAAGTCCTCTGCTTTCACCATAGGACCGAAGTCCTCTGCTTTCACCATTATGTTTATGATTTATGCGACACCATGAACAATGCATAACACACAAATATACATCATTCAATTAAATCATAACACAATCTCAAGAACTCACCAATTAGGCCAGACCTTACTGCTTATAAATAGGACCTAAGTCCTCTGCTCACCTCTAGGACCAAGTCCTCTGCATTCACCCTTTTCATTTATTTTAATGCCCATCGTGGACTTCATCATTTATTACTCCTCTACTCGTAGCCATAAGGCCAACAACACACATACGTCATTTTTACGTACTAAGGCCGACGTCTACACATCGGCCAACAACTCTAAAATTTCGTCGCCTCACCTCACCAAACACCTCGGCACCTAGTAGTGGACCAAACAATCCTTTACGAGGTCTACCATGTCACTTAGGACTAAAGCCGACTACACCATTCAGCCACTCACGTGGCGCCGCTAAAAACGACACTCTCGGGCGCGCCCAAAGAACAACTGCGCGCTTACACTAGCGTTAAAACAACACCTCGGCACCTATAGCACCTCGGCGCGTTTGGCACCTCGGCGCGCACGCTTGGCACCTCGGCACGCCTACACTCTACTCCACTCATAGTCACTTCACTTCGCACGAAACGTACTTCACTTCCTCTATAATACCACTTGGTTACTCTACGCTTGAACACACCGCACTTAAACGCAACATCTCACCTCGGCAAGTACACCTAGGTATGATATACTCTACATCTCGGCCATAACACCTCGGTTACTACACGCTATACGTTATCAACGGCAAGACTTCAAAGAGCCTACGCCTAAGTACTTTATCTCGGCTTAAGCATCTCGGCCTACTTACCCTACACCTCGGCAAGTACAAACCGATACCTATACCTAGTCTCAGGTACTCATACACTTAGTCACTTTTGCTCTATCACTCACCTCGGTTCTTATGTTATCGTTATTACGTTTTGACTTACGATCATCACTTAAGTTTCGTTACACTGGTGGTAGGTAGATACACCTCGACAATCCCAAGTCAACCCCTTCGCTAAGCCCGGACACACGCGTCTCTTCGTTATGATCACTCAACTCCAAATCTACACCTCGGTAGTCCAACGTTTTACTTCTTAAGAACTTCACACTCTCACCTCTCTCACTTTAGCCCACTAGGACTGAGAGTTTTCTCAGCTCCCATTTCACTCATTAGTCTCTCGTATGACCAACACCTCAACATCTCAACACAACCTCACTGAAACGAGCTAAAACATAACATCAAGCACAATCGAAACACACAAAACATGCAACACAAATTTCGAAAAAACACAACTACAAACTACTCACACATAACACTCATCATACTACAAAATTATACGTGAGAAGAGAGCCCCTAACCTTGATCACCGAGCAAAAGACCCTCTCTTCACCGATGCTCCCTGATTCTCCTCACAACAACAATTCTCCCTTGAGCTTGAGCTTCTTCCACGCCAAATGCTCTTCCTTCTCTCTAGAAAGTGATCTCACCTACCAACTTCTCTCTCTTACTTTCCCTTTGACTTTTTTCTCAAAACACTTTGCATGCATGCTCCCTTTCCTTCGACACACTCCTTTATTGCATTAGTTTGGGCTTCAAATGGCTCATGGGCCTCTATTCCCACCTTCTCCATTTATTTAAACATCTCCTAAATGAAATAGACTTCTAATTAATACTTGACTTAACTAAAATGTTGTAAACCTTAAATAATTCAACTAAATAATTAATTGAACTATTTTGGGGTGTTACAGTCAAGCCAATTCCAAATATGTTTAGCAAATGGGCAGGCCAGGAACAGGTGGTTAGTAGTCTCAGAGTCATTACCACAGATGCTACAACAGAGACCACTGTGCATCCTCTATTCCAAAGTTGGTCATCTGTAGGCATTTTATTATGTGTAGCCCTCCAAAGAATAAATGATTTTGAGGGCGGAATAAAATTCTTCCAAACTTTCTTAGTCTAGGGGACAATCTGCCCAGCAGGAGCATGGAAAAGGAAGGAATCCCTGAAAGTCAATTCTCCTGTATTAGAGTGATCCCACATCAATTTATCATCCACCGGGGTAGTAGGGATAACAATTTGCTGAATTTCGGTGTAAAGTTGGGGGAAATGATTTATGAAATCGGTGGGGATGGACCATCTACCGTTAACTATAAAATCACTAACAGTAGCTTTGAGGTCCCGATGCACATTCGGTGGTATACCAATGATATCCACAATAGGCCTAGAGAGCCATAAGTCCGTCCAAAAATTAATGTGCACACCATTTCCAAGCTTCCAAGTTGAGTGCTCGAGAATCACAGAAATACAAGACTTAAATCCAAGCCAAATAGAAGAAGAGACATGATAGTTCACCGGCTTATTGTTTTTATAGACCCTGGCTTTCAACAGCATAACCCACTGTAAGCTGGTAGAAGTGAAACTCCAGCCAAGCTTTAAAAGCCCAGCCTTATTAATTGTTTTGATAGATCTAAGACCCAAACCACCCTCTTGAATGGGCTTGCACACCGTATGCCAAGCAACAGTAACAATTTTCCTAGTAGTAGCATCACCGGACCAAACAAAATTTCTAATCCAAGTGTCAACAGTATTAAGGAGATTAGCAGGCCAAGCATAAATGCGAAAGCTATATACCAACATGCTTAAAATGACAAAATTTACTAGCTAAACTCTACCCATTACAGATAATAACGAGCCTTTCCAGGAGGATAGTTTAGCCTTAATCCTATCCGCAATAGGCAACAAATGGGCTCGCCGAGGCTTTCCGACAAATAAAGGGACACCAAGATAAGTAAAAGGGAGAGATCCTTTAGAGAAACCGAGCAAAGCGGCGACAACGGTGACACGAGAGGAAGAGATGCTGCCGGTGAAAAATTTAGACTTCTCTTTACTGATAACCTGGCCTGAGACTTGTTCATAAGAGGAAAAGAGTTTCATCAAACTAGAAATACTCTTTTTAGTAGCTGGTGTGAAAAATAGTATGCAAGTATACATAGTCACACAAGTAATATAATGATAAGAAAAGGTCGAACCCACAGGGATTATGTAAAGCTCTGTAAAGTTTAGAGTGTACACTTAGTGTGTCTACACTATTCACAGTTGGTTGGAGTGTGCAAAGTGAATAATAACAATATAAACAATAAATGTGTGTAAGGAATCAGTGAGATAAAGTAGTTGAGATGTTATCACCAAGAAAATCACTTCTAAGTGTTTTAGTGGAGTATGCAGTGTAGGTACACTGGATGCAGCTGCAATAGTATGTGCCTTTCAGTCACTTTCTTCAGAGTTTCATTACAAGCTTCTTATGTCTAGGCATGCTAAATAGGTTCACTCCTGTCTCTTAAGCTCCCACTGTATCATCCTAAGAACTATGTTATTCTATGTCTAGGACTTAACACGGTTTTAACAAGCAATTCCTTATTAAAGCTAGTTTAACAAAGAGGTGTTACAAACACTCATTCTTATTAACTCTTGATTTCTTAAATGTAACCCATGTCTGCTGCTACAAGTCTACCTATTCTAAAGTGATCAATTCCAGAATAAGCTTTGAAAGAAGTATTACACAAGAGTTAAAATGCATACACTACATAAATCACATTTACTTACTTAGAAGTTCATTACAAGGCTACAACATCTCAACTTAAGGAATTTAGCTCATATTACTCATATTATAATAGAGAGAATTTGCAAAGAGCATAATCAAATGAGTAATATAACAAAAGAACTCAAAAGGATAGAGATTACACAAATAGGAGATCTTTTGCATTAGTTTCCCAAGTTGAAGTACAAGATGATTTCCTTACACAAGTTTCCCCCAAGTAGAAGTGAAGGGAGTGGTTGTCAAGCACTTCAGAAACTTAAATAAAAATTAAACCTAAGCTATGAATACAAATAAACTAAGTGATCCTTTAAGAATTGGATGAAGGATGATTTTCAAGTGAAGAGATGGCTTCTATTTATAGGCAAGTGAGCTTTCCTCCCTTGGAGGGTTTCCTTTGGCGCGAAATATCAACTGAGATCAGTAACCATGGTTAGTTGCAGACCTCCCATCAAGCAAGTTGCTCAAGTTGGTCATTTGCATAAAGTTCACATGGGGTGGTCCAATAAAGAAGTGCCACATGTCCTTGAGCGAGTGAGCTTCTCAACTTGTCTTTGATAGTGGTCGCCGAATTAAACAAGTGGATCTGCTCCATATGACTAGGCATGACGTCACAAATCAAGTGTTGAAGCATCAAACTGGTCCTTGGATGTTTTGGTGCAATGTGCAGGTTTAGCAGGTGTTGGCAGTGTGAGCACTCCTAGTGCAGGCAGTGTGGGCACTCCTGAAGTAGCTGCACTGAACAAAACATCAAACCTAACAAGATATGTGCATTTTGCCTAATTCATTGTCCTAATCCTTTTGAATCCTTAAAATGTTGTTTCTTAATAAATAAGCTATATTTACATATTAATGTACTTGAAAATAAACAATAATCTAAGTTTAAATGAATGAATAACTCTATATAAAATAGAGTTATCAGTAGCTTGATAGAAGATCATTATATCATCAGCATATAACACATGACTTGGCATACAGAAACCACGCGGGCCAACCAAGAGCTGAAGCTCACCATCCGCCACTAGTTTAGAAATGCCTCGACTAAGAACATCTTCAGCCAAGCAGAAAAGAAGAGGGGACAAAGGGTCCCCTTGTCTAACTCCCCTTTTGCAACCAAAGAAACCAACAGCGGAGCCATTAACAGAGGAGGAAAGTTTAGCTGAGTGAAGAATAATATTAATCCAAGAACAAAATTTCTCGTTAAAACCAAAAGCAGCCAACACTTGAAGAAGGAAATTCTAGTCGATAGTGTCAAAAGCTTTTTTAATGTCAATTTTCAAGGCTAATTGGCCTCCAAAAGACTTTTTTTGGAGCAGATTGACCGATTCAGAGGCTGTGCAGATGCAATCAGAAATATTTCAACCTTTCACAAATCCCCTTTGATTATCAGAGATAATAGCAGGAGCGACTAGAGCAAGTTTGTCAGCTATAACTTTAGTGATGATCTTAAATTTAAAATTAGCTAGAGCTATAGGTCTATAATGCTCTATTCTATCAGCTCCATCTACTTTTGGAATTAGAGCAACAATATTAGAGTTAAGTTAGGGAGCAACCAACCTTGTTGAAAAAATTGTAGCACAACATTATAAACATCTTGAGCGACGATATCCCAGTATTGTTGAAAGAAAAAACCGCCAAATCCATCTGGACCAGGAGCACCATCACCATTGAGAGAAAAAACTGCACTTCTAACCTCATCCAGTGAAGGGGGATTAGTAAGCATATTATTATCCTGTTCCGAAACTAAAGCAGGAATAACCTCTCGAATAAGATTATTGGATCGACAGTCATTATTCAGCGAAAATAAATTTTGATAGTAATTCAGAATGTGGTTCTCAATATCAGCTGCAGTGGTAAGAATATTATCCCCATCCTTCATATTAGAAATCCTCTTGGTGACATTTTTAATTTTTGTCAATTTATGAAAAAAGGCAGTGTTCCTATCCAAAGTTGTGCCAGTTGACTCTAGATTTCTCCTTCCAATATGCTTTGATAACTTATATTTATATGAGTTATTTATACTTATTCAAAGTTAAATCATGCAAGTTCTCTGGCAATAGTAGGTTGTTTCTATTAAGTTTCTGTTAGTTTATTGCTTTTTACTTAGAAAGGGGCTAAATTACAAGTTCTATGCATTTTGGCACCAATTGGTGCCTTTATGAGCGTTTTGATGCTTCTTGTGTTTGTGCAGTAAACTGAACATGACAACGTCCCTCACCACGTCTGAGGAAGGGCAGCAAAGCAAGAAAGAAATATCTCAGTTGTGGCGCGCAAGTAATGATGGTCAAAGATCTAGAAGTTCAGAAGATCTTCTCTCTCTCGTCACGTGTGGTGACGATCAGAGCAAGTTGATGTTGTGTCATTTCAGCAATATTTTATTTACAAGCAAGCTTGGTAGGTGAGGAATGACATCAGCAAGCATGTGGCCCCTTTTTGCTATTTATTGAAGACTTGTCTCTCTCTCAAGGACGCGCACACACATCTGCATCATACCAAATCATCCATTCATCATCTACCTTCCTCCATTTCAGAGAAAGTTTTCTTAAAGAAGTTCTGGACACAGACTTCTTCATCTTAACTATTCTCAAACTCCATTTTCCATTTCCAGTCGCAACTACTACTGTGAAGCTCAGACGTTGCAACGTCTTTACAGCGTGCATGAAGGAAGGCTACTTAGGCGTATCTTTTGCGTTTAGTTTCCTTTTCTCTATGTATGGTATTTGGATTTCACCTCCTTATCTTTCTGTAGAGATGCTCAGCATGAGCTAAACATTTGTAGTTGGGTTGTTTTTTGCATGTAATGAACCCCTAGTTTAATGCTATGAAGTGTTGATGTTTATGCGTTTTAAATCTTTGCATGTTAATATTTCCAAACTTGTTTTGAGATTGACCACTTAAAATAGGTAGATTCATAGGTACAGTCATGGTCTATGAAAAGAACTCAAAGATTTATATGAATGAAAAGGTGCACTAAAGACATTTAGGCATCTTTATCTAAGTCTAGACATAGAATGGATAATAGTTCGTAGGACATTGTGGGTACTTAAAATACAGGAGTAGGCCTATTTAGAACCTAGACATAGGATTTCTAGTACTTGAAGCTCTGACGTTTTGTGATTGAAAAGCACAGTTCTTTTGCAACAGCGTTCAAACGTTATAACGTCTATACAAAATAGCATTTGTACGTAATAACGTGTAAACGTTATAACGTCTGACTAGAGGAGATTTACTTGCATGCAGCAATCCAACTCATTCTCATCCATATTCACAACCACTTCTTGTTTACTTGTTTTATTTATGTTCTTAGTATTAACACAAACTTTTAGTGCCGATTTATTACTTGTTTCACTTGTGTTTTGAAGACTTGAACTTTGAAAGTAAAACCAATCCTCGTGGGAACGATCTCTTACTTTTATCCACTTTATTACTTGTACGACGTGTATACTTGCACTGATATTGCGACTAGAACACACGCAACATGCTTCCTCATAATTTAACGCATACTGCAAAGTAGTTTGAGCCTCCTTCTCAAGAGAGAATAAATCATCAGAACCACCAAGGGTATTAATCTGCCCCTGGATTCTATCAAGATTGGCTAAAGCCTCCTTAACATTAGTGAAAACATTTCCAAAAACGAAAGTATTCCAGTCCTTCAGCTTGGATTTCAAGTTTTTCAACTTATGCGATAAGATATGCATGTGGCAGCCAACAACAGGGCTTTGCCATACCTCAGAGACAAGCCTCTTACAATCAGGGTGCTGAGCCCACATTTTCATGAACTTGAAAGAGGAATGACGCTGAAGAGACTCCTTTTTCATCATGAGGAGAAGCGGAAAATGATCTGACTTGCTTCGAGTAAGAGTGCAACAGTCTACACTATCCCAAAAGTTAACACAGTCTTCGTTACATATAGATCTATCGAGTCTCTTCTCCATATAATGGTTTCCAAGTCTACCATTGGACCAAGTGAATTGAGATCCCCGCGTATAGGAATATGGATCAAATGATTCAAATCGGTCCAAGATGAGAAATCCACACAAGAAATAGCTGAAGGAATCCCCCTACCTCTGTGCTCATGAGCACCCAAGACAACATTAAAATCACCAATAAAACCCCAAGGAGCAGAGTGAACCCGCTGCAAGTCATTCAAATCGCTCCAATGTTGCCGCCTAGTTATGTGATTATTGGACGCTGCATAAACAACAGAGAAGTAAAGCGTCTGATGTTCCACAACTATAGAGAAAGCCACCTGCTGGCTAGTAGAAGAAATAACTGCAGGATTATAAGCATCTGTACAAAAGCACCAAAGATTAGAGGGCAACGATCCTCTAGTATTCTCAGCAAACAGCTTCAACTGCAAATTAGAGAAAAAGTTAGCGGGAATCTGAGCAATATCAACCCAAGGTTCAGAAATAAACAAAAAATCAGGCTTATGCATTCACCTAGATTGAATTCTCCAATGATGTCTTTAGTGGTAGACCAAATAGTGATTCGGAATCCACAGATTTTTGTATCGGGAGACCAAACATTTATCACTTTATTAACACCAAAGGATGACAATTTTTTTCCTAAAATGTAAGGAAATATAGAATCTCCATATAATCTATAGAATAGTATGCCATATAAATCACATAAAAAAGAATATCAACCCAATGTTCAGAAATAAACAAAAAGAAACTATCAACTTATTACAGAATAAATGTATTTTTTTATGTGATTTTGTTATGCATCTAGAGTTTGTATTGTACATTAGGCTTAGTTTTATATGGCATACTATTCTTTTTTATGTGATTTATATGGCATATTCTATAGATTATTTGAGATTGTTGGAATCGCTATATCAATGAGTGGTCTAGATATCACCGGATTCCCTCTTGATTTTATTAGACTTTAAGCAGTATTTTTATAATTTTTAGGTTAGTTTGATTCTTTTACGAATTTTTAGTGGTGTTTTTATAGTCTTCTTTTAATTTTTAGTGGTTGTTCTTCTCCCCCTTTTACCAGGTGTTTTGTTGTCGTGAATATGTTTGATAACCAAAAGATCACAGGTATCTATATCTATTTCATTTAAAAATAAAATAAAAGTTAATTTTTTAACAAATTAAAAATACATTACGGATTTATCAATTAAGTAGATCGTAAATCACCCAAGAACACTTGGATGAGATGGTTTGGGTCTCTTCTAGCTTAACCAAAGTCCTGAGTTGGAATCTAATTGCGCGCAGAGGATACTCGATTTATACATAAAAATTAAATAGATAAATCCATAATGTATTATTATATTACGAATTTATCTATTTAATTGATAAATCCGTAATGTATTTATAATTACGCATTTGTCAATTAAATAGATAAATCTGTAATTAAAAATACATTACGGATTATGAATTAAGTAGATAATAAATCCGTAAATTATTTTTTTTGTAAATGTGGTCAAATTGAGAGGGGTCAAATGGACATAAATTATTTATGTGCGGTATGGTGCCCAACTGTGGGGTACATAAATCAACATCCAATATTTAATTATTCGGCCCATGCTTTTTCCAACCCCCCTCCCACTCACCACACACCCTAAAACCTAAAATATTCCAAAATTACCCTCACGTGGAACACGCGTGGAAACCCCTCACGCTGAATTTTAGAATGGTTCGGCAGTGAACCTCTAAACTAGTTCGGTTGCTTGTCCTCGAATCATTAAAATCTGGAAAAAGAAGTATGGACGCACAGGAAACATTTTTATTCATTAATGGTGTTTTGGTCATTTCGTAGGGTTTGGGGGTGTGTGGTGAGTAGGAGGGGAGTTGGGAAAAATATGAGCCAATTATTTTTACCTAACAGTTGAGCCAATGAATCGAGGCCCATGCTTTTCCCAACCCCTTCCTACTCACCACACACCCCAAACCTCAAATATTTCAATTTTACCCTCACGTGCAACGCTCATGGATGACGTATTTTTCAGAGGTTCGGTTGCCTCCCACTGAACCGGTACGGCAACAGTCAACCAGACATTGTAAAATTGAAAAAAGGGGGAGTGCTAATGTGCTGCGTAGGTGTTATACCCCAATTTTGTCCGTCTTCTTTTTCTTGCTTTAGTCGTCTATTTTTACTAGGGGCGTGTCTCAGAGTCGCGTGATTACGAGAACTATTAGTGTAGAGTCTCGGTTACCAACTCAAACCAATTCCAGGCACTCCGTTCAACTAAATCGAAATGCCGTTGTTCAAATTAGGTACGCGCGCGAATGATCGATCTTTTCGTGCGTTCTTCAATTTAACATCCGTATTTTGAGTTTAGTTGTACATAAGCAGGTCTACCTAAAGGCATTTCTTCTCAAAATTTGGTTTAAATTCAGACTTAATAATACGATTCCGAGTTAATCTTGGGGTTTTTAGTTAACACGCCCATTTCTTTTATTTTTGGTCTCGTTTTAGCGCAATTATCGAGTCCGACCCGTTCTCGTCTTTGTATTTGGCCGGACTCCTTTTTCTTATTATTTTTTATTCTTATTTAATTTATTTAAGCATATATGCAATCCAAAAATTTTATTTTTCAGTTTAAAAGTGTTTAAGAGTCCAAAAAATATCAAAAATAATTCTACTTAGTTTAATTTACAAATTAGAAGCACTTAAGAGTCAAATAAGTCCAAAAAATACAAAATAAATAATACTAAAAATGCAAAAAATACAAATCCGAAAATACATAAAAAAAGGGAAACAAATGGCAGCAGCAAGCTAGGGTTTCCATCAGCTTCTTTCCAAGCTACTGGGCCTGGGTCGATCCGCTCCAAAACCTGAAAAATAATTCAAACCGCAATTAATGCAAAAAAACCTAGTTTTTAGTATAAATAAGCGATCAACACACAGTCCAGAAACACACAGAAATACACACAAAAAAGGCTGCGAAAATCCCATACAAAAATAAGGATTAGAGTTTCACATCGAAACCCTAATCCACAAAATATGGTTTTGAAAGTCTGAGTTGGAAGATAGCAGCAACAGAGGCAGTTTGAAGGGAATATAGTAGCAGTAGCAGTGACAATCACAAACAAATCGACCGCTTACGGAGACCTAACAGAGGCCGGAAAAAGCAGGTTGGTGTCCCCTTCTTTTTAGAATGAAACATCACGTAGTACAAAGAATAACCGAAATATATAAGCGATGCAGTGTACTAGTGTCAAAATTGGGGTTTAGTCAGTTTCTTAATGTGAAATCAGAATTAGCATTAACTGAGAATTGTTAATCTGTGTTGTTCAAAAACTAGTACATGTAATCTGTGTTGTTAATCCGTGTTGTTAATCGCCTTGCTTCTACATGTTTAAACAAAGATGAGTAATCACGAGTTCTTTTTAAGTTTAGTAAAGACTAGAGAAATTAAAGCTTAGGCAAAATCAATCCAAGATTAAAATTGGAAGAACACGAGAGTAGTAGAGAGAATCGGACCGGAGAAAACAATAAAATCGGGCCGCAATAAAGTAAATAAAGAAAAAGCAGAACCGACCTCAAGCTCGCGGAGCTCGGTCGTCTTCTCGTGAGAGCTCCATGAGTCCATCGAAACCGAACCACCACAACAACAAACCGAACCCTTCTTTTTTCCACTGTCATCTTCACTCCCCCAAAGCGAGCCTTGGCTGTCACGGTTCACCCAAAAAAAACAACAGATCAGAGACTCTTTTAAAAGAGAGGAGAAGAAGAGAGAAAGAACTGAAGACAGGAGTAAAACTAAAAGCAAAGAACAGAGCAGAGGAAAAAACGAAGCTCACCGGCGGTCCCCCCTTCGCCGGCGTTAGCTCCGCCGCCCTTCCCCCATCGTCGCGAGGTAACACACCCACCAAAGAACCCTGGGCCGAGCGGAACACCTCGCCGTATCTTCCGCTCTCCTCTCCCCCTCGGATTTACTGCCAGTAATTCCGCCCCCTTCTCTCTCTCTGTCTTTGCAAGCAGCAATGCCAAATGGAAGGGAGGGTGAATGGATTTTTAGGTTTAGGTTTTCCTTTGCTGTTGGGCCTTTATAACATAGCTTTGTTTTTTTTTATTTTTTAATTCTCAGAATACTAGGCGCACACCTCTAATTCACACACGCACCCCTCCCTCACTTAAGCCCAGTTTCGCATTCTGGGCTCCCACATGCGAACTGGGCTTTCCTCTTTGCACCCCTTAATAATTATACAATACCCTGCTATTAATAAAAACCCAAATTTACTATTTTCACCCTCTGATTTACTTTTTAAGCCTTTTTCCAATTCAAATATAATTACTTTTCTCGCAAAATTAAATAAACGGCTAAGTCGGTTGTACAACCGGGTTAGTCATTATTTTAGGGCCAATAAGCTGTACAGTTCAGTAACCCTACAAACCTAACAAGTACGAATAAATCACTTTTCTAAAAAATAAACGGCTAAGTCGGTTGTACAACCGGGTTGGTCATTATTTTAGGGCCAATGAGCTGTACAGTTCAGTAACCCTGCAAATTTAATAAATACAAGTAAACCATTTTCCTAAAAAATAGGAGATTAAGTCGGCTGTACAGTCGGGTTAGTCAGCGTTCTAGAACTAATGGGCTGTACAGTTCAGGAGTTCTAGAATACCTATTCTAAAATCAACCCATCTCACAACTCTTTTTCAAAAATTCAAAAAAATCATTTTTAAAAAAGTAGGGGACTAAGTCGGTTGTACAATCGGGTTAGTCAGCGTCCTAGGAATCAGTGAACTGTACAGTTCAAGGAATCCTAGGACCCCTACACTAAAAAACACCAACCCATAAACTTTTTCAGGAAGAACTACGTAGCTTTGATTCCTCCATTGCATCCGGAGGTACGTAGGAGCAAGAGTCCACTCTTGTCAAGCACTAAAAACTAAAAATTTAATTAAGTCTTTTTCATTATAAATAATAAGGGTAAATATTAATAAAGCATAAATAATTAGACAAAGGATGTCGTGGGGTGCTAATACCTTCCCCACGCATAACGACTCCCGAACCCTAAACTAAGCCTTATCTTAAACCTAAGGGGATTTTCCGAATTTGCCCTTAAACTAAAATTTGGTGGCGGCTTCCTTTCGAACTTCGAAGAATCCTTTCCCGGATTTTTCGGTCGCTACAGTAGGTACGACTGAGAGGGACTAAACTGGTTCGGTTACCCCAAATTAACAAATGCACCTCTTTACACATGTAACGGGCACGGTTGTTGGCAACCGAACTGGTCCGGTTACCCCAACCGAACCTTGTGCGATTCCAGAAAAAAAACACGAAT
Source organism: Oxytropis ochrocephala (assembly GCA_020916435.1). Taxonomy (NCBI): domain Eukaryota; kingdom Viridiplantae; phylum Streptophyta; class Magnoliopsida; order Fabales; family Fabaceae; genus Oxytropis; species Oxytropis ochrocephala. The sequence goes on from CM037090.1 coordinate 97,680,310, forward strand.
GTGGTAACAAACAACAACCAAAATGTAAAACGATTGGTAGGGATTAGAATGTTAATGAAGTAGGTATGGTGAATAGGGTTGGGAGTGGAGAGATAAGAGGTGTGGGGTGCTTGAGAGGAATGTGTGGTGTTGGAGGAGAAGGAGAGGGATGAAGGATAGGAAGAAAATGTTTTAGATTGATAATGTTATTTTGGTAAATTCATAGGATCAGGGGGTGTGTGAGGAGTAAGGGGGTGTGAGCAGTTGAGCCAAATAATCAATGTATTCTGAACTAGGCCCAAACTTAAGGCCCAAGTCAACATGTGACTTGGAACCATCTCCTATGGCCCATGTTTCTTACACACTCCCTCCTACTCACCACCCACTACCCACCCTCAAAATTTCTAAAATACCTACAGTGGTTTAGATCTTAACTATCGAACTGGTTTGGTTGTTAACCTTCGAAGTAGTTTAGAACAATTTTGAGGGGTGTGCCTGACCATTTAACGTACTCGGTAGTTAGCAATCGACCCGGTTCGGTGCTAATCTACCGAACCCTCCCTATCTCGCAAAAACAATTAAAACACACACGTTTCATTAAGGGCATCTCCGTCTTTTCACGCGTCAGTGGGTGTTGAGTAGGAAGGGGTGTGTAAGAAGCAGCCTCTCCTATTTGTATATATGATCTGCCCTACTTACTAGACTCTTCCTTTTGGCCCATGTTTCTTCCAACCCCTAGCTACTCAGTAGACACCCCTAATCATTAAATATTCCCAAAATGCTTCTTTGAAAATAACACACTCGGTGCACTGAAATCCGAACAGGTTCGGCCAAGCGTGCGCCGAACCGTACTTAATATTTTAAAAAAATAGAAATTACAAATTTCAGTAAGGGTTTTTGGTCTTTTCACCCCATAAAAAGGTGTCTAGTGAGTAGCGGAGAGGGTTGTACGAAGCATGGGCCTTCCTTTTTATATTGCTTACTGAGGTATGGTATTTACGGGTACACCTATTTTTACTCTACCACTGTCCTAATCTTTTTTCTATCACAGGGTTACAATGTGAATAGAAAACAAGATCTTTCTTATTTTGGTACAAAAGTATTTTACATTGGTGAAAAATAGAAAGTACTAAAGTTGTAAGAAAACCATGTCTAAAACAAACATAAAATCGTGAACCATAAACGTAGGAGTAATATTATTTGGACCAAAATGTAGATAAAAAGTGACCCAAAAATGTATATACGGATAGAATATGTAGAATACGGAAGGAATACACACACACACACATATATATATATATATATATATATATATATATATATATATATATATATATATATAGTATTCGAGACGTATTCTCTCTGTATATTTATTTTTGGGTCATATTTGTATCTATTTTTGGTCCAAATAACATTACTTATTTAACAAATCCTACCAGTTACCCAAAATTACTAATAATTAGCTGTGATTGAAGTGTTTATGTAATTCCAAAATTCCACAGCACAACACAGAAAGGGGAAAGCGAGTGAATGATTTATTTAGTTCAATAATTTAATGATGGTGTGGAGTGGTAGATAGGATTTCCCACTGTTATTAAAGACAAAAAAACAGGACCACATTAATCTTAAACTCAATCCAGTACCCCTACATCCTAAAAGGCTAATGTTTTTGTTCATGATCTTAACATAAGACAAAGTTTTAGATTTCCAATCTGCCATCCATATACTGTTATTTACTATTATTAGGACTTTGGCTATGGATGGAAATTTCAATAATATTAATTAATATATAAGACAAAAAAAAAACCTCTTTCAACTTGGAAAGTTAGGCCTAGCTCATTTGATCTGGTCATCCCTATGGCATCAGCAGTTAAATTTTTGCATAGATACCTTAAATAGATACCTTAAAAAGTTCAGAGAACACAATCCAATAGTAAAATGCAAGTGATGTGCGGATACTATGGATTTATGTATGATATAGTTATTAATGTAGTATGATCTTATCTAGTGATAATTTACAAACACACTTTAACATTGTGGTTTGCTACTTTGCTTTATTGTAGAGTTAGAATGTTGAATTATTGTTGTGTTAACCTATATTGTAGCATCCATATATGTCATTTATAGATTTCTTTGATAGTAGGTAGACTCTTGCGAGTCTACGAGTCGAGTCTACTTATACTCCACGAGTTTACCTAGACTCTCGAGTTTGACAACCTCTCATGACACTCAAGTTAGTAGTAGGAATTCTCGCCAAGTTATTGTGCACATACTCATAGTAGTCAAACTATGCAACCTCACCTAGCCTACACGGGCCAAAGCATAAAAATGGATGGGATGGGCCAGCCCAATTGTCTATTGAGCTGTGTTTTTTTAGTTCAACCCAACTCAAAATACTAGGCCAGTAGGCTAGCCCAGTCCAACTTTTAACAAATGAATCCACAAAAAGTATTCACAAAAGCATAAAAAAAAGGGTCCAGTCTGGCCCATAGACCAACTGAGCCGGGCCAAAGCGACTTGGTTCTTTCTTAAGCCTCTATTTATCGAGCCCAACCAAAATAATGGGCTATCGGACCGACCTGTTGGATTGCGCCAAAATACTCATGACCTATAGGAGTGGGAGTAGTAGTGGTGGATGTGAGGACATGAAGATTTGTTTAGCCACTACAAGAGAGTGTCTTTAGAGGCAGAATGGATGAAATGCCAGCTGTATTTAGACAACCTAGATCATGTGGCAATCATTATGGAAGATTCCTAACAATTAAATCCTAGCAAAAGGGCCCATATGAACATTGAGGGTGGCCATATCCATATGTGAGACAAACATTGACCCGGCCCGTTATGAGAGCTTGGCCCACCCTAGAAAAATTACATTGCCTTCCCAAATTACTACATCCAAAATTGAATTTAGCTAAAATAAACTTTGAATTTAACAAAATGAAGCTACACATGGATAACAGAAATATATAGTTGATATATTCAATGCTTCAATTGTTTGACATTAAAATAAAAAATCTACAAATACAGCAATTCAATTGTATGCCCTAGTACAATTAATCTAGGTGGAGCGGTCTTTGTAGTAAGACCAACACTTTTAGTTGAAGACGTGTTATGCGACACATATCGTGCAATCTAGACACTTCAATTATTGTATTTTTAAATTAAAATCGATGATCCGTATCTCATATCATCTCGAGTGTCCTTGTCTTCTTTGTATCGACGATCTTGTAGGGGGATGTGATTAGGAAAGTGGAGCATTGCGAGTTCAAACCTGTTGTTTGTGGTGGGCACATAACACTTGTATTTTACCTCTAGTATGAGTGTGGAATCAAAACATGATCTTCTAGTAGTTGTTTTCTTGGTAGTTGGGATCACAACAATACAAGAAAACTTTGTAAATAATTAATCTTTTTGTTGCTGGCAGCAATGAAAGCGTGGTAATATATCATAATGAAGCTGCAAATGACAGAGATCACTTTACTATTGTAAGTATATATTAATTAAAGTTACCAATTCTGCTACACCAAAAACTACCAGCCAGCCATGAGAAATGTGATGGACCACAACGCGTGTGCCAACAATAACTCAAAATTTCATTATCAGTCCCTGCTTTAGATGTTGGACTATATAAAATCTTCTGTACATGTGAATGCATAACTGGTCATTGATTGATATTGTAACAGATTTCATTTAATATACAGCTCATATCATATTATCATTATATATACCCTTCATAACTTACCTTAGTTTGTCAATGTTGTTACAGTTCAATTTGTTGTACCTACAAAAAGAATCATATTTGACCCTTTTCAATCCAATTATTGTTGGGAGTTAAAAACTTGATCCTTTAAGGGCTTTTAATTTTAAGTGATATAAAAAGATTGAGTAGTTGTACCAACAATACATTGGTCCAAGTGGAACTCGTTCAGATTCCTAAAGCAGGTCTCATATTCGAGTCTTGATGAAAAAAATGTGGTTGGAAAGTGTTCCGGACTTGGTCAAGGTCAAATACCGGATTGGGCTGACTCTAACTCCCATAAATCAGAACGCTGATCGAACGGCCTAGAACCGTCCAGATCTCATCGCACAATCAGAACGCGATCTCGGCCCCAATCTAACCGCCTAATAACCTTCCCATGCCGGATCTCCCACGCGCTCCACATGTGTTCTCCAGGCTGCCCATGTCAGCTCGCGAGGGGCCTCTATATATAGCTGGATCCAAATGATTTTAAGCTACACATCAGTCACTTTTTACCTCTCTCTCTCTTCATAACTTAGGCATTGGAGTGTGTGTAGTGTTGAGCTGAAGAACAACGGCAACCGAGTTCACTTTGGTCACTTGGTACAGATCAAAAAGAGAGACTCCACTAAAAGTGGCTAGCCAGGATGGCGGAGACCACTAAATTGCGGTCTTATCTATGACATGTTAAAAAAATGTTGAAGAAACAATTAAGTTTGTGAAAATGCTACACAATTATAAAATGCAAAATTGCATAAATCAAGCAATGCTCACTTTATTCACTTTATTTGAGAAGGAAATGAAGAAATCTACCCAAAGAGAGAGAAAAGAACTGATGATCCATCTACATACTTTATTTGTATGATCTACAATTCTATACAAAATTGCATCCCCATTCCCAACATCAATAAAACAATATACAGAAAATCTAGATCAATATTATATGCATAACAAGTATCTAAAGATGAACTCATAAGGCATCATTTGTACAAATTGTGAGAGGGACTCTGTTTTTCTTTTCTCAAGCAATTTAATAGCTTCTTTCCCAAGTTCACTTGGTAACTGGAGACAAATCCAATCCAGCAATGATTCTAAGTCTTTTGCAAAGTTCAGTAAATACCAATCCAAGAGCTTTGGGATAGCAAATTTAGATGTTGAAATTCCAATTGTTGCTTGTAAGTACTCTCTTTTGGCCACTTCTAGTTCATTCTCCACTTGAGATGCCGTGTAAACTCTCACCTGGATTTATATATCAGTTATTCAATGAACTTAGAAAGTGCATTTTTCGCTTATAAATGACAACAGAATTAGTAATTAAAAGTGGAAAGTAGAATTTTCAACTATATTTTGATAATGCAATGAAACAAAATGTCACAAAGATATGGAAGATAACGAATTTGTGTGTAAATTGCTCATCAACTTACAGCAGGAGAGGACCAAGTTCCACAAGAGAGAGCAAATGTGACTAGTGGTTCTGACAGTTCCAATCCATATTTGCTTCTTGCTATCATTTTATGATTTTTTGCTCCCTTTGAAAAGGTCTGTTTTGAATTAATTGTTAACTCTTTATCCTCATATCATGCATTGAAATGCTAGAGTTGAAATTGAAATGTACAAGACTTACAAATTGGTAGTGATAAGGAAGTCTTAAAATGAAATGTTCTATGGTTGCTGCACTTAGTATATCTCCACCAACATTTATTGTTGCCTGAGTAACAAAAAAAAAACAGCATAAATTGTTGAACATACCAACCTAACCATAAGAAACAAAATTTTCTAATAGTCCATACCTTCCGCATTAGCGCAACGGCTGTTTCGGGACTCTCCGGTATACCATTCTCTATGAATGCCTAAAGCAAAGTATAACATAAAATCCAATATTAATTATGGCTTGACAAGAAAATTAACAACACTTGAGATTACTGATTAACTGTGTTTGAATACACATTGACAGGGTCGAAATCACGTTTAAAAGTTGAGTTTTGTAAGAAGCTAAAATTTGTAGCTTCAGATTCAATGCATGTTTACGCCTTATTGACGACAAAAACAAACATAGGCTAAAGAGAAAAAATAACACAAATTATAGATGAAAGCCAGACATACATTCATCATACAGGAGTTATAGATGTTGATCCAAAATGCAAGTTTCTCTTGATGGTTGAGGTTCTCCAAGTTGACAGAAGCTAGCTTCCTAAAAAGAAGTCTGCAGAATAGTGTAACTTCTGATTAACCAAAAAAATAACCAATTTAAAGCAAACATTTTTCTAAGTTGAATAGAATATGACATACTTCAACAGATGCTGTAAAAACAAAGTATTTGCACTTCTTTTTGGATTGAAAGATTTAGCATCAATTGCACATAGTTGCATGTATGGACCAATATCCCTCTTTCCAAATTCCAAGCAGATTCCATATGGATCCCAAAACTCCGTTCCTTCAACACGGTTTCGAGGTTTCGGAGACAATAAGGGTGATATTGATAAAAATATATCACCTGCAGAACCTGGATTCTTCACAGCACTCATTCTCAAGAGAATGCTTGATAAGCACTTTAAAATATTTTCAGAAATTGTATTTGGACAGTCAACTTCTGGTAACATTTTGTGTGGACTCGAATGTCTTAATTCTGTCAGTTGCTGTTTATTTACCCTTGGTTCTTGCTGCACAGTTAGAAACAAAACACCTCAATCATTGACTTCAAAAAATATCTTCAATTTTCCTTTACTAGCACTACATCACCGACACTTTAGGTTGAAGACGTGTCTGGTGTCCGACACTTGTCGTGTCAGACACCGACACCGACACTTCAATCACTTCTATTTTTCAAATTAAAACCGGTGTCTACGTGTCTGTGTCAATGTCATGTCCGATATTTGTGTCTGTGTCGGTGCTTCATAGACTACAACACAGATGAAAATGAAAATTACCTTCATTTTTGGAGGATGCAATCTTTTCTGCATTGACTTATTGTCTCCCTGAAGGTTTTTAACTTGAGTTTTACTCATTTGGTTGGAGGGTTGCTGTCTGCTCTTGGAAGAATTACTAAAAGATTGATTTTCTTTTCCTTGTGTATTCTCTGTCAAACCAAACAAGAGGCAAAAGCCATGAGGGAAGGGATACACTCTTTTTGACACAAAAACTTAACTTAAAAAAAATGTAGGCTCAAAAAAAGCACTTAATTAAGCTGAACAAGTGAAAACATAATGATATGTTTCTTACCTTGTAGTGTTAGAGATATTGCTGCATTATCAACTGTTTGTGAAAGAGACTTGAAAATTTCCAATTTGGGACTATTCATTGTTGTTTGGTTTGAATGGTTTGGAAGAGGTGAATGCTCCAATTTCCTCTTAGAAGATGATATGTAGACAGCTTCTTGATACAAATCCTGCCTGTAATGCACAACCTTCTCTTCAAGCCTAACAATTTCCTCTTCCAAAACTGCCACTTCAGCCAGAAGTTCAAATATCTACACAAAATTTTAACTTCAATAATTCAACCGTGAAACTTCCTTTATCCAATCCTATGCAGCACAGACACTTTAGATCGAAGACGTGTTCAATGTCTCACACGTGCCGGTGTCAGAAACCAACACGACAATGACACATCTGTTTACATTCAATCACTTCTATTTTCTCAAATTATCAGTGTCTACGTGTCGGTGTCAGAAAACAACTTATAACATCAAATAATAAAAAGAAGGAATTCATTACTGACATAGGGAGGGAGATAAGGAGGAAGACGAGGAAGTGCTCCCAATGGTCTTTTGAAAGCCCTCTCCAATGCCCTATGAATGTTCTCTTCATGCCTAAGCTTCTTCTTTAACTTATTTACCTTAAAATCCCAGACAGAATTCAACTCAGTTTCTAATGAGGAACAATATAATACAATGAAGTGAAAGTTGAAAACCAAAATAAGGAAACAATGGCAATTACATCTTGTTGCAATGCCAACTTTCTTTCTCTACTTGAGACTTTTCCACTTTTACTTTCATTTCTCAAGCTTCCTTGCATCATCTGCATTTTCATTTAAGGCAAAAATGATTAGAATTCATTAAAATTAGAAACAATATGTCAAATACCAGAAGCTAATAGTGTCTGAAAGGGGAAAAAGTTTAAAACCAATCATGAATAATAAAACTGATCTATATCTTGCTTTTTATCTTATTACCAAAAATGGCAACTTCTTGTCATTCAAACTGAAGCTAAATTTATCATGAAAGCTATTACACAGCTAAGTATATTAATAATAATAATAATATTAACAATAATGAACTTGGTTTACTGTTCAAACCTTTTTTCAAACACATAAAAGACATGAAAGCAAACTTTTCTAACTTCTGACTTTAGCAAGTTTAATTAGATTTCCATGTGCAATTGGATTTAGCTTAAAATTTCTGCTAAAAATCTGAAATTCCATCTCATCTCACTAAAACCCAATTATAAGAAAAATACAAAATTGAATGAAGCTTTTGATGAAGTGCTTTCAAGTAATTAAAGATCAAACCTTTTAATAAATCCACCAGACATTAAAAGAATCAGCAGTGTGATCCAGAAGAAGAAGAAGACAAGATTGAAAACTTGACAATAAATGAAGCAAACAGAAGCAGAATCATCCGAAGAAGATTTCAGATTACAAAACTAACTTCCATTAATAATGAAATAGTTAAATAAGAAAAAGAAGAATAATATGGATGGTGGTGGAAGGAACTAGGAAGAGAGTGTTAAGACTTAAGAGTCCAATTGTTTCATTCCACACCGCTTGAAATGAAAAAAGAATATTAATATTATAATGAAAAATGTGTTGTGTAATGTAATAGGTAAAATTGTTGAAGTTTGTTAATGGTGAATGGAATTTGAAAGAGACTAAAGAGTGGGAGATAGATGCGGTTACTGGTCCTGGTTCTTCTGAGTGCAGCACAATAAGACACAACTAGCACTACTTGGATTGAAATTGAAGGTTGAAAGTGAAAGCTATACAAATACAAATATATAAAGCTCATGTCATCATCTTCAACACTCACTCAAGTGAAAAGTGAATCATTCTATATTCTTTTTTTTTTTACTTTTTACTAATATATTATGAAGCACGGATACAGACACCGGACGGTGGACACAACACAACGGACACGGACACCCAGACACTAAAGTTTTATTTTGAATTTTTTTGAAAAATACAAGTAATTGAAGTGTCGGTTTCGGTGTCCGACACGTATCGTGTCGGATACCACAGCACGTCTTCAACCAGAGGTGTCCATGCTACATAGATAATATATATTAGTATAAAGCGGGTATCTTCTGCGCGCAACTGCAGAGACTAATTCATTGAGTATAGTAGGACCACAATGGGCGACAAAGAAATTTAACAATGCTGCATATCTAAGACTGAATTCGAACTCAAAACATTAGTTAAACTGGAAGAGAGTCCTATCATCTAATTCAAGTGGTCTTGAGAATTTTTTACTAGTATATTATATTACAAGTGTTTGTGTTTTAACTTTTAAGTTTTAACTAACAAAGATTCTCACCCTTTTTGTTTTTTATATGTGGAGAGAGAGGTGTGAGGAAAGCACAAAAGCTATAAAAAAGAAGAAAGTAAAAGGAGTGATAAAAGTGAATGATTTAAAAAAAGGAGATAAAAGAAAAGTTAGGCTAAGTTAAAGCTTCATTTAGGCTCACTTTAATTAGCGTTTAGCAAAGGGTTTATGACGGATAAGTTTGTAGAAATAAAATAAAATATTTTTTTTACAATTAAATAATTGGTAACCATTGTAATTTATATTCATTTTTCAAATAAAGTAACGTTTTAACTAATAATTTTTCATTTTTTCTCTCATTTTACCTTAATTATTTTAATTAAATTTCTTATTTATTTTATGGTAAATAGACACTCTCTCTTTTTTTAAGTATTAATTAAACATATAAATTTGTGTAATTTATATTTATAAGTTAATTAAATCGTAATTTTACTAAATACTTTAAATTCATACCCCTAGATTATCTACTATTAGCTATCCTTTCATTCACTATAACCTAGTTTCTATGTTATAAGTTGATTTTTTACCAAAAAAGAGCTTTAATACTCTATTTGGAATATGATTGGATTATGTATAATTGTATACATACACCAATTTATATTAAATTATTAAAATCGTGGATTATGTATACATACGCCCATTTATATTAAATTATTAAATTCATAAAATTGAAAAAATATAGTAGAGTTTTCTTTTGATTGATTGTCGGACTGACAAGTGCCAAGACCTAACACACTTACACAAATTGAAAAACTAAGGCTTAACACTCGTGAGATCGAACCTGACAACCGAATGTTCATACACGATATTTCTGGCATTGCGACGAATTAGCCTCATGCAAATGATAGTAGAGTTTGATGAAAAGGACAAAGAAAAACATGATAGTCGAGAAAATATAATGAAAATATAAGAATAATTTCACACTTAACTTGCTCTTATCTTCCACGTGTATTTCCATAGTAATTTTGTTTGAGAGGCATTGCTAAATGAGGACACTTTTTTAGGAGATTTGTTGGTTTACGCACTAAGTTAAAAGACAGTTTTTTTTAATTCCTTTATGCGCAATTGTAGAGACTAATCTACTAAAATCTATTTTAAGGGGTTGATCTTTTCTACTAAATATTTTTCCAATCGTTTAAGGATCGAACTATTGGCCAAATATTTAAGAAGTCGAAGTATCTACCACTTGTGCTATCATGTTGGCAATTTAATTTAGGCATAGTAGATGTAAAAAAAGTTCTTGTAACAAAAAAAAGTTTCAAAAAAAGATAATCATTAAATAATACGTTGCACTTGGATCTCATTTAAAGAGTTTAAAATACACAAGTTGTTCACGTACTCATTAAATTATGTGTCAAAAAACAAAAGTTAAATAATGTGGCGTCATTTCATTGATACACGTGTAAAAAAAATTCAATGTACCCTTTTCTTGAAAGAAAATCAATTTACTCTTTATCATAGTATATTTTTGTATATGGATATTTTTTTTACAAAGCATATAGATACTTTATTATAATATAATGTTTCACCCTAGAGGATTTTAGTATTTACTTGTGATGCTTTATATGTGTTTGATTTTGATCCTCTATCCTTAAAGTTTTGAATATCTTTTAGAGTGTTTTTATTGTCGGTAGATACAGTGTGCTGCGTAAAACTCATACATACAATTGTGAGAACTCAAATTCGAACTCGAGACATGATATTCAGCCTAACATTTTCTACATTTGTCAGTTGACCTAAGCATTGTGTAGTGTCGAAAATTATATTATATACCATGTCAAAGATATAATTGGCTTGTTGTTGGTTTATGGAACAAAATACAAGAATAAATGCAAGTCGAAGGCTTTGGTGACTTGATGATGCAAGGAAGTTACTCGAGTAAGTCATAGATTTGGGAAGTTACACAAATAGACACTTGGCAAGATATCTGTAATTAGGAAGTTATTTTTCTTTGCCTATGTATACTTGTAAGATCATTGTGATAATGGTTGTCGGAACTTGTGAGCACTCTAAAAGTCCTATGTGCCACTGGCGCTCACGAATAAACAAGTCAGTGCAATGTTCTCAACCAACCTTTTCAATTTCAGTATTTTCTTTCATATTTTTACTTTTATTCGCTTTACATTTTTTCTGCTTAAAAGATTCGGCACAAAAACGACTGCCCCCCAAAAAAAAATTACTCAAATACACCACTTTATAAATTATATACCAAAGTACCCCACTTTTTTTAAGGCAAGAAGTCTCCCCCCACCATCCAACCTTCTAAAATTTTGAATTTTTTTTTACTTTGTAGTTCAGAAGTCGCCCCCCACAAGGGTGACTTCAGAACTGCGTTTTTTTATTTTTTGAATTAATTATATTTAAATTTGTAAAAATGTAAATAATTTTATATATAATATAAAATATATTTAAGATAATATAATTAATTTAGAAAATTAAAATTGTTCAACCAAAATTAGTAATTAAATTTATGGGTCACAAAGAAATATTAGAACACATTATTTGATTGAAAAGAGTAATACAAGAAGTACAGTAGTATTAAAGACGACTAGTTTACATTGCGGTTAGGGCAGTTGTTTCTGTTGTGACCCTCATTTCTACAAATGCCGCATCTTTTGGTGCGGGTACCCCTTTCTCTATGATCCATCTCTGTACGAATACGGGTAGACTGTGGACGACTCTTTTTTAGCTCTCCGTTTAGTTGGATCATGTTGTAGTTCTATAGTATCGAAATCAGGCCATGAGGTCTCAGTTGGCAAGGGTGGGAACTCCACAATGTAAGTATTGAAAACATTATGCATTGTGTATGGTGGATCCACGAATTTCATGTGGTCGAAATTGCATTTTGCGCATGCTGCGATGGCATGTGAACAGGGGTAGTGAAGTGTCTGGAATTCCCCACACTCACATGTTTTTGCTCTGATGTCCACCACAAATGTGGTCGCAGGTCTACCACTTTGTGGTCATGCAAGTTATTGAACTCGGAACAATTGGCTAGCACGATCGTGAATTGCGACGCCGTGTGTTTTGGAGACATTTATGTTCTTCGCAATATTTGTCAACAAGTTTTCAGAGAAAATAGTTCCGGATGTCATCATCGCCTGTGCCTGTGTTCCCCGTTTGACAAATATGTCATTCATCCTGAAATAAGTTGCATCTATCAATGAACGTATAGGGAGATTTCGCACCCCCTTAAGGACATTGTTGATGCACTCTGCAAGGTTTGTTGTCATGTGTCCCCAACAGGAACCTCCATCGCACGACAACAACAATTGTTCTGGGTTAATGTCTTCAACCCAAGCCACCCCCTCAGGACCTACTTCCTCAGCAATTTTTTGTTTGTAGTGCTTGGCAGATCTTTCCGTCATTGAATATGTTGAAGGAAGAAAAGTACGATGTTGGTAATTAGGAAATGGAAATTAGAAAATAAATAATACAAAAAGTTTGAAAGATACTGACCCATATTGATGAGATGTTTCCTGGCAGGAGTGTTTTTGAAGTGTCTCATGAAGTTCTGTGCTATGTGGCGAATACAGAAGACGTGTTTCCAATTGGTGTTTAGACGCCTAACAGCACTTTTGATTGACTCGTGTATATCCGATATCAAACAAAGACCCTCTTGTGGTGTGACAAACTGTCTTAAACGAGATAGGAAGAAAAACCAAGCCTCTGCTGTCTCACCCTTGACAACTGCATATGCAATTGGGAAAGTGTCGTTTCTTTCTGTCTTGTGCTATTGCCAAAAGAAGAACCCCTTTGCACCTACCGTACAACCATGTTCCATCAACAGAGACCACTGGTTTGCAAAATTTAAATCCATTTATGCAAGGGCCAAAACTCCAAAAGATGCGGTGGAATACACCTTTGTTGATAACTGGTTGATCATTCTCATAGAATGGTTTCCATTGGCAGTCGTAAACTGTACCTGGAATATAGTAAGTGAAAGCATGTAGGCATCTGGTTACTTCATTGTAAGATAATTCCCAATTACCGTAGATTTCTTCGATTGCTTTTTGTGTAGCAATCCAGGCCTTTCTATAGGAACTCTGGCACGTTAACCGCTCCTTGATGTGTGCAATCAACACAGCAATTGATATTGTCGGGTCCTCCCTTACCAGTGGTAGCATCAGAGTAGACATTGAGGAGGAGGTAAGATGATGGAACTGGGTATTTTTCAGTTACGGAGATTGATAACTCATATTTATGAGTTATTTATACTCATTCAGAGAATAAATCATGCAAGTTCTCCAGCAATACAAGGTTAATTTAATTAGTTTTATGTTAATTTCTTAGTTCTTAGTAAATGAGAGGTTAAATAGATAAATCTGTGCATTTTGGCACCAAGTGGTGCCTTTGAGAGCGTTTTGATGCTTATTGTGCTTGTGCAGGAAAAAAAGTGCTGAACGTTACCACGTCCCTCACCACGTCTGTAGCAGAGCAGCAGAGCAAGGGTGAAAGATCTCAATTTTGGCGCACTAGTAATGATGGTCAAAGATATAAAAAGTCAGAAGATCTTCTATTCCCCATGAGCTGACACGGAAGATACATCGTAGCAATCGCATGCGATGTCGTGCGTAAGAGAAAAAGCAGAGACTTGGTAGGTGGGCAAGTGACATCAGCAACACGTGAGCAAGGAGGCTATTTAATGAAGACTCAATTCTCTCTCAAGACACGCACATACAGAACCATTCATACATTTCACTCCATCTTCATCCCTTCACCATCCCTCCATTAATTTCAGAGATAGTTTGTAAAGAAGATCTGGAAACAGACTTCTGTATTTTGCTTTTCTGAACTTTTATTTTATTTTCTACACTGCTGTGAGGCTCAGACGTTGTAACGTCTCTACAGCGTACATGCTTACTTAGGTGTATATTTTGCACTTAGTTTCTTTTCTTTTATGTATGGTATTTGGATTACTCCTTATCATTCTGTAAAGATGCTCAGCATGAGCTAAACACTTTGTAGTTGAGTTGTTGCTTTGCTTGTAATGAATTTCTAGTTGATGTTATGAAGTATTGACGTTGCATGTTTTAAATCTTTGTGTGAAAATATTTCCAAACTTGTTTTGAGGTTGGCCTCTTAAAATAGGCAGATTCATAGGTACAGACATGGTCTATGAAAAGGAATCAAAGATTTATATGAACAAACGATGCACTAAAGACATTTAGGCATTTTTATCTAAGTCTAGACATAGAATGGATAATAGTTCATAGAATATTGCTGTGGGTGCTTAAAATACAAGAGTGGGCCTATTTAGAACCTAGACATAGGACCTCTTATACTTGAAACTCTGACGTTTTGTGCTGAAAAGCATAGCTCTTTTGCAACAACGTTCAAACGTGACCACGTCTATACAAAATAACATTTGTACGTTATAACGTGTAAACGTTATAACGTCTGACTAGAAAGGATTTATTTGCATGCAACAACCCAACTCATCTCTCATCCATATTCACAACCAACATTTGTTTACTTGCTTTATTTACATCTTTAACATTAAAACCAACTCTTATTACCGATTTGTTACTTGATTCTCTTGTGTTTTTTTTGAAACTTGAACTTTAAAAGCATACCAATCCTCGTGGGAACGATCTTGTACTTAAATCCACTTTATTACTTGTACGACGTGTATACTTGCACTATATTTGCGAATACCACACGAACACAACAAGTTTTTGGCGCCGTTGCCGGGGATTGTAGTTAACTTTTATTGTTCAAAGGTATTAGAACACAAGTTGAAAGAATTTTACTGTGTTGTTTGTCGTTTACGTGTTTGAGCAGTAGACGCGTTACAGATATGCTTAGTTCCAACTCAAGCTCTAGTTCAACCGAACCAAGGAGTGAGTCTCGAGCTCGAGTTTGATCCGAACTCAAAAGAACTTTCGGGAACTAAGGAGACAACAAAGGTTAAGAAGGAGGCAACAACAACAACAACAACACCCAACCATGTCTGATCATAACACTGTTTCTAGAGGTGAACATACACCAAGAGGAGGTAGAGGACATGGTCGTGGACCACAAACTCATCTTGAGACAATAGTTGTTGATGATGAACACCGCAAAGGCAAAGAACTCATCAATGCAGGACCACAAGATATGGTCAATGACAGGGATAGGCCTATGCGTGATTATGCCGTGCTCAACCCTGCTCATCTACAAACAGGCATTGCAAGACCAACCCTTCATACTGGTCACTTTGAGTTCAAGCCAATGATGTTCCAAATGCTTTGCAAAATCTGCGGGCAATTTGGAGGTTTCCTCAAGAAGATCCATATTCTCACCTAAGGCAATTTACGGATGTGTGCAAGCAACTTTATCATCCCCGAGTCTCAGAGGATGCTTTTAGATTGAAGCTCTTCCCATACTCACTCAAGGATAAGGCCAAAAATTGGTTGAACTCCTTGGAGCCGAATTCAATTCACACTTGGGATGAGCTAGCAGAGAAGTGGTGCTGTGACAACACATACACTTGTGTGCAAGTATACACTGTCCAAAAACAAGTAGTAAAAAGATCGAACCCACAGAGATTGAAAAACTCACTTTTAAAATTAATATAAAGTAATAAAGTGCATGTAAAGTAACAAAGTAACAAAATAATTTTGGTTTTTTTGTTTGATGATCACAACTAAGTTAGAAAGCAAAGTAAAAATGTTGATAGTGTAAAAGAGAAAAGCTAGTTGGAATGTTTTCATCAAGTAATTTACTTATAAGTGTTTGATGCATTATGTGATGCAACACAGCCCGAATCTTTGTTGCATTAGCTATGTGCCTTTCGGTCACTTTCTTGAGAGTATCATTACCACTCTTATGATCCTTGTTCTATGCAAGAAAGAAAGGGGTGTTAGTGCCAATCTTGCCTCCTAACAATTATCCAATTTGCTTAAATAAATTCACTCTTGTATTTTAAGTACCCACAATTATCCTATGGACTATACTATCCTATCTCTAGGACTTAGCATGGTTTTCACAAAGTTTTCTTTATGTAAAACACTCACCCATATTAGTTCTTGAGTTCTTAATTGTAAGCCATTTCTGGTCATTTACAAATCTTACTTATTCTAAGTGATCAAGTTCAAAATAAGTTTGGAAAGATTATCAAGCAAGAACTAAAGTACAAACATACATACATGCATCATACTTACTTAAAAGCTCATTAAATGATTAGAACATTCCAACTAAGAAAGGTTTAGCTAACAAGAGACATTGCAAGATATATATAAACTGAATAGACCATATTTATATATATAGAAATCACAAAAGAGAAACAACAAGAGTAAAGTTACAAATGTTGAAAACCTTTGTATGAAATCTTCTAGCAATGCACTAGCATCACTCCTTAGCAATATACAAACATTATGAAAATGAGTTAAGGAGGATTTATGAATTCCTTCCTCTTCCTCTAAAAATATAAAAACTAACTATGTATATTGAAATTTTGATCTAACTTATGGATTGTGATATATTTCCAAATGAAGATGTGAGGTCCTTTTATAGCCTTCAAGTGAGGTGCTTCCTTTCTTCATGTTGAAGTAATCTTGAGTAGATCATAGCTGTAGTTGCTTTTCAGAGTTTTATCCCATGTTGAAATCTTTGACTAATAACATAGGGCGGTTCCATGGTGATAGAACATGTGTCCCTATGTTGGTGACTCTTCAAAGCTATGCCTATAGCTATGTGTGAATGGTAGGCGCCTACTATACAAGGTGGGATGGCATCAGAGAACCAGGCATGAGGTCATCACTTGCAAGTGGATGCATATGAAACAGGCTGCTTATTCACCAAGTAGTGCAGATTTGATGCAAGATTAGTGCAGGAGCATTGATGCAGTTAGCATTGAGACTGCACTGAACAAAAACATCAAACATACCACAATATATCCAAAATGGCCTAATAATAACTATAACCATTCAAATCACTCAAGTTATCATATATCACATAAAATACTATATAAACTCTTTATTATTACTTGAAAGAGAGCAAATACTAAGTTTAAACATATGAAATACTCTATATAAAATAGAGTTATCACACCCCCAAACTTAAACCATTGCTTGTCCGCAAGTAATGACAAAGACAAACTATTAAAAACTAAAATTCTAGAAGATAGATCAGTTTGATATTTGGATTTTTATGAGGAGTTCCCTATGAACTTCATTTCTTTAACAATTTTTCTTGTGCCTTTATTACTTCAAAACTACCAAAGCTATTCAAACTCTTTTGTGTGTGTGTGAACCCACTGAGTTGAGATTGGTTCCAAGACTAAGTGAAAATATTTCCTCCTAGCCTTTGAAAGGATTGGTTCATCTTTGATCACACCAAAATATTTTTCAAAAGAGAGATTAGACTCACAAAATTTTCTCAAGTGTTGGGGAGTTCTAAAATCAAAGGGCTTGGTTGAATCTTTCAAAGCTTTTGAGCCAATGCATTTTTTTTTGTGTGGATCTTTTGAGCAGATGCAATACTTCTTTGAAGTGATTTGTGCATTGATTTTTTTCTGCATTTTGCTTTTTCTTCAATGCAGTTTGCATTGATGCTTCTGCACTGATGATTCTTTTTCTTTTTCTAGCTCATATTACCTTCCTCACAGACCTCCAGATGCAAATGCACTTTGGCACAGGTCTTTGACCTCCAGATGCATATATTTTTTCTTTGCACTTTGGCACAGGTTCAGTTTTTGAACTATCCTCCAGATACATTTATTCCTGCATGGCACAGGTCTTTGACCTCCAGATGCATTCATGTACTTAGGCACAGGTATAGTTTCAAAAGATTCAGGATATGGCTTTGTCCACATTTTTGTATTCTTTTTGTGCATTGTTTACTCTTTATACTCTTGAAATTCAGCATTTGTTTTCATAAAAACACCCCCAAACTTAATTCTTTAAGCTCTTCTATCTTTTTAGTAAAGCTTTGTTTTGACCTAAGCTTACCAAAAATTCCCCTTGCATCAGATTGATCTTTTTAAATAGCAAGGTTCTTTTCACAAACTCAGTTTTGAAGTGTTTAAGTAAAAATAATTTTGGTTTTTCTAAGAAATAAGGCTTCTTTTTCTCTTTTTCATCATAAAAATTCCATCCATAGGGCTTTCACCATATTTTTGAAAAACTGATCTTTTCTACTAAAATATTTAGATACTACTTTGTTAAGTACATCTAATATTTAAACAAACTAAAAACTACTTAAAACATATATATTTACTATATAAAACATATTAATTAAACACACAACATATTAGATAGAAACATATTAAAACATAACATAACATGCAAATCCCCCCCCCCCCCAGACTTAAGGGGTTGCAGTGTCCTCACTGCAAGTTTGTTCAAAAATACAAACCATACTTTGTTCAAAATAGGGGAGAGGGATTAAAAACAACCAGGGAAATAGTTTAAACAGAATTAACACAAGCTATAGTAGTAGTAGGTGAAAGCTTGTAAATGATACTCATTTCTTGGCTCCACTCTTGATTCTGGTGCTTTGCCTGGATGGAGGAGTGTGTTTCACCTTCTGCTTCTTCTCCTTGGGTGGCTTGCTTGGTGTTTCTTCTGTAGGTGTAGATGCACCTCCTTCCTCTGGTACAGTTGTAGGAACTGTTTCTTGAGCGATCGATGGGTGCATCGATCTTGATCGCACTGTGTTTCTTCCTCTTTGGTGTTAATTTTCCCTGCCTGCCTGCAGGTTGCTTGAAGAACTTCTGAGTGTTGTGCATTGCATCCCTCTTCTGTTGAGCCATTTGTTCCAGAACAAGCTTGATTGTTGCCTCATCATGCATAGTTGTTGCCTGTTGTGATGCAGCAGCAAGTGATGCAGGAGCATCACTCTGCATCTCAACAGTTTGAGCAACAGGCTCCTGTGCAGATGATTCTTCTCCTTTATCTCCTTTGTTGAGTCCTTCTTCTTCTCTTTCCTGCAAAATCTCTTTCTCAAGAGTAGAAATAACATTAGTAGTAATGTTGCTTGGGCTAGAAGGTACTGTTTGTTCTGTTGGCATAACAGGGGTTGGTTCTTCTGTGTGAGTTGTTTTCTCTGGTTCATTTCTTGGAGAGGGTGGTGGAGGGGTTGTTTGTGGTGGTGATAGTACTGGTGGATCATTGAGGGAGGGTAATGGTGATTTTGGAATGGAGGAGGACTCTTGATTTGGTGAGATGATGGGTGTTTTGGTAACTGGTGAAGTGATAGGGGTTTGTTGTTGGGTTGATGCTGAGGTTTGTTTGACATATTTCTGCCTAGCAATTTCTTCTAAAATTACTCCTCTAGCATGCTCCTCTTCTTCTTCATCAATTTCAATCTCACTTTCTTCCTCCTCTTCTTCTTCAACTTCCTTATCCATTTCTTTTTCTAGTTCCTCATCCTCATTATCAGAATCAAACATTTCTTCAATCACAGGTTCTATCACAACCTTCTTCTTTCCTTTGGATTGCTTCCTAGTCACCTTCTTCTTGGTGCTAGGTTCCTCTACCTTCTCTTTACCTTTCCTTCCTTCTTCAACCTCTTTCTCCTCTTCTTCTTCACCTTCACTTTCTCGGTACCCACTTGGGAATTCGGGGGCATTCACTTGGCCCACAAGATCAAAGATCTTGTCAAAGACCAATTGAAGCCAGTCATGTTGATCATTCTGAAATTTCCATGCAGCCCTATGCTTCTTCATGTAATGCTCTTGCATTGCAGGTGCAGGGCCTCTTACATTTCTCAATTTCTCCTTTACTTCAGCACTCAAATTACCAGGGGGAAATTTCCTTTGTTCATTAGCAGCTATTGGGACACCCTCTTTCATGCACAATTCAAGAATGAGACAAGGGAAAAACAAAATCCTTTGATTTTGTTGAGCATGCAAGAATCTCTCTAGCAATCAATCTACCTATGTCTACATTTCCCTCAGAGAGAATTGTATCTAGCAAGATCAATCTCTCTTTGGTCATTGCATATGTGTGTGATGTAGGCAGAATTGAATTGGCTATGAACAAATGTCAATTACCTAATGCATTTATCAAATAATTGCTTCTAAGCTTAATCTCATTAGGTGTAAATTTTTCCCATACAACCCCTAGTATAGCAATTCTATTCCTCAATTCTTCCATTTCTTTCTTAAAGGCCTTGGCCACTCTATTTTCAAAATCATTTCCATTATACTTCAGCATATAATGTTCATTCAATTTCTTGGCATGGAAGTGTACAAGTTTACCTCTCACCATGGAAGTGTAGGAGTGTTCTTGTCCTTCTTGTGGTGTGATTACAGCATAGAACTCTCTCACTATGTTTTCAATATAGCCTCCTCTTGGTAGCACGAAGTGGTCCCAATTGAGATTGGCCACTGTTGACATGAATGATGGGCTTGCCTTCTTCAAATCATACCCTCTCTCGGGTAGTAGATGCATGTTCCAGAGATGAACATTGTCATCGGTTCTGATTGTTGATTCCTTGGCTTTGCCTTTCTTGATTGATGATGATGATGCATGCATGACCTTCTTCTCTTTTTGGGAGTTTTGGCCCTTTGCTGATGATTTCTGTCTTTGATTGCTTTTTCACCATTGTAATTGCTTTGAATTTCTAGGTTTTTGAGTGTTTGTGTGATTGAGAAAAATTGGAGATGAGAATTGTGAAGGGTAGTTTGTGTTTCAGATGAGAGAAATTTGTGAGATTGCGAATGAAAAGGGTAACTGGTAATAATCTTAAGGCCTTATGTTTGAGGAGAAGGAAGTTAGTGGAGTTATTAGGTAGCCGTTAGCAATGCGTCTTTGCGCATGCATCATGCCATGTGTCATGCTTGGTTACCAATGCTTCATTAACCTTGCTTAACTCCCCTTTGATCTTCCTGAAGCCTTATGATTCACACTTAACCAATTTTCTTCAAGTTTATAAATTTCTGATGCAGGGCACATTTTTCTTCAATGCAGGTGCATTTGATGCAGCTGCATTAGTTTCCTGCATTTCTGCAAAACAACTAAAAACATAAAATTGCACAAAATAATTAAAAACAATGGGTTGCCTCCCATTAAGCGCTTGTTTTAAGAGTCTTGTCAGCCTGACTACCTCTTTTCACTTAGAGATTTTGTAAATAGGCGGTGGTTTTGTCTCTCACCACATGTTCCCCATAGTACATTTTGACTCTTTGACCATTTACTTTGAAGACAGTATTTGAGGATTTATCAAATAAGTCTACTGCTCCATGTGGATAAACCTTTATCAACTTATATGGTCCTGACCACCTTGATCTAAGTTTTCCAGGAAATAGCTTCAACCTAGAGTTATATAGCAGAACTAGTCCTCCTTCTTTCAATTCTCTTCTGTGAATTTTCTTGTCATGCCATTTCTTAGTCTTAGCTTTGTAGATTTCAGCATTCTCATAAGAGGTTTGCCTAATTTCTTCTAGCTCATCAAGCTCTATCATTCTCTTTTTACCTGCTTTGTTCAGATTGAAATTGAGCTTCTTCATAGCCCAATAGGATTTGTTTTCCAATTCCACAGGTAAATGACATGCTTTTCCATAGACTAATTTGTAAGGGGACATTCTTAAGGGTGTTTTGAATGCTGTTCTATATGCCCATAAAGCATCATCCAAATGTAAAGACCAATCGTTCCTATTTGGACTTACCATTTTTTCTAGCATTCTCTTAATTTCCCTATTGGATAATTCTGCTTGTCCACTAGTTTGAGGATGGTAAGCTGTAGCTATCTTATGCTTAACTCCATACTTAGCTAGAAGGTTTTCTATGATCTTATTGCAAAAGTGTGAACCTTCATCATTAATGATAGCTCTAGGAGTTCCAAATCTAGTGAATATATTTCTTTGCGAGAAACTTACTCACCGATTTAGCATCATTATTAGGTAATGCTCTCGCCTCTACCCATTTGGACACATAATCAACAACTACTAAGATATATAAATTGCCAAAAGAAGGTGGAAAAGGTCCCATGAAATCCATGCCCCAAACATCAAATAATTCAATTTCTAAAATATTTGTTCTAGGCATTTCATGCTTATCGTAAATATTTCTGCTTCTTTGACATTTATCACGATGTTTGACCATAAAATAAACATCTTTAAATAAAGTAGGCCAAAAATAACTGCATCAGAATACCTTAGTCTGCTTGTTCTAGTGCTTCCAAAGTGTCCTCCATAAGGTGCAGAATGGCAATGCAGAAGCACTGCTTGTTGCTCCTCTTCAGGTATGCATTTCCTCATTATATGATCAAGGCACATCTTGTAAAGGAATGGATCATCCCAATAGTATTGTTTGACTATGTGGAAGAATTTTCTCCTTTGTTGATATGTCATATTCACTGGTACTATTTTGCTTGCAAGGAAATTTACAATATCGCAAACCATGGTGCGGATGCATTAGATGCTCCTCTGCATTGCTTATAGCAAATGCGCTTTCATGTTTTGCATTGACTGTGATTGCCAATAGTTTCTCATCTGGAAAACTCTCCTTGATTTCTTCTCCTTGTGTACCAAGTGATTCTCCTTCAATCCTTGATAAATGGTCTGCTACTTGATTTTCTACTCCTTTCTTGTCTCTAATTTCTAAATCAAATTCTTGTAGGAGTAAAATCCACCTTATCAGCCTTGGTTTTGCATCCTTCTTTGAAATTAGATACTTAATGACAGAGTGATCAGTATAGACAATAATCTAGTGCCAACTAAGTATGATCTGAATTTTTCAAATGCAAATATCACAGCTAATAATTCCTTTTCTGTAACTGTGTAGTTCACCTGAGCTTCAATTAATGTCTTGCTAGCATAATATATGGAATGAAAGACCTTATCATACCTTTGCCCTAGGACTGCTCCTACTGCAAAGTCACTAGCATCACACATTAATTCAAATGGCCTACTCCAATCTGGAGTTACTATAATTGGTGCAGTCACCAATGCCTTTTTAAGTTTATCAAAAGCTTCTATACAAAAGTTATCAAAGATAAATTCTACATCATGTTGCAAAAGCATGCATAATGGTTTTGAGATTTTTGAATTTTTTTTGATAAACCTTCTATAGAAACCAGCATGGCCTAAGAAGCTCCTGATACCTTTAATTGTATTGGGTGGTGGTAAATTCTCAATGACATCAACCTTAGCTTTGTCTACCTCTAGACCTTTCTTTGAAATTCTATGTCCTAGCACTATGCCCTCTTGTACCATGAAATGGCACTTTTCCCAGTTTAAGACTAAATTTGTTTCTTCACATCTCTTGAGAATTTGTTCCAAGTTTGTTAAGCAAACTTGAAATGTTTCTCCAAAGATAGAGAAAGTGCAGGAACCAGACCTGGCGACGTCTGAGGCAACAAACATAGCAAGCAACCCAGATACCCAACCTATTTCCCCACCCAAGAAAACACGAGTGAAAAGTGCACTCAAGTATAACCCCTTTGGAACGAAGAAGAGACAAGAGCTAGCTGCTGAGTCAAAAGAAGCCCAAGTGAGTGGCGAGAAAGAGCAAGTTGAAGCCCCCACACAGCAATAAGGCAAAAGCTTCCGGTGAAGAGAAAAGGTCAGAGTGCCTCGGAAAGCC
This sequence comes from Oxytropis ochrocephala, assembly GCA_020916435.1. NCBI lineage: Eukaryota > Viridiplantae > Streptophyta > Magnoliopsida > Fabales > Fabaceae > Oxytropis > Oxytropis ochrocephala. Next base: position 97,704,074 of record CM037090.1, read on the forward strand.
TGCTACTGCTACTAGTGCATCATTTGTTGCTGCCACTGGTTCTGCAGAAGCCCTCCCTGTCATTGCTGAAGAAGGACCCGCAGACGTCGTAACGTCTGGCCGAAAAGAGGTCGCAGCTAAACTTGCGAAATGCAAGTTCTGAACGAACGTGAAAGTTGCTTTGGAAAAGGTAAAAGAACAGCAATGGCGAGGCTACTCGAAAATTAGCAGAGCACCTATTGAAGCAAGCCCAAGATAAAGTTCTTGACATTGGAGGATCATCAACGACGCGGGCAACATCTAAAGAACCGAGGTGGAAAAAGCCGATGAACCCCAATGAAGCAGTGCATGTCAATCCTGCTGAATTGGCAATGAAAATGTGGGAGGAGGCTAAAAAGAGAATTGCTGAAGCCTCAAGTGCTGCTGGTGCAAGCGTGGGTGAAAAAGAATCGGATGAAACAACAACAACAACTACCACAACTGAACAAGGAGGAGCGAAAGTGAAGAAGGAGAAGAAGGAAAAGAATAAAGGAGAAGGTCAGTCAGGAATCCCCACCGCATGCAGCTAAAGGCTCGTGTCCGTGCAGTGCTTTGCAAACAAGTAAGTTACCCTCTAATTCTAGCAGTAGTTTGTAGATTTAAGTTTTCTTTTAGCTTTTGTTTTTAATTGTTTCTGTTGCATGTTCTGTTGATTGTTCCTCCCCTGAAAAAAAAATCATGCTTTTTATCTTTGAGCAGTGAGGACACTGCCCAACCTTAAGTGTGGGGGGGAGAATCTTGATGATTTTAAAGTTTTTGTTCTGTTCTGTACATGAAATCAAATGCAAAAGCAGTTTTTGTTCTTACCCTGTCAAACAGTGAAAATAATTCTCTTTGGGCTAAACTTAGTAATTAAATGTGTATGTGTGAGTAGCTAATGCATGATTAGATGAAAGGAATTGATTGCTGCTTTCACACAACTCTGTTTTAAGAAAAATCTAGTTAGCTAGGGGATATTTTATGCTGAAGCAAGTTTTGGTGAACTATGGTGAGAATAAAACTTGATTAAAAACCTAGAATAGCAGTAGAAGCTAAGTTTGGGGGTGAATCAGGTTATACAAAGGCTGGGTGCAAAGACTGTAGGATAGTTAGTGCAGGTGTAGCGTGAGTGCAACGTTGTAACGTCTACCCGTAACGTTATAACGTATGCCGCGTGTGTTGTGTTATGTGTTCAAACGTTACAACGTCTCACCCACAAACGTTGTAACGTCTAATCCAAAAAGACCAAAAAGAGTGTGTTGCTACAAATAAGTGGAAAATCCACATGTATTCTGTGTTCACTGTAATACCCTGAAGCAAATGTTGAGCACTCCAAATAAATAAATAAAAAAAAAGAGAAGAACTCCAAAATGGAGCAAATAAAAGAGAGTTGCTCAGTAATGAGGGGGTTACAGTCGTTTGCGTGTGTGAGTCAGAAAATTAGTTGCACTAACCTAGTCCTAGCACCCAAATAAGACCCTTTGTCATGCTTCAAATAAACCCCCATTTCTTATGTGAAAATGTTAGCATATTCTTTGTTTTGAAAAATGTTTTGCTGTCACCATTTGGAAACCACTCTTTCATAAGCTAAAGTAGTTTCTGAACTAGCTAGAGGAGGAATTAATACAGAGATCACACACTCACCTGAGCAGTAATGAATCTGGAATTTAACTTTGCATTGGTGTGTGAGTGCGTGGAAAATTAGCCTCTTGAGAATGAATTTTTGATCTGTTGGTTGAGTAGAATATAACCTGCTAGTGTAGTTAATTTCATGCGTGTTGTTATGTGTGTTTTGTCTTGATTGCTTGAGGACAAGCAATGATTTAAGTTTGGGGGTGTGATAACTCATATTTATATGAGTTATTTATACTCATTCAGAGAATAAATCATGCAAGTTCTCCAAAGAATACAAGGTTAATTTAATTAGTTTTATGTTAATTTCTTAGTTCTTAGTAAATGAGAGGTTAAATAGATAAATCTGTGCATTTTGGCACCAAGTGGTGCCTTTGAGAGCGTTTTGATGCTTCTTGTGCTTGTGCAGGAAAAAAGTGCTGAACGTTACCACGTCCCTCACCACGTCTGTAGCAGAGCAGCAGAGCAAGGGTGAAAGATCTCAATTTTGGCGCACTAGTAATGATGGTCAAAGATATAAAAAGTCAGAAGATCTTCTATTCCCCATGAGCTGACACGGAAGATACACCGTAGCACACATGCATGCGGTCGTGCGTAAGAGAAAAAAAGCAGACTTGGTAGGTGGGCAAGTGACATCAGCAACACGTGAGCAAGTAGGCTATTTAATGAAGACTCAATTCTCTCTCAAGACACGCACATACAGAACCATTCATACATTTCACTCCATCTTCATCCCTTCACCATCCCTCCATTAATTTCAGAGATAGTTTGTAAAGAAGATCTGGAACAAACTTACGTATTTTGCTTTTCGAACTTTTATTTTATTTTCTACACCGCTTTGTGAGGCTCGGGCGTTGTAACGTCTCTACACAAATACATCTTTGAAGAGTTACTTAGGTGTATCTTTTGCACTTAGTTTCTTTTCTTTTATGTATGGTATTTGGATTACTCCTTATCATTCTATAAAGATGCTCATCATGAGCTAAACACTTTGTAGTTGAGTTGTTGCTTTGCTTGTAATGAATTTCTAGTTGATGTTATGAAGTATTGACGTTGCATGTTTTAAATCTTTGTGTGAAAATATATTTCCAAACTTGTTTTGAGGCTGGCCTTTTAAAATAGGTAGATTCATAGATACAGACATGGTCTATGAAAAGGAATCAAAGATTTATATGAACGAACGATGCACTAAAGACATTTAGGCATTTTTATCTAAGTCTAGACATAGAACGGATAATAGTTCATAGAATATTGCTGTGGGTGCTTAAAATACAGGAGTGGGCCTATTTAGAACCTAGACATAGGACCTCTTATATTTGAAACTCTGACGTTTTGTGCTGAAAAGCATAGCTCTTTTGCAACAGCGTTCAAACGTGGCCACGTCTATACAAAATAACATTTGTACATTATAACATGTAAACGTTATAACGTCTGACTAGAAAGGATTTATTTGCATGCAACAACCCAACTCATCTCTCATCCATATTCACAACCAACATTTGTTTACTTGCTTTATTTACATCTTTAACATTAAAACCAACTCTTATTACCGATTTGTTACTTGATTCTCTTGTTTTTTTTGAAACTTGAACTTTAAAAGCATAACAATCCTCGTGAGAACGATCTCGTACTTAAATCCACTTTATTACTTGTACGACGTGTATACTTGCACTATATTTGCGAATACCACACGAACGCAACAGAGATCCGCAGCGACGACGACGTTCAGGCAATGATGGAATTTCATGCTACACTTCTGATGGGGCGACAAATCTTGGAGCTGTACGTGGACACACGATGCACTCCAGAAGAAGTCATTTATCTTCTGCAACAAACACCACCCGCACCACAACAATCTACAAAGAGTCATTACCCACTCTTGTACACTTCACTGTCAGGGCTATGTCAATTGACGCTCCAAACATCATTCATTCCAGGCTTAAGAACAACATCACCTTCGCCGAACTGAAAGAAAAACTAACGGAAAAGGCGCACCTAGAGGGAGAAGAGCAAGAAATCACCCGTATCGTTTATCGAAACACCTACATCTCTAGACGTCATCGTCTTCGGTGGTACACCTTGACTATCAAGAATGATGAGGACGTTCGAGAAATGTTTAAGAAACATGAGACGTTTCAACCTTTGACTCGGACTAGTCTCGAATTGTGCGTCGAAACCACAATCTCCACCAATGAGATCATCCGTCGGATTATCCCTCCAGTGATCCGATGGCCACTACCTAGGCATCCTTGGTAGAAGTGGAAGTAGTTTCAATCATCTTTGCATCTTGTTGTATTATGTTTTCATCTCGTTTCGTTTTTTATTTTCTATCCTTGTATTTCTACAATTTCTGTTGTTCATTTCACCGTTTCTCCTATATTATATTATGTTCCAATTTTTAATCTATTAATTTTTTTTGTAAATATTAAAGTAATTCAATTATAAATAGGTTTAATAAATTTAATATATTTTTTTAATTAAATTTACATTTTTACAAATTTAAATATAATTAATTCAAAAAATAAAAAAAACGTTGAGCTCGAAAGTCACCTGGTGAAGCGACTTACTTAACTACAAAGTAAAAAAAATTGAAAATTTTAGTTTAGAAGGTTGGATGGTGGGGGGCGACTTCTTGCCTTAAAAAAGTGGGGTACTTTGGTATATAATTTATAAAGTGGTGTATTTGAGTAAAAAAAAAAAATTTTGGGGGGCAGTCTTTTTTTTGCCAAAAGATTCATGATGTTCATTCCTTCTTAGGTTTGATTCCCGTGTTTCTTTCAAGCCCCCTTTTTTCTATTTCATCTTCGAATTCTGTTCATTTTATCAATCTTGAGTCCGTTTTTTATTCTATTGGTGATGTGAACAAATTCTTCTCTATTTTTTGCTTTAAATTTTGTAATCAGAGTTACCTATTTACCGGGAAAATCCCATTTTCATTTGATTTTGTGTTGATGGACTCGATTTATAATTTCTAACAAAAAATTACCGTCAACACATTGTAGTTAATTTTTTTATTTTCCTATGAGACTGTCGGCAAATATCATATTTATAATTTGATTTTATTTATTTATTTTTTATTTAAGCTAACTAGAGGTGATACTTCAATTTGAAAAATAGGATGCATGTTTGCATTTCACAAAAGGACAAAAAATTAAATAAATTTCGGCAATAGCCAAATTATTCTTTAAATAATACATATTCTTTAGTACAAAAGTGCTTATATTATCACATTACTATAATGCATTCCAAGCTCCATTATTAAGTATTAAATAGGAGATTAGTTTTGGTGGGGACTAGTTACTTACCTTTTCCGGTGTATGATGCATTGAGTTGATTTATTTAGTAAATGAATGAGATTAAGTTGGCTTATTTAATTAGTATATATAAATGAATGAGGTTAAGGGATGGTTTTTGTCAAGCAAAATTTGCACATGCTCTACCGACTAAACAGTTTTGTTGCTCATTTGCAGATAGATTAAGGAAACAATTTCATATTTTTTTGACCAAAGAAACAATTTCATATTATAGGGCATTTCATTTCCAAGATTTATGGGACAACATTTCTTATTAGTTAGTATAGTTAGAGATGGTGAAATATCTTTGTAATTTCAGTAAAATTTTAAAAGAAATTGTTTTAATTCTAACAAATTTTTTCTCTTACAAATTTAACATTATAGTTAATGCTTCTTTAAATTATATTATCTAATTATAATTTTAATTTAGATATTTTACATGCTCATTTAGTATTTTGGTTGTCTATTTTATCAAATTTTAAGTTTTTAATGTTATTTTAATTTGAGATCCATTTTGGTAATTTCACACCTAAAAACAATTCTAATTCAACATATCCAAACAACAATGATGACGTTAGTGCACCTAAAATCACGTCACGTTCAACTCACTTTTAACTAAAATCAATTTTGCAAAATTAATTCTATTGAAATTAATTCTCGTTAGCACAAAACCAAACACACACTAAAGCCATCTTACTCAAGTGAAACACACATGATGTGATGATTAAAATGGTATAACTTGCATTCCAACAAAGCCCAAAAATATTATAACTTATAAGGGTTTTAATTTCAAATATTAACTTTTCAATTATAATTTTGGTTGAAATATTTTCTTCAATTTAAAAGAATAACACATCATAATCAATTTTTTAAAAAATGATTATTTTTGTTTAGCCTCCTTGCAATTGGATACTATATAAGATTTTATCCCAGGGTCAAGGTAAGTTGGAAAAATCATATCTTGTTGCTGTAGCTCAAGCGACAATTTAGGTTGCTGCATTGTCTATTTTTGTCTATTTATATTGGAAAATCTTTCTAACTAACAATTATCGATAACTCCAGGCATAGAATCGAAAAACAAGATTTCTCATAAAACAAATTTGCAATGCGAAGTTGTTCTGTAACTTGCCTTACCTCAGGTAGGATCAGGCTAGCAGTTGGTAGGGCTCCTACTCGAAGTCGGGTCTCGGAGTCAATCAATCTTAGGTGTGACAATGACACTTCGACGCTTAAGTCAATATGTGAGGATGTGAGTGAAGTAGGGAATGAGAGATATGTTCCTTTTTCAGCGATGTGGGCCCGTATTTATAGGCACTTGGCCAGCCTTAGTCCGTCAGATGATCTAAACGAATCTCAACGGTCAATCTCTGATAGGCATGGTTGGGTTGAGCAGCATTGACCTTGGACTCTGGTCATTGGGCTGATCAATGGTTGATCTCTGATAGGCATGGTTGGGCTGAGCAATGTTGACCTTGGACTCTGGTCATTGAGCTGATCCATGATCGACAGTTGAATTGGGCCTCACGGCCCAATCCAGAACATAAGTAAATCCACAATTGCCTTGGCAAACATGGCATACGATACAATGCAAAGTATTTCTTTCTCTTTGACAAAATACAAAGTATTATTTTTGGTCTTGAAGTTTTATATGTATTAATTTAAGTACTATATGAGATTAAGAAACATCATTCACAAAACCAAGTTTGGTATGCATTAGAGTTTGTTGTGCATTAATTTCACACTTTTTTTCATTATTTGATTCCTAACTTTTCTATTTTTTAGGGTACAGAAAGATGGATTTAATTTAGATACACTGATTGAGTAAGAGATTGTTTACACGATCAACTAATCATGAAATGATATGTTATAAAAAAATGTCGGATTCAATTTGGTCTTTCAAGTAGAAACAAATGAAAAAGATGAAAAACGTTAGAAATCTCATATGGTTGGCAACCACTTGGAGTCATTGAAAATTTAGGAGCAACATTGTCTTTCGGAATGTCGTGGCAAACATCAATGGTGTAGTGGAACAAAATTGCATGAATTGCAATTCTTTCTCAATGGTCCTAGGTATTGAGTAAGAATTGCAATTCATGCAATTTTGCCCACTCAAATTGGTGGACTAATTAACCCCTTAAATGCTTACAATGAATAGTTTTGGGGTGCTGTTTTTAGCGGCGGGAGATTTGGACTAACACACACAACAAGCTGTATCCGTATTCCCTCTGTTACACAATATTAGTAAAATTGAGTCCATGAAAATTTGATGTATCTCGACAAAATTTTGAATCAGATCGATGCATCAACTTTTGTTTACTCACTTTTACTTATATTCTATAACGGAGGAAATATTTTTTCTTCCTCTTTGTACAAGTTCTATTAAGAACACTATAATTCAATATAATCATTTGATTATAAAAAACATTAATGATATTTGGACACAAATCGACACAAACCACTTTACAACACTAATTAATCAATTCTTTTAGGCCATTAACCAACTTCCACGTTTCACTGTTTTCTAAGTCATTGACTAAAAACTTAGTTAATTGATTAGTTAATTAATTAATGACCTAAAAAATATAATTAATTTATATCGTAAAGTGATTTGTGTCGATTTGTGTCTGTAAATTATTTCTCAGTCATTTTAATTGGCCCCATGTCATGCCCCCATCATAAAAAAAAGTAATTTTAATTGGCCAACTGTATTACGAGTTCACATCACATGGGAATGTAACATGTATAGTACCCCACACACATATGGTACAAAAAGGTGCAAATCGTATTGGTTAGTGATCCACGTCTTCCATAATATAAAGTCAGCCATTTTTTGTATATTTTTCTTAGTGGGGACTCAAGAAAGATGATGGAAAACAGAGCTGATCATCGTCGTGCATATCCAAAATCATTGTCCTCCTCAATCCTTATCACTCACATCTACCAATATTTTTCTTCTTCTCTTTTATTATTGTTACATAGAAATTATACACCTTCTATTCGCACCCCCTCCACTCAAAAAGTAGCTGATTGGACGCTTGTGATCAGCAAAAAAGCCTCATATCAGCACTCTCCACAACTAACAAACCAGATCATCATCACACTTAAGTCACTCTTAAACCTATAAATACAACGATTTATGATGAGAATGAGTGCGCGATTAATGACTAATATACTTGCATTAACTCTACAACTCATCGACTTTAGCGTCGGAAATGATCGCGCAGTGACACCCAACCTCAGCTCGGAATATCAAGCTCGGACGTTGCACATATTGATCAAAACCTTATCACCTACCAACTATCTCGGATCCTACATATCCTTAGATACGGTACAGAACATTGGCGACCATACCGAGTACGACCGGGTCCTCAGGTTCGAAACAAACGAAAATAAACAGTTAAGTCTTTTTTGGAGGAAAGACGACCCTAGACACTTCATCGGTTACCGGGTCGAACTCAACAATGTGCCCATCATGAACCGAGAAATCCGGTTTAAAAAGATCAGGATCGGCAACAAAGTCAGGATTGACCACATCAACTTGGTCAAGTGCATTATTGAAAGCTTCTACTATGCCTTCTTGCCCCATCTGAATTGCCTGCATCCGATCTTCAAGAGCTTTAGCTTTCTGTTCGACAAATCTCTTTATCTGCTCCTGAAGCGGGAAAGTTTTGGGACGAGATTGTAGCTTCCATCTCGGCCAGTTTATCATCTTTTTTCTTGAGCTCAACAGCATCTTTTTCAATTTTTTCATTAGCCAGCTTCAGTTCGGCTTCAAGTGCTAGGCGCTTGGTTTCCAAATCTTCAGCCACCTTTTTGTGAAGATCCGCATCTTTCTTGGATTTTTCAAGATCGGCCCGGAGTGGACTCACGGCTTTCCGAGCAGCCTCGTACTTAGCCTCAAGATCTACACAAGTATATGGAAAGCATAAGTAAATTATAAACCACCAGAGAATAAACAGAGATAGAATTGACGAACTTAGAAACCAGAAGCCATACCTTTGATTTTCAGAGCAACATCTTTTTTCTCCTCTTTCACCAGATCGGCCATCCTCGATAGCACCGAGATAGAAACTCCAAAAGGATCTGCTTGGAACTCCTCGGTCTTTAGAGTCATGTATGCTTTCGGATCAAAATGGGCGGACTTGTGTTTTTTACTCTTCTTTGAATGAAAGTCGGAGCGATCATTGAGTTCAATCACGCCCTTTGCCCGATCCTGAGGACTCGACCTAGGAGGAAGACGACTTGCTACGGTTTTTCTTTTCCTAGTTAAAGGCTGTTCTTCTTCACCGGCTGCCTCAGAATGAACCACGGTAATAGGTTGGGCATCAGTAACATGCGCTGCAGAAGTTCCTTCAGCTGTGACATTACCAACAACCCCAACATTCTGCATCGCCTGTTCAACATCAGCGAGTGCAAGGGCTTTCAAAGCCGCCATCCTGCTCTTTGGGGCAATCTCGTCTGCAGAAGAAAAAGTTTAGTTAGCAAAAATCATAAAAGCAAAATCGGCAAAATATGAAAGTTAAAATTCGACTAAATATGGCTTAGAACCGACCTAAAACCTTCTCGACATTCTCAAACTTAACAGTTTCTACCAACAACTTAGTATCAAAACCCCATTGATTTGGTCTGTGTTCATTATTTGTGACGATCCGATCTGCAATGAACATCAACATCTTCAGCGTTTTTCGATCCTCCACACTTAGATGCGCCGCATCAACGGAATGCTTGATTGAGTCGTCACGACAGGTCCAACCAAGAGGAAATTTGGTGGTTAGAACAATATCATTCTCGGCGTTGAAAGTTCCGACCCGATCTACTACTGCGGGAGCAATACCGGCTCCACCCAGAAAAACTTGTTCTTCCATTCATATTTCAAACTCTCTGAGTACGGCCGAAATACCCTTATACCTGCCCTAGATCGGAGGGTGAAATGCTCTAAACGGGCGGGTTTACCACTGTTCTTCTCAGTTCGTTTATTTACCAAGAACATGTGTAAGAAAAGCTGTAAAGAAAGGGGCCGACCTAAATGGAGGCATACGAGCTCGAAAGCACGTACAAAGGCCCAAGCATTGGGATGAAGTTGTGAATGGCTACTTCCAACCTCACCAAAACAGATTGCTGGAAGGCCGTGAATGGAGGTCGGATTCGCATATGGGCCAAGGTCGTCCAGTATATTATGAATTTGAGAGAAGTAGGGTAAGTGGCCACATGCTCGCCCTCTTCCATTCCAAAAGTACGCCAACGCTCAGGATCTTTCCCATAAAGCCTCTTTGAAAAATTGCTAATGTCAGATTCCGAAGTCATTATCGAGTTGATACCTCGGAGTGTCTCGGACACCCACGAATAATCTCGAGGAGTGCCTAGAGGAGGATCTACGGGGAGATCGACATTGTTACTACCGGAGTCTTTGTACCCGTACAGCAACTCAAAGCTACCAGCATCTTCTGGTTCTTCATATTCTCTCTCTCCACCGATATTTTCTTCTTCTGGATTGCCAGACGGATCGTCGCCTTTTCTTCCATCCGATTCCGTCTCGGATTCAGAATCATCCGAAGAGCTTGGATCCGAGTCAACATCTACCTGAGCTTCAGGAATCGGATTGTTATGCGTAGAAGGGGGAGTTGATGACTCTTCATCGAAAACTCTTTTGCTATCACTTCCCCTCGGCCCAGAGGACATTTCTTCTTGTATCTCGGGGGCAGCCACTCTTTCCCTATCAGTAGGGTGAGAATCAGTCCTTGATCTCGATGCCATTAATTTTCCGATGTCGGGACCTCAGGATTTACGAGCTTGCTCAGCCTGATCGATGAGTCGGAGCGTTTCAGCGCGAGTTGTTTGCTTAGTTTTCGCTAGTTTTTACCTACAGGAATGGGGGAAAGCTATCAGGGTAAATCGAATATGATGGGTTCACGAAGGAGATCGGAACCCGACCTGACAACCCCCACCCTGACAAAGAAGATTGCAGGCTGAGGGCTAGATCTCAGCCCGGGAAAAATTAAGTACGATACGCAGCAAAAGAGTAAATTCAAAAGTAAAGTACTAACCTCAGAAGAAAGCTTTGATATAAGTAGAAAGAAGAAATGTTGGAGATAAAGAAAGAAAGGTCGGAGAGCTCAGATTCGCGAAGTCGGTAACTCAGAGCAGGCGAGGAACTAAAAAAGATAAATGACCTACCCTCACCTTTATTTATAGGGATTTGAAAAGGACCGTTACTATTCATTCGAAGCGACACACTCAATCAAATCAAAGCGACATGAAAATCGAGGAGTCATCATTAAAAAGACGCCTCGATTCCTGCGAACGGTCACATCTATCAACGCAAGCATTTAATGCTCTGTCGAAAAAAGAATAAATATTAAAAGAGTTCCCAAATCGAAGCGTCACCAACACGCCACGCCATCAATCTCACTAAGAGAGTTCGAACTCGACTATCTTCAATCTCGGTAAGAGAGTTCGACCTCGACTATCTTCAAACTCAGTAAAACGGTTTATTTCACACATATTTCAAGTCTAGTTTAACCCAACTTGCCAAAACCGACTTGGGGGGCAACTGTTATGGAGAAATTATACACCTTCTATTCGCACCCCCTCCACTCAAAAGGCCGACTGATTGAGCCTTCAATAGTCAAAGCCCATATTGCACCTCCACAACTAACGGACCAGATCATCACACTTAAGTGCCTCTTAAACCTATAAATACAACATTTATGATGAGAATGAGGTACGCATTAATGACTAATATACTTGCATTAACTCTACAGCTACTGACTTTAGCATCGGAGGGACTGTGCAGGTACACCAAACCTCAGCTCGGAATATCAAGCTCGGACGTTGCACATATTGATCAAAACCTTATCACCTACCAACTATCTCGGATCCTACATATCCTTAGATACGGTACAGAACAATTATTTTTATTATTATTTGGTATAAATTAGGTATTTTTTTGGGGGCAACTGTAGAGACTAATCTCTTAAGCCGGATAAGACTACAATAGGTGGGGAAAGCTTTTATTTAAGAGATTTAACACAACTACATGTCTAAGACTAGATTCGAACCCAGAACTTTGGTTAAGTTGGAAGAGACCCATAATCTCATACAAGTGCTTCGGATATTTATTATTATTATTAGACTCATTTTCTAAGAGAATCTAAAATTGTACTCTTCACCATTTTCATGTTAAAAACTTAAAATTCACCATCCCTTGCTTAAAAAGCAAATATATATATATATATATATATATATGTTTATGGGCCGAGGAGGTGCAGCTAGCAATACAATACTATGGAGACATTAGGCTTGCTGAACAACCCACTACAACTGATATGTGTATCATTCAGTTATGCATTATGGCTTATATATAGTCTGTAATTTCCATTTGGAGGATTATCAATGAAATATAATCAAAGTCTATTTCTTCTCTTTAACCTTTTTTTAGGAGGTATCTCAGTCATCGAATTCTGAGAACGTATCACTGGATCAATGATACACATATAAGCCAACTAAAAGTCCTTTTTTTAGGAGGTAATATTACTTATTCTATCATGTTTCTTATAGATTCTCTCTGTTATTCATCTTTAGAATTGGCCAACTAAAAGTGAATGTTAATCATAAATACATACATGGTTTATGATTAGAACTCAAAAACTAATAGGGATGAGTGTTTAATAAAGGAAACTTTGTTAATTACATGCTAAAACCTAGTCATAGGATAGCATAGTCCTTAGGATGATGCAAATACAAGAGTGAACTTATTTAACAACTTGGATCATTGTTAGGAGGCAAGAGAGGAATTGACAACTCTTTTCTTTACTGCAAAAAAGCAAAGATCATAAGAGCTTGTAATAAAACTCTAAAGAAAGTGACCGAAAGACACATACTGATGCAGCTGCATCCAGTGTACTTACACCACATATAACACAAAACTCTTAAAAGTGACTTATTTGGTGAAAACATCTCAACTATCATTCTCTATTGATTCCTTACATCTTTTATTGCTTATTTACATTCTGTTTGTTTATCAAAAACCCCTATTTGTGAGTAGGATAGTGGTTACCTTTCACTAGTGAACTATTTAATCTAAACTTGTAAATTAATCCAATCCTCGTGGGAACGATACTCTACTTTCACTTTATTACTTGATACGATTGTGTATACTTGCACATTTGTGTGTATATCAAACGCACCAAGTTTTTGGCGCCGTTGCCGGGGATTGTCATTAATTTTATAGTTTAGATTAGTAGTTAATTAGTGAACATTTTACTTTCTTTAACATTTTTTTTCCAGTTAGACCCTAATATAGGAGACTTAGAGGGTTGAGGAGCATTCAAAGACAACAAAGAAACAGAAGCAGTTGCAGATACACAATGTCTGAACATGGCAGAGGACCTATAACAAAATTTTCTGGATCATTACATAATTCAGAAAATAATTACAGTCAACAATTCATCAACATGGGAACAACAGGTATGTTTAATGATAGAGATAGGCCAATGAGAAATTATACTATGTTTGATCCTCAAATCATGCAACCTTGCATAGTTAGGCCTAAAATCTCTGCAACACATTTTCAATTTAAACCTATTATGTTCCAAATGCTTCAAACAATAGGCCAATTTAGTGGTTCTCCACAAGAGGATCCTCATTTGCACTTAAAACAAGTTTTAGAAGTATGTAGCAATTTCATCTTTCCTGGTGTTAGTGAAGATGCTTTTAAATTGAAATTATTTCCATATTCCTTGAAGGATAGAGCTAAGGCTTGGTTGAACTCTCTAGAGCCTAACTCTATCACTACTTGGAATAAGATGGCTCAAAATTTTTTAGCAAAATATTTTCCACCTATCAAAAATGCCAGGATGAGAAGTGAAATCACTTCTTTTAGACAAAAAGAATTTGAGTCATTGTTTGAAGCATGGGAAAGATGGAAAGAGTTGTTGAGAAAATGTCCCTATCATGGTTTACCTGTCATTATACAGATGGAAACTTTTTATAATGGTTTAGAACCCCAAACAAGAGTAATGCTTGATGCATCAGCGGGGGGTGTTTTATTAAATCTGTCTTATAATGAAGCATGTGATTTAATTGATAAAATTGCTACAAATAGTTCTAGTTGGCCTACTGAGAGTGAGTGCCCTAAAGAAAACATCAGGGGTACATGAGATAAGTGAAATATCAGCCCTATCTTCTCAAGTAGCCTCTCTAGCAAACATGATAAAAAGCCTCACTTCTACCAGTGCACCTGCACTAACAGACACAACTGCAGCAACCATAGAACAAGCACCTCCAGCAACAGTAAATTGTGTATATTGTGGGGGAGGTCACTTGTACGAAGAATGTCCCAATAACCCTATCTCTGTTAACTATGCAGGGTGCAACCAAAATAACAACCCTTACTTAAACACCCCTAATCCAGATTGGAACTGTAACGCCCCGGGCCCACTCTCATGGCCCGTGCGCTACCTCAAAGAACTTCTCTACCTCATGTAGAGTTTTTGCCTTCCGTGGGAATCGAACCTCGTACCTCTTGTACATTTCCAACGCATTCCCACTACCAATTGAGCTAGCGCCTTTTTATTGTAACGCCCCGGGCCCACTCTCATGGCCCGTGCGCTACCTCAAAGAACTTCTCTACCTCATGTAGAGTTTTTGCCTTCCGTGGGAATCGAACCTCGTACCTCTTGTACATTTCCAACGCATTCCCACTACCAATTGAGCTAGCGCCTTTTTGTTATGCGCCGGGCCACTCTCATGGCGTCGTGCGCTACCTCGAAAGAACTTGCACCTCATGTAGAGTTTTTGCCTTCCGTGGGAATCGAACCTCGTTACCTCTTGTACATTTCAACGCATTCCCACTACCAATTGAGCTAGCTCAATTGGTAGTGAAATGCGTTGAAATGTACAAGAGGTACGAGGTTCGATTCCCACTAAGGCAAAAACTCTACATGGTGAAAAGTTCTTTGAGCGCGCCGCGACGCCATGAGAGGCCCGGCCCATCGCATAGAACAATCACCCGATTTCTCGTGGGGGTAACAATGCTCTCAAGCACCCAATGCAAATTGCACCATCTACTCCACCAGAATTCCCTTCTCAACATGTCCAAAGACCATCCGAGATAGGCGAAGCGTACGAAACACATGCTCTGGTTAACAACATGTTGGAGTGTGTGGCTTGCTAGGAATGGTGCTATTTTTAACAACGAGGAACCAAATGCCGAATCCGTGATGAACCACATCAAAAGTGTAACTTGGAGTTGGTGTGTGTATAGATTGAAGCTAGGCTCCTCTATTTCTATTTCAATGTGGTGGTGGTCTAATCCACTTCAATGCTTAGAAGGGGGAGAAATGGTGGGTTGACATTCACATTGTTAGCAACCCAATTCCGTTTTGAGGTACTCTTTTTCTCACTGGGTTTTGGCTCAGGGAGGTTTTGAGGATGCCCTCCCCCTTTCTTTAATGTAAATGGAATTAGTGTACCCCTAGTGCCCCCATCAATACAATTTTTGCTTATTTTAAAAAAAAATCTCGTCACTTTCAATTTTTTTTAAATTATTGACATCTATCTCACATAATCTACATCTCACATGATTTACTAATTATATACTCCATCCGTCCCAAAATATAAGACCCCTTTTTCATTTTTACCATGTCCCCAAATATAATGCCCTTTACAACATTCTAGATACATTTATTGTTTTTTTCCCAAATACTACCCTTATTAATTGTACTAAATTATGTACGTATATGACAAGTTAACATTAAATGTTTATGGTAATTTAGTAATAGTCATAGAAAATTTTAACATATTAATTAGTCTAACAACTTTTCTTAATAAGTGTGAAAATTGGAATGAAGTCTTATATTATGAAACGGAGGGAGTATATAATAAAACAACTTACACAATGACCAAGTACTATCACTCTCTTAATTGCGTTAAAAAAAATCACTCTCTTAATGAACTTTTTTCTGTTCTAATAATTTTTATTTTACATTAATTTTTCATAACAAAATCTATTTCTTATCATCTCTCCCACACATATATTTATTTATTTTATATACTATAAAGAAAACATGGTTTCTTTTCGCACTCTAACTAAATTCAATTTTATTAGTCTTTCTCTCTTCTCTCCTCCATCCTCTCAAAACTTTAATTTTTCTTTTTGAATTACAGATATTAATTTTGTTAGAATTATCTTCTTTTATATGATGTTAGATTTATCTATATGTATTAATCAGTTCTACCTAATCTATCTATTAATTTATATAATAAAGTCAACTACACTTTTGCCACATGCTAACCATTGGCGTCTTCTTTTTCTATGTAAACAAAAAACAGCTCTACAAGAAGCTTGTATTTAATTTCTTATTTATGAAATAATTTAGTAACGATCGAGCAAAAATAACGAGCGTTATTACATTTTTATATTATGCATGCTAATACATTTGATACATGTGAAATCTAGAAAATAAAAATTTATAATTTTTTGAGAAAAAAATACACATTGTTTGGAACAATTACTTTTTATACTTTCTTATGAATGTATATTTTTCTATAGAGTTACAAAGAAAAAACATTACATATTATTAGTATAATTTCATTATTTTAATTTCGGGGAAGAAATACTACAGGTTGACAGAATAATTTTTTATATTTCTTCTTTTATAATATCTTTGGTTTTTATAAATGAATATTTAGTTGTCTAACACCAAGTTTGAGTACAAGTGGTTAATACATTTCATTTTAAGGGGCGGACTCGGTTAGTACCCGAGTTCGATCCCCAGTGACGGAACAGAAAAAATTAGAACTAAGATTTACTTACCTCCCGGTAGAACTTCGGATTATTTAAGGTTCATTTCCCCTAGACACTGGAGCGGAGATATCTAAACCAAAAAAATAAGAAGTATTATTTAGTTGTCTTTACGCAATCTCAAAAGGGAATATATTATATGTTGTCGATAAAGTTATTTTTGTTATTAGTATATATAATTCACATTGTGTCTTTATTGTTGTTTTTTCACTTTCTATTGTTTACTTGCAGGACCTGTATCAACAACTGAGGGGAGGTGCAACAATTAAGAAGCCCAGCTTCTATTAAGCCCAACCAATGAAGTGTTGAGGAACTGCCAAACAAAATTGTTTGGTGGGTCGTGCGCACCCAGGACCCGATCCAAACAATTGTGCGCGGATCTTGCACTGACCCGAGATACTTAAGGCGCGTCTTGCCGTTTCCCTTCGCCAGAAACGCAAGAACCCACTCTCTCTCTTCTTGAAACCCTTCTCTCTTCTCTCTTCTCTCTCACTACGAAACCCTAGCCGCTTTGAGCTCTCGCTGTGATTGCCGGCGATTGAAGCTTGAATCTGTTTCGGTTTCACGATCAATGATGACGTTGAACGATGATGAATCAAAACCCCAAGGTTTTGATCTGAGTTCTGCTTCCCTGAGATCACAATCTCCAGTTCTCACCTTGCGATGAACACCAAAACCTATTTTGCTCCGATCTGCTTGATTCCTTCAAGCAGGTTGTGATTCTTCTTCGCTTAAGGTAGAATCACTTCTCCTTTACAGTTTTTCTTTGATTTACCTTTGATTTTGACACTATTGCAGAAACCCTAATTTTTGATATTCTGCTTGCAGGTGAAGAACAACACACCGGTCTCTCTCGGTAGTCAAGAAAGGTAATCTCACACACCTCAGTGCTACTTGATTTCCTTTCTCTCGAATCGAATAGATGAAAACCCTAATTTTTTGTTCTTTACTTGCATGAACTGCCGAGCTTCACCTCTGAAGCTCAACCCAGAAATATTTCCTCACACTTACACCTTCAAGAACACCTCACACAGGTACTTTCTCTTCCCTTACTTCTATTCCTTTTTCTTCTAGTTTCAGTCACTGAAACCCTAATTCTAAGGGTCCTTTTCACTTGTTCTTCCGAGGTATAATCACCTTTGATTATTCCACCTGAACCCAGAAATACTTAAAGAAGATGAAGATCTTGGAGCTTACGTAACAGGAAGTAGTAGTGTAGCAGTAGAATAGAATGGAATGCTTAGAGTAAAACTGAAAACTGTAAATTTTTATTCATTGTAAGTTTTTTTTATGTACAATCTGTATGTATATATACTGTTCTGAAATATAGCTGTTAGATGGTTGTTAGTTAGGCTAACAACCAAGTTTGTTATTAACAAACTAGTTTAGTTAGTTAGAGTTAGTTAGAGACTCTAACTGCCCAAAGTTTGTTACTAACGGCTATAAGGCTGTTTTAAACTTAAGCTAGAGTTTTGATTACAATTCAACACCCTACCTTAATCAAAACACCTTAAGCAACCTAAGGCAGACAACCCCTACCTTAAGTTCAGCTAGTTCTAAGCTAAGAAAAATATTAAGGCAATAAAACTTAAAAACAGGACAACCCCCTGTAAGGCCAGAACATTAGAGTCTAAGACAAGCCCTTAGACATAGCTTTTAAGTCATTTCCTTCCTTGAGACTTAGAAAGATATGACATTTAATTGCCTCCTTAGCTTTGAAAATAATTCACCTTTTAGAGCCTTGGTGAAAATATCAGCAATCTGTTCACTAGTAGGAACAAAATCTAGGACTAGTTTACCTTTAGAGACTTGGTCTCTAATATAGTGAAACTTAGTTTCAATGTGTTTTGTCCTACCATGAGAGATAGGATTTTTAGCCAAGCTTATAGCTGACTTATTATCCATGTACAGCTTTATAGGTTCAGACAGATCTACACAAATTTCTTTTAGCAGAGTTTCAAGCCAAGCTGCTTGGGTAGCAGCATGGCATGCAGAAATATATTCTGCTTCACAGGATGACAGAGCCACTACGGCTTGCTTTTTAGAACTCCATGAAATAGGTGCTCCTTGGAATAGAAAGACATATCCACTACTGCTCCTTCTGTCCACTTTATCTCCGCACCAGTCTGAGTCAGAGTATCCAATTAGGATACTCTTGCCTTTAGCTCTGTCATTTGGAAAAAACAGACCATAATTAGTAGTGCCCTTTATATACCTTAAAATACGTTTAGCTGCATTTAAGTGTATTTGCATAGGATAGTTCATAAATCTACTAGTTAAACCAGTAGCAAATAATATATCGGGTCTGCTATGACATAGATATCTTAGAGACCCCACAATTTATCTAAAGTAAGTTTCATCAACTTTAGTGCCCTCTTCCTCTTCTTTCTTAGTTAAGTTTCCCTCAGTTGGGTTAATTGCAGCATTGCAATTTTCCAGCTCAAACCTTTTTAAGACTTCAGTGGCATATTTCTGTTGATGTAACACACTTCCTTCTTTGACCCTTAGGAATTCTAACCCAAGGAAATAGGTTAGTTTTCCCAAATCTGTCATTTCAAACTCCTCTTTCATAGCTTGTTTGAAATTAGCTATCTCTTTAGCACAACTTCCAGTTACAAGTAGATCATCCACATATAAGCACACAATCAGTAGGTAGGAGTTTATGTCACCTTTGACATAGACTCCATACTCAGCAGTACACCTAGTAAAGCCATTCTGAACAAAGAATCCATCTATTCTCTTGTTCCAAGCCCTAGGTGCTGCTTAACTCCATAGAGAGCTTTATGTAGATGATATACATAGTCTTCCTTGCCCTTTTCCACAAAACCAAGAGGTTGGTTTATATAAACTGTCTCCTCCAAGGGCCCATTTAAGAATGCAGATTTCACATCTAAGTGGTACATTTCCCAACCTCTACTACAAGCTAGTGCAGTCACTAGCCTTATAGTCTCATGTCTAGCAACTGGGGCAAAGACTTCAGTGAAGTCTATGCCCTGTTTTTGTTGGAAACCTCGTGCCACTAACCTTGCCTTGTACTTAACTATATTACCACTAGGATCAAGCTTTAGTTTAAACACCCACTTTACACTAATAGCTCTCTTTCCTTTAGGTAACTTAGTTAAAGTCCAAGTTTGGTTCTTCTCAATGGATTTAAGTTCCTCTAGCATAGCTACCTTCCACTCTTTCTTCTTAAGAGCTTCAGTGTAGTCTAGAGGTTCAGAATCTGCTATCATAGCAAAATGGATGATATCTCCATCATCATTCACCTCATCATCCCTCATTAGATCATAGTCAGCCAACCTACTAGGTAGATTCCTGACCCTAGCAATTCTAATAGGATTATTAGCAACCAAAGCCTCTTGTTGAGCCTCTTCAGGTGAATTTGGCTCAACCAACTGTTCCTCAACTTGCACATCACCTCCAATAGTTTCATCATCACTGTCTTCATCATCAACACCTTGATGATGTTCTGGTAACACTGTGTTACCCTCATCATTCACATTAGGATCAATGGAACTTGCTTGTTCCTTCTTATCCCAATCCCAAGCCTCATCCTCAACTATAGTAACATCCCTGGATATCTCAAGCTTGCCAGTCATAGGATCAACTAGCCTATAGGCACCAGTAGGGTGATAACCAACTAGCACCATAGGTTTACTTTTGTCCTCTAACTTCTTCCTTTTAGCATCGTGTATATGTCCATAGGTTAGTGATCCAAATACCCTTAGATGTGTAACACTAGGCTTATCCTCACCCACATTTCTTCGTGTACCTTATCATCTAAGCCTCTAGTAGGACATTTGTTGAGTAGATAAACAAAGGTGATATCTTTTACTCTCCCATAGAGTCTTTTGGAAGGTTTTTAATTTCATCATGCTTCGGCCATGTCCGAATTGTTCTGCTCTTCTCTCTGCAACTCCATTATCTTTGTGGGTGTAGGAGAAGTAACCTCATGAACAATTCCTTGACTTGTATCTGAAGCTTTCAAATTCTTTTGAAGTATATTCACCTCCTCCATCAGACCTTAGGATCTTAAGCATGTTTCCACTCTGTTTTTCTACCATGGCTTTAAACTCTTTAAACTTAGTTAAAGCCTCACACTTTGTTTTGATCAGATAGACCCAAATTTTTCTTGAAAACTCATCAATGAAAGATAAAAAAAATTTGTTCCCCCCTTTTGAAATCACATCAAATGGGCCACAGATGTCTGTGTAAACAACTTGAAGAAGATGTTTAGGCCTTAATTTTAAATCTGTCTTAAACATCTTCCTTGGTTGTTTACCCAATGCATGCTGGTACACACACTATTAGGTTTCTCAATCTTAGGTAGACCTTCCACTAGGCCTTTAGAGCTAAGATTTAGAAGACTCTTATAGTTTAGGTGCCCATATCTCCTATGCCATAGAACACTTTAAAGATCAGTGGTAGCACTTAGGCATTCTGCCTCTATAGTACTAATACTAGTCTTGAAAGTCCTGTTCTTAGCTAGTTGAGAAGTTAACACCAGTTTATCCTTTTTATCAAAAACTTTGAGTTTCAAATCCTTCATAATGACAGAAAATCCTCCCTCTACAAGTTGACCTAGACTAAGTAGGTTCTGACTCATACCGGAACATAGTAGACATTATGTATGGTGACTACACGCCCATCCTCTTTCTTGATGAGAATGTTCCCATACATTGCTTGAAGGGACCTATCATTTGCACACCTAATAGTAGTTCTCTTGTGAGGATTGAAATCTACCAGCCACTCTTTATTTCCTGTCAAGTGGTTAGAACAGGCAGAGTCCAAGTACCAAATCTCTGTAATACTAGTTCCATCACTCTTAGTTACTATTAGTGCAATATAGTCCTTATTTTTCTTAAGTTCAATATTAGTTACCTTAACTTCTGCCCTAGTATTAGGTTTAGAGTTATCACTTATAGCACTAAACACTACTGGGCTATCAGAATCAGAGTCTTCCTTAGCAACATTTGCTTCTACTTCTGATTTAGGTTTTCTAGTTGGACATTCTGTAGCATAATGCCCGTATTTGTCACACCTATAGCATTGAACCTTAGATTTATCCTTCTTCTTAGAATCAGTCTTATTCTTAGAATTAGGTTTAGATTTAGGCTTACTTTTACTAGAGTTAGGTTTAGAGGAAGACTTACTGTTACCAGACTTAGAACCTTTCTTACCCTTGCCTTTTGTGAAGAAAGCAGTATCATCATCATCATTGTTCTCCATCACCAGATTGAGTCTAATCTCTTTAGCCTCTAGTCTGCTCTGGAGCTGTTCCACCTTTAGGTCCTCATCCTTGAGTGTGTCTTCAAGCCCATTGACACACACATAGTACCTTTTGGTTAGTGATCTTAAGATTTTCCTGCAAATATCTTCATTAGTTAGTGTTAGGTGATAACTCATATTTATATGAGTTATTTATACCTCTAATCATTAAATTAAGTAAGTTCTCAAGTAATATTAGTATAGTATTGAGTGTATTTATGTGAATATTAGGAAAGGAAGGGCTAAACACTGCTTTGTTATGAATTTGGCACAATTGGTGCCCTTGTGAATGTTTTGATGAATTTTGTGAAGTAGTGCAGTGTTTAGCGCTATAGCGTCTAACGCTATAGCGTCAAGTAAGCAGATCAGCTGAGCATCTTTAGGGAAAGTGCAATTTTGGCGCCAAGCTCATTAATCCAAGCTCCATATCTTTTGATCACTGTGCGTGCTGACATGTGCGGATTTTATTGGATATGTGTGGACACTTGGCAATGCATGAGAAAGGAATAGTGGAGTTGGTGAAAAAGCAACTATCACCTTTCTTGACTTTTGAGGAGATTGTACCACATGCTAGCAAGGCTAGAAGAGTTATGCTGATTTTTTCTTCCCCTTACCACGCATAGTTGTTGTGAGTTTTAGTGAGTTTAGAGAGAGTATTGATAGAGAGAGAAAGTGTGACATTTCTTCCCCTCCATTGATACCCCTTAAAGCTTTTGTTAGTTTACTCTTTTCCATTGTATTTTTCTATCTTTGTACTCATGGTGTAAGGCTGATGATGAGCCATCTTCACGTGGATGATTAGGAGACTTCAAGAGTGTATCTTTTGCACTTGTAATTTCCTCTTTACTTACGGTAATGCAAGTATTCTCATTTGTGTTATTTTGATGGGGCTTAACATGAGCTAAACTCTTTGAGTTGGGTTGCTATAGCTTGTAATGAACCATTAATGCTTCGTATATAATTTCTCACGTTTTGTGTTTTAATCCTTGTGTGATTATTCTTCCAAACTTGTTTTATATTTGGCCACGTAAAACAAGTATTTACGTGATTTGGACATGAACCATAGAAAGAACTCAAGGATTAATATAAATGATAAGGTTGGTTAAAGACATTTAACCAATTTTTGCTTCTTCTAGACATAGATGTTGCAATAGTTTATAAGGCATAAGCTGTGGGATCTTGATTATACAGGGTGAACCTATTTAGAACCTAGACATAGGCATCTTGTAGTGAAACCACAGCGCGCTAGTGATTGAAAGGCACAAAATATTTGCAATAGCAGCTTAACGCTATAGCGTGTGACGTTATAGCGTCTTGTTTTTGGGGATTTACATAGTAAAGGCAATCCAACTTATTTCTCTTATATTTTAACTCACTTTGTTACTTGTTACTTTTATAACCTTTGCTAAACTGAACTTTGTTACTCAACATATTTGCTACTTGTTCCTCTAAAGTGTAATTCCTTTTTAAACTCTAAAATTAATACCAATCCCTGTGGAGACGAATCTTACTTATTACTATATTACTTGTTGCGATTGTGTACACTTGCACATCACCTTTTCGCATAACAAGTTTTTGGCGCGTTGTTGGGATTGCATTTAATTTTTATTGTTTAAGAAATTATTACATCCTTAGGGAGGTTTTACCTTGGTATTTTTCTGTGGTGTGTTACGGGAAGTGCTATAGCGTCGATGCTATAGCGTATGCCCGTCATCGTAACCACCCACTTTTGAGTTTGATCCTGAACCGGAGAGAAGATTCGAAAGGCTAAGACGCCAACAAAGACTACAACAACTCGGACCAACTATGTGCGAGCACTCTAATCCTACTCTTTGCTAGAGGTACAATGGGTGGAAGAACACCTCTCTCAAATAGGAAGACGAGGCCAAAGAGGTGGAAGGCAAGGTCCTTTTACCCATACTTGGCCCGATGATGAATACGGTATAGAGAAAGGTTTTGAACCAAGCTCCAAATCAAATGGTGAATGACAGAGAGCAGGCCAATGAGAGATTATGTTTGTATTTGATCCACAGTCCATGGAGACAAGTATCACTAGGCTTTGTTGTGATCGCTACTCATTTTGAGTTCAAGCTTATGATGTTCCAAATGCTCCAAACAATTGGACAATTTGGAGGTTCCACTCAAGAAGATCCTTTTGCTCACCCGAGAAACTTTCTAGAAGTGTGCGACAATTTCATCATTCAGTGTGAGTGAGGATGCTTTCAGTCAAATCTGTTTCCTTATTCTTTAAAAGACAGAGCAAAGGCTTGGTTGAATTCCTTGGAGTCCAATTCTATCACAACATGGGAAGATATGACAAAGAAATTTCTGGAGAAGTATTTCCCACCAAACAAAAATGCAAGGATGAGAAATGACATCACATCCTTCAAGCAAAAAGAAGGTGAATCATTGCATGAGGCTTGGGAAAGATGGAAGGAACTGCTTAGGAAATGTCCACATCATGGAATTCCTATAGTAATTCAAATGGAGACCTTCTACAATGGACTAGAAGCACCTACAAGGTCTATGCTAGATGCCTCATCTGGAGGTGTGATCCTTAATTCATCATACAATGAAGCTTGTGAGCTTATAGAGCGCATTGCCATAAACAGCTTCTTCATGGCCTCTTTGAAAGGCTAAACTCTACAAGGAAAGTAGCTGGGGTTCATGAGGTGAGTGAGGTTTCTCGCTCTCTCACCCCAAGTGGCTACTCGACAAATATGATAAAGGAGTTGAATCTCGCTAACGCTATATAGCGTCGATGCTATAAGCGCTGAAAGGTCAATCAACTGCGAAAGAATTGAACAAGCTCCTCCCGGAGAAGCAAGTTGTGTATCTTGTGGGAGCTCATTTGTATGAAGAGTGCACCACTAATCCTCGCTACATCAACTATGTGGGGTACAACAAGGGCAACAACCCTTACTCCAATACATACAACCACCGGTTGGAGAAACCATCCTAATTTCGGTGGGGAGGAAGTAATGCTAATACAAGCACAAATGTTCCTGCTATTCCCCGTGTTTTCCAAGACAACAACAACGACAGAACTGCAAGACGAATGTTCTGCTCCTCCTATGGACAATTCAATGGAGTCTCTGCTAAGGTCATTCATCGATGATTGTAAAACAACAATGCGGACTCATGAAGCATCAATCAAGACTCGGAGAATCAAGTGGGACAGATTGCATCCGCTCTCACACAAAGGCGAGAATGGTGGACTTCCTTCTACCATCGAACCATCATCATCTCATGCACCGGCAAGGAACATGTGAAAGCCATAACCACCGTGGTGGTAGGGAGGTAAATCTTGCACCTAAGAATTTAGAGTCAAGTGTTCTTTGGAAATGAAAAAATTTTCCAGACGTTATAAAGACTTTGTGCTATAGCGTCAAACGCATAAAGCAACACACCGAACCTAAATTGGTGCACGAATATCCTGCTCCCCTTTCCCTCAAAGGTTAAAAAGGCACATGAAGACAAACAATTTAATAAATTCCTTGAGGTGTTAAAACAATTGCACATTAATGTTCCTCTAGTTGAGGCATTACAACAAATGCCCAACTATGCCAAATTTATGAAAGATGTTTTGACAAAGAAAAGAAGGTTGGGAGAATTTGAAAGCGTGGCAATGACGGGGAATGCGGCATGTTGATGCAAAATAAACTCCCAGAAAAATTAAAGGACCCTGGTAGCTTCACAATACCCTGTTCCATTGGAAATTTTTATTCTGGTCGTGCTTTATGTGACTTAGGGGCAAGCATTAATTTAATGCCTAAGTCCATTTACACTCAATTGGGTATAGGAACTGCCAGGCCTACTTCTGTAAGCCTCCAGTTAGCTGATAGGTCACTTGCCTATCTGAAGGAATACTGGAGGATGTTTTAATTAAGGTAGATAAATTTGTTTTTCCTGTTGACTTTGTTATTCTAGATTTTGAAGCAGATGCAGAGGTACCTATCATTTTAGGTAGACCCTTCTTGGCTACAGGGAAGACACTCATAGATGTTCAAAAGGAGAATTGACAATGAGGGTTAATGATCAAGAAGTGAAGATCAATGTTCAAATGCATTAAAACTTCCGGATGTCAATCTTTGAAGAGTGTTCCTTTGTGGTTTCTCTTGACCAAGTGGTTCAAAACATTTTCAAAAATCTAACAACCACTTGGGAAAGGTGCTAAACAATCTTGAGGAACATGAATTTTTGAAAGAAGAAGAATTTCAAGAAGGCAAGCAAGTTGTGAATGAGGTTTGGGCTAGGAGATATGAGTCACTAGAGCAAGAAAATTCAAACCTCAAGAAGAGTGTTCCTTCATTGTTCAACCACCTGATCTAGAGTTGAAAGAATTACTGACAGACCAAGTATGCATATCACGGGGGACAATGAGACTCTACACTGTCATTATTTCTGCTAGTTTGAACCAAAAACAAGAGGTGGAGCTCATTACAACTCGAAGAGGCACAAAAGGCAATAGGTTGGCAAATGTCCGATATACATGGGATAAGTCCTACAATGCATGCATGCAGATTGTGTTAGAGGAAAATGCTAAACATAGCATTGAAGGTCAAAGAAGGCTTAATCCCATAATGAAGGAAGTAGTGAAGAAGGAAATCCTCAAGTGGTTAGATGCGAGGGATTGTGTATCCTATTTCGGCGATTGCATGGGTTAGCCTCATGCAATGTGTTCCCAAAAAGGGTGGTGTCACTTTGTGATCACAAATGACAAAAATGAGTTGATTCCCACAAGAACAAAGTGGATCGGTTGGAGAATTTGCATGGACTACAGGAAATTGAACAAGGCCACAAAGAAAGACCATTTTCCTCTTCCCTTTATTGACCAAATGTTGGAATGGACTTCTTTGGTAAGGACTATTCTTTGCTTTCTTGATGGCTATTCTGGCTATAACCAAATAGCAATAGTCCCTGAAGACCAGCAAAAGACCACATTCACATGTCCTTATGGCACATTTGCTTTTAGGAGAATGCCCTTTGGACTGTGCAATGCTCCTGCAACTTTCCAGAGATGTATGATGTCCATATTCTCTGACTTCATTGAAAAATCTATGGAGGTTTTTATGGATGACTTCTCTGTGTTTGGGGATAGCTTTCAGAAGTGTTTAGACAATTTGGAAGAAATATTGATAAGGTGTGAGGAAACAAATCTTGTGCTTAATTGGGAGAAATGTCACTTCATGGTGCAAGAAGGAATTGTACTAGGGCATAGGATCTCCAAGAAGGGCCTAGAGGTGGATAAGGCCAAGATTGAAGTTATTGAAAAATTGCCACCCCCCTCAAGTGTCAAAGGCATCAGGAGTTTCCTTGGGCATGCTGGCTTCTATAGGAGATTCATTAAGGACTTCTCAAAGATCTCAAAGCCCCTATGTCAACTCCTTCAACATGACATCACATTCAATTTTGATGAAGCCTGTCTTGAGGCATTTCAGAAGTTAAAGAAAGCTCTAATTACTGCACCTATCATTGTTGCCCCTGATTGGAGTAAACCATTCGAGCTCATGTGTGATGCCAGTGACTATGCTGTGGGAGCTGTGCTTGGGCAAAGGTATGATAAAATCTTTCATTCCATTTACTATGCAAGCAAAACACTTATTGAAGCACGATTAAATTACGATTCTTGAGAAAGAGCTATTAGGCGTGTGGTTTTGCCTTTGATAAATTTAGATCATACTTGGTTGGCACAAAAGTAATTGTTTTTACTGACCATTCGACCATCAAGTATTTGATCTCTAAAAAGATGCAAAACCAAGGCTAATAAGATGGGTTCTCCTCCTCCAAGAATTTGACTTGGAAATTCATGATAAAAGGGGTGGAGAACCAAGTTGTTGACCATTTGTCTAGACTTGAAGGAGACAATGCAGTGCAGAGCGAGGAGAGATTAAAGAAATCTTCCCGGATGAGAAGTTGTTAGCGTGCTTGATAAAAAAAATGTAACGCTATAAGCGGTTGCGCTATAACGCCAGACGCTTATAGCGTCACGAAGACAACTGCTCCATGGTATCTTGACATCGTGAATAACTTGGTAAGCGAGTGTTGTGCTGCAGTCTGAATTATCAACAAAGAAAAAGGTTTTTCCATGTAGTGAAAGATTATTATTGGGATGAACCTTTTCTCTTCAAGAAATGCCAAGACCAAGTGATAAGAAGGTGCCTTGCAGAGGAAGAACAACCTCGAGTGTTAGAGCATTGTCATGCTTCACCATGTGGTGGACACTTTGGAGGAACTAGAACAAATTTACAAAAGTACCGCAATGTGGGTATTATCGCCCACATTATTCAAGGATGCTCAAGAAATGGGTAAAGAATGCAAGGTGTCAAGGGTAGGAACATTTCAAACAAGCATGAAATGCCCTTAACCAACATCTTAGAGATTGAACTCTTTGATGTATGGGGCATGGATTTTATGGGTCCCTTTCCTCCTTCTCATGGGAATTTGTATATACCGTGGTCATGGATTATGTTTCCAAATGGGTTGAAGCCGTGGCTCTTCCCAACAATGATGCCAAGTCGATCGGCAAGTTTCTGCAGAAGAACATATTCACGGATATGGTACACCAAGAGCAATTATCGGTGATGAGGGTTCTCACTTTTGTAACAAGTTGATTGAGTCTCTATTATTAGGAAAATATGGAGTGAGGCACAAGATTGCCACTTTGCATACCACCCACAAACTAATGGGCAAGCTGAATTATCCAATAGAGAAATCAAAAGGATGCTTGAGAAAATGGTGGGACCTTCAAGAAAGGATCGTCAATTCATCCGGATGATGCTTTATGGGCTTACAGGGGCTGACCTTCAAGACACCTCCAGGAATGTCTCCATACAGGACTTGTGTTTGGGAAAGCATGTCACCTCCCTATTGAGTTGCAACACAAAGCTCATTGGGCCATAAAAAGCTCAACTTTGATTGTGATAGGGCGGGTAAGGCTAGGCTCTGCAATTAAATGAACTTGATGAAATTAGGCATCTCTTGCCTATGAGAGTTCACCATTTACAAAGAAAAAAACAAAGATGTGGCATGACAGAAGATCTGAGCAGCAGAGAGCTGATTGAAGGAGGCCAAGTGCTCCTTTTCAATTCTAGATTAAAATTGTTTCTGGCAAGTGAAATCAAGGTGGTGCAGCCCTTTTAAATTAGTCAAGGTCTACCACTTATGGTGCGAGTGGATTTGTTTGATCAAGCAACCAACACCACCTTCAAGGTGAATGGGCAAAGGGTAAAACAATACCATGGTGACACTGTAATGAGGGACAAGACCTCAATTGATCTTCAAGATCCCTAACATCAAATGAAGAAGTCAGGCTGATGACTCTTAAAACAAGCGCTCTTGGGAGGCACCCCAGGTTTTTAATTAATGCATGTTGTTTTATTTCATTTTGTTTTGCGGAGGGAAAATTTTTGTGTTGAGGAAGTTGGGAATTTGAAGGCACTGAAGTGTGATATGGGCGCTATAGCGTCAAGAGAGGAGGTAGTAGCAAGAAGAATCAATTTTTATTTCTAAGTATGGGACAGTTACAATGACGTGGCAAGCGCGCCCTGTGCACTTCAACTGCTGCGTCCTATGCGCCCACGTGTGACTGCCCCAGTCACTTCGGTCACTCCACCCATCAAACAACGGTCAAATCATTCAATTCCCCATAACCTCTCACTCAACCACTCCCTTCTCTTTCTCCCTGTCTAACCGTTGAATCTCTTTCTCTTTCCCTAACCCCCCATTCTTCCATAACTTCATTCCTTAATCTCTGCAACCAATCTCACATTTTCAGTTCACAAATTAGCAAATCTCTTTCAAATCTTCCAACATCTCAAAATGGTGAAGAAACATTCGATTGAAAAGCCCCAGAAAAAGGCCAGGACCACTGAACCCAGTTCCTCAAGAGCCATAGACCCAAAGGACGATCCTGCGCGCTACTGGAAGATGAACTTCATTCTTGAAAGGGGTTTCAAAAGCAGAAAAGGCCCCCGACGTGTTCACATCCACCGTTATAGCGTTAGGGTGGCGTAAGTTTATCAAGCACGAGAGGGAATATGTCGTGCCTTTAGTAAGGGAGTTCTACCAGTATATTCCTCCTCCAAAGGGGAAAGCCCCAAACTTATTCTCTGTCGAGGAGAAACAGTTAGAGACTTGGTCCAAGTTCCATCAATGACTACTTCAAGTTAGGGTATTCAGCAAGGCATTGGAGAAAAAGCTTGATTCACGGGGCTGTGTGAGGAGATGGAGGAGGTCAAGAAAAGAATCTGCGTGGAGGAGGCAACATGGGAGAGATTTGGCTCGGAATTTAAAGTCAAGAAGGCATTTACGGTGGATGAAGGCGCAATGTGGTTCACTTTCATCGAGGCATTCACTCATGCCTACTTCCCACACAACAAATGTGGAGAAGGACAGTTGATAGTGCTTGATGCTATTCGGAAGGTGAAAGCATAGATGTGGGCAAAATCATTGCGAGAGAAATTGAGAAAAGCGGCTCAAAAGCGGCGGTAATCTCTACTTTCCCTGTTTAATTACTGAATTATGCAAGCAGGCTGAAGTTGAAATTGAAATCCGTGATGAGAGGAGAATTCCCCAAGGAGATATTCCTGCTGTGTTCAAGCCCAGGCAGAGAAGTGCTAGCGCTATAGCGTCGATGCTATAGCGCTCAATCGATTGAAGAAGAATCAACGGACTGCAGTGCAAATTTGTTAAGGCTAAGTTTGAATGGGAGAAGGCCGTGTTAGAGAAATTATCAAGGGGCAAGGAGTTAATGGAGCCCCTGTATTCCCGAATGGCTAATTGAAGATGAGGGTGTGAAGGAGCCACCCCAAGCAAAAGAAAAAGTAAGTAAGAAAGCTGCTGCAGACCCAATCAAGAAGAGAGCTAGGAGCCCTGCCACAAGGAAGAGCCCTGCTAAGAAGAAAACAAAGGTGAGCGGTGAAGAATCCTCAACACCGAGGATTTAGAAGAGCTCGATGAAGAAGATGAAGAGGAGACAAGAAGGGTGATGAAAGAAGTCAATGATTACGAAGAGGATGAAGATTCGAGAAAGTGAGGAAAAGTGCAGTGAAGAGAGCCCAGAGAAGGAAAAAGAATCGAAAGTGAAGAAGATGAGAAGTATCTGCACGATCCCACTCCTAGCCCCACAAGACCACCCTCACCACAAATACCCTCACCACAAGCCCAAGAACAAATCATTCACGAAACTCCACGATGCACACCAACCATACCTCCACCAGAGCGGAAAAACAAAATCACCCTCACTGCAAAAGCACCAAACCTAAATGAGCGGCCAACAAGAACCATCACCCAATCCCCAATTCCAACAAAAGAACAAAGCCCACCACCTGCATCACCACAACAATCTGTTTCCCAAAATCCTGCGAGAAGGCCATGCTAGCGCTATATATAAATCGATGCTATAGCGCTGAACCTCGATCAAGTCCAAAGATCTTACAGTATCAAGTGCAACAAAGACTCCTAGGCTTAAACAAAAGCCCAAAGGAGTCCTCAATCAAAGACTAACATTCTTGCGGTGTAGTGAAGAAGAAGCTCAAGCAATGGCGAAAAGTCCTCCCGGGAGGTAGTACAAGGCCAGTGCCATCCGCACTCCAAGCAAAAAGTCAAGGAGAAGCATGTGGCACCAAGGAGGCCAACCTATGTATCTGCAAGGAGGAGCCCAGGAGCCAAGTGATCGTGATTGAGGAAGTGGATGAAGAAAGAGTGCAAAGAAGCAAAGCAGCACAATGAACAGGAAGGAAGTGTCGAAAAGGAGAAGGAGGCGCTAGCAAGCTAGCGAGAGATGAGGCGTAAAAAAGAAGGAAGCACACGTGGCAGCTATAGCGTCGTCGAGGCTATAGCGTCCGAGGAAGGACGAAGGAAGAGAAGAAGAAGAAAAAGGTCAGTAAAGCCTCCTCGGCCATCCGTGTTAGCTCAAGAACCAGTGCAGTGCGGTTAAGAAGTGAAGTTACTTTTACTGCACAGTATAAGTTAATGTTTTGTGAACAAAAATAAATTGTGAAGCGCTATAGCGTCTCTCTTGCGCTTCACAAATGTTTTAAGACTTGAATTACCTTGTTTCTGTGTTAAGTTCAGGCCTCTCCCTAGTCTTTAAAGAGCAGTGAGGACACTTTGCTCACTTTTGTTAATGTGGGGAGGACCTAAAGTTGTTAATGTTTTTGTTAATGTTTTTCAAAATGTTCTGTTTCAAGTGCCTCAATTTTAAGTATAGTCATTGAATGCGTTCCCTTTGGGCTGATTGAAATGATAATGGTGTGAGTGAGTAAGAGAGCCGTGCTTTTAGAAGAAATCTTTGCTTATTATTGCTCTCACACGTAAATCTCTGTGCTTAAGAAGAAACTTAGCTAGCCAAGGACTATCTGAGGTTTAGGCTAGTCTGAGTTAACCAAGGTGAGATCAAGGCTTGAATAAAAACTTGAAGAGTTGTTGAAGCATAAGTTTGGGGGTGTTTGGGCTATATAAAGGTTAGGTACAAAAGTCTTAGGGTGGTCAGTGACTTAAAAGTTTAATGTAAATATGTTGTAAAAAGTCAGTAGTTACCCAAAACAAAAGCTAGGCTGTCCCAAAGGCAAAGAAAGAGGCAAAGCCTCATGTAAAAAAAAAAAAAAAAAAAATAATAATATAGAATAATTGCTGAGGAGCCAAGTAATGAGGGGGCTACAGCTAGTAAATCTGTTATCTTTGTTCAAGCGCTATAGCGTCAAGCGCTATAGCGTGAGCTATTTAGATTCAATAAGTTAGGAACACTGACCATAGACTTGAAGTGCCTAGTTAAACCCTTTGTCATGTCTGAGAATCCCCATTCCTGTGTGAAAATGTTAATCTAGTCATTGTTTTGAAAGAATTCTTGATTTTACCAAAAGAAGACCATTCCTTCCAAGGCTAAAGAGAAATCCAAATCTAGCTAGGAATTGAGATGAGTCAAGAGATCACACACACACTATTGAGCAGTAATAAGCTTAGAAGTTGAATAAATGCTTTGGTGTGTTGGTGTGAGTGTGAATCTGAACTGTTAGCCCATTGAGAAAATGTTTGAGTGAGTATGCTTAGAAATGAAGTGTTGATCGAGCATGTGTCTTTGTAAATAGTGTCGGTTTGTTTGTCTTTGCAAGTGTCATTACTTGAGGACAAGCAATGGTTTAAGTTTGGGGTGTGATAACTCATATTTATATGAGTTATTTATACCTCTAATCATTAAATTAAGTAAGTTCTCAAGTAATATTAGTATAGTATTGAGTGTATTTATGTGAATATTAGGAAAGGAAGGGCTAAACATCTTTGCTTTGTTATGAATTTGGCACAATTGGTGCCCTTGTGAATGTTTTGATGAATTTTGTGAAGTAGTGCGGTGTTTAGCGCTATAGGCGTCTAACGCTATAGCGTCAAGTAAGTGGTCACCGAGCATCTTTAGGAAAGTGCAATTTTGGCGCCAAGCTCATTAATCCAAGCTCCATATCTTTTGATCAGCATGCGTGCGTCTTGACATGTGCGGATTTTATTGGATATGTGTGGACACTTGGCAATGCATGAGAAAGGAATAGTGGAGTTGGTGAAAAAGCAACTATCACCTTTCTTGACTTTTGAGGAGATTGTACCACATGCTAGCAAGGCTAGAAGAGTTATCTTGATTTTTCTTCCCTTACCACGCATAGTTGTTGTGAGTTTTAGTGAGTTTAGAGAGAGTATTGATAGAGAGAGAAAGTGTGACATTTCTTCCTCCATTGATACCCCCAAAGCTTTTGTTAGTTTACTCTTTTCCATTGTATTTTTCTATCTTTGTACTCATGGTGTAAGGCTGATGATGAGCCATCTTCACGTGGATGATTAGGAGACTTCAAGAGTGTATCTTTTGCACTTGTAATTTCCTCTTTACTTACGGTAATGCAAGTATTCTCATTTGTGTTATTTTGATGGGGCTTAACATGAGCTAAACTCTTTGAGTTGGGTTGCTATAGCTTGTAATGAACCATTAATGCTTCAGTATATAATTTTCTCACGTTTTGTGTTTTAATCCTTGTGTGATTATTCTTCCAAACTTGTTTTATATTTGGCCACGTAAAACAAGTATTTCTGTGGATTCAGACATGAACCATAGAAAGAACTCAAGGATTAATATAAATGATAAGGTTGGTTAAAGACATTTAACCAATTTTTGCTTCTTCTAGACATAGATGTTGCAATAGTTTATAAGGCATAAGTCATGTGGGATCTTGATTATACAGGGTGAACCTATTTAGAACCTAGACATAGGCATCTTGTAGTGAAACCACAGCGCTAGTGACCGAAAGGCACAAAATATTTACAACAGCGCTTAACGCTATAGCGTGTGACGTTATAGCGTCTTGTTTTTGGGGATTTACATAGTAAAGGCAATCCAACTTATTTCTCTTATATTTTAACTCACCGTTACTTGTTACTTTTATAACCTTTGCTAAACTGAACTTTGTTACTCAACATATTTGCTACTTGTTCCTCTAAAGTGTAATTCCTTTTTAAACTCTAAAATTAATACCAATCCCTGTGGAGACGAATCTTACTTATTACTATATTACTTGTTGCGATTGTGTACACTTGCACATCACCTTTTCGCATAACATTAGGCCATTAAGATTCATAGCATTAGTAATTTTCTTTACACGACCACAGTAGGTCACAACATCCTCATCACTTTTCATCTTAAGGGTCTCATACTGAGCCTTAAGAGCTTCCAACTTCTCTTTCCTAGCTTCAGTTGCCCCATTGTAATAAGAATAAAGAGTATCCCAAGCTTTCTTGGAACTCCTAATTCCTCTAACTCTATCAAAGTTACTGTCATCTAACCCAATATGGATTAGATGCAGTGCCTTCCAGTCCCTCTGGACTTCATCTTCATATTTCACCTTGTCCTCATCAGTAGAGGTAGCTGTAAGTGGTGTAACACCATCTTTGACTACCTTCAGGACACCTTGGCATCCAAACATTGCCTCCATTTGGTGGCACCATCTATCCCAGTTTTTACCAGTTAGGGTAGGCACTTGTGCACCAAAACTTGCATGTGTTTGAATATTATTACTCATTCTGAATTGTATGTTCTGCAGCACTTCGCACACACACACACACACAGTTAGACAGAAAAAATCACAATAGAGAAAGAAAACTTAAAAAAAGTAAAAGATTAGAGTAGAATTGAGATAATTTTGCCCTGGATCGTTTTACAGCTCTGAGTATACCATGTTGTTTTTTCACTTTCTATTGTTTACTTGCAGGACCTGTATCAACAACTGAGGGGAGGTGCAACAATTAAGAAGCCCAGCTTCTATTAAGCCCAACCCAATGAAGTTCTGAGGAACTGCCAAACAAAATTGTTTGGTGGGTCGTGCGCACCCAGGACCCGATCCAAACAATTGTGCGCGGATCTTGCACTGACCCGAGATACTTAAGGCACGTCTTGCCGTTTCCCTTCGCCAGAAACGCAAGAACCCGCTCTCTCTCTTCTTGAAACCCTTCTCTCTTCTCTCTTCTCTCTCACTACGAAACCCTAGCCGCTTTGAGCTCTCGCTGTGATTGCCGGCGATTGAAGCTTGAATCTGCTTCGGTTTCACGATCAATGATGACGTTGAACGATGATGAATCAAAACCCCAAGGTTTTGATCTGAGTTCTGCTTCCCTGAGATCACAATCTCCAGTTCTCACCTTGCGATGAACACCAAAACCTATTTTGCTCCGATCTGCTTGATTCCTACAAGCAGGTTGTGATTCTTCTTCGCTTAAGGTAGAATCACTTCTCCTTTACAGTTTTTCTTTGATTTACCTTTGATTTTGACACTATTGCAGAAACCCTAATTTTTGATATTCTGCTTGCAGGTGAAGAACAACACAATCGGTCTCCTCAGTAGTCAAGAAAGGTAATCTCACACACCTTGTGCTACTTGATTTCCTTTCTCTGAACTGAATAGATGAAAACCCTAATTTTTTGTTCTTTACTTGCATGAACTGCTGAGCTTCACCTCTGAAGCTCAACCCAGAAATATTTCCTCACACTTACACCTTCAAGAACACCTCACACAGGTACTTTCTCTTCCCTTACCTCTATTCCTTTTTCTTCTAGTTTCAGTCACTGAAACCCTAATTCTAACAGTCCTTTTCACTTGTTCTTGCGAGGTATAATCACCTTTGATTATTCCACCTGAACCCAGAAATACTGAAAGAAGATGAAGATCTTGGAGCTTACGTAACAGGAAGTAGTAGTGTAGCAGTAGAATAGAATGGAATGCTTAGAGTAAAACTGAAAACTGTAAATTTTTATTCATTGTAAGTTTTTTTATGTACAATCTGTATGTATATATAATGTTCTGAAATATAGCTGTTAGATGGTTGTTAGTTAGGCTAACAACCAAGTTTGTTATTAACAAACTAGTTTAGTTAGTTAGAGTTAGTTAGAGACTCTACATGCCCAAAGTTTGTTACTAACGGCTATAAGGCTGTTTTAAACTTAAGCTAGAGTTTTGATTACAATTCAACATTTATAATTGTCTTTGTTTTTTATAAACGAATATTTTTTGTTGAGTTCTATAGGAAAGGATTAGATGTTGTCGTTATAGTTACTAGGACGTACACCTGTGCGATGCACAGAATATAGTTATAAGGAGTTCTGTAAAAAATGTCAAAAAAATTATGTATTGCAAAGTTGTAGGTTGATACAAATTGATAATTTAAAACCAAACATAGAATGAAGTTTTTATTTTAACAGAGTTGTATTTATATATGATATATTTGCGAAGATACATATCAATGCGGGGTGGTGATTTAGAATGTGAGAAACTTAATTCATAAAAACTTTGATTAAAACACTCTTTAACAATAATGAAGGAAATATAGTTCACAAAAAAATGAATGTGTGTACTATTGGTTAAAAAAATGGCTGTGAAATTTTCTTGTAGATATTAACTAACCAACGGTTATGTTATATGGGCTCAACCATTCTCATAAAAATAAAGGGTTTTTTTGGCACCCCACCATTTGACTCCATACCCCACACATAGGTGAAAAGACTAAAATACCCCTAAAAAATTACAAATTTATAGAATATTGACCATTTCTCACTTACATATGATTTGTCTATAAATATTTTAGAGTTCATCGTATTTACCTTCCAGGAGATAGATACGATTTCCAGCAAATTTCGCATCGTATTTATCACTACAAAAAAAAAACAGTATTAGCGAGGGAAATTAGCGAGGGAATGGAGAAGGGTCGCTAAAAATGATATACCGAGGGAATTAGCGACGGATAAGGCCGTCGCTAAAGGTGCGCTATTTTTTTTTTTAATATTTCCCTCGCTAATATTTATAATTCTGTCGCTAAAGTTAAAGACAGTTTGTACCCACATAACACGTTTTTGAATTCCCTCGCTAAATGTAATAATTCCCTCGCTAAATCAAAATATCCCTCGCTAATATAATTCCCTCGCTAAAATAAAAGTTTCCCTCGCTAAGTTTTTAAATGTAACCGAAGCTTATCTTTCCTCCTCCCACTTCTTTCTCTTCTCTCACTCATTTCTCTCCTTTCCTATTCCGACCCCAACACCACCACCACCACCACCACCCATATCTCTCCATTTTCGCCACCACCACCTCCACCACCGTCCACGCCGCCACCACTTCCTCCACCATCACTTAAGGTTTGTTTTTTCTCACTCTTCTCTCTCTCTTTCTCTCTCCGAACTTCCCTCTCTAACTCCCTCTAATGATTTTTCTTTCTTTCCTCACCCATAGGAACGATTTGTTGCTCACCAACGCACCGGAGTGCACATCGTCACCGTAACACCAAGAGATCGTTGGATTCGTGACTCAAAACGGTTAGTTTTTCTTTAATTTTGATTTTAGTGTTTAGGATTGATTTTTAGAATGTTTGAAAATTTATTTGATTTTAGTGTTTAAGATAGATATGACATTTGTGTTTAGGAATGATTTTTGAAATGTTTAGAAATTGATTTGATTATATTAGTGTTTAGGAATGATTTTTATTTAGAAAGTAATAATAGTGTTTAGGAATTTGATTTGAAGTTATTGAAATATTATTTTTCTGTATGAATTTGATTGATATTAGTGTTTAGGATTGTTATTATGTTGAATAATAATGTGTGATAAGTGTATGTTGTTGGAGATGTTAAATGAGAAGTGTATGTTTGTTAATTTAGAATTGATAATTGTTGTAAAGTGTACGTTAATTTTGAAATTGAAATTGTGGTAAATAGTTGTTTCGATGTTTGATGAACCCTAGGTTAGATGACTATATCAGATGTTTTTATTGTGTGTTGTTGATGGAAAAGGGTGAGGTGCTGTTTCACTCACCCCCATATTTTGCTCGAAATCATCTCCATTGAGATAATTGCGAGACAATTCTAACAACGGTAAGGTTGGGAGTTCGAAATAACTTCCTTCACTACTTGGATGGAAAAGGGTTTTGTGCTGTCCTTGACCCCCATATTCGGCTCGAAATCATTTCCACCGAGATAATATCGATGCCACTAACTTGATATGTTATATGTTGGGAATTTTTATGGGAATCTGACTCGCTTTTTTAAATGCGTGTAGATGAATTGGAATCAATTAAATCGTGGTTGGGTGTATGATAGGTTATATCCGGGAAGATATTTTTTGAAAGAAACTTTTGTTAAAGGGGTTGAAGAGTTTTTATGGGTAGCGTGGCAACATGAGAAGGCTAAAAATGAAGGAGGGGTTAGATGTCCATGCCTTAATTGCAATGGTGTACCTATTAGTACTGATGATGAAATTAGGGAGCACTTGTATCGTAACGGTTTAAGCCAAATTATTTTATTTGGGAGGACCGTGGAGAACGACTTCCAAATTTTGACTTAGGGGCTTCAAGTAGTTCTAGTTTTCGTGTTCCAGCTAATGAGCAATTTCAGTCGATGGAAAACATGATTTGTGATGGTCTTGGGGTGAATGTGCCATTTGATGAGCCTCAATATGACGATCATGATGAAGCTCCAAATGAAGAAGCACAAAGATTTTATTGCGTGTTAAAAGAGGCAAACACACCGTTGTTTGAAGGCTCGCCAGAGTCAAAATTATCTATGTGTGTGAAGCTTTTAGCTCTCAAGTCCATGAACAATATTTCTGAATTGGGTTTAAATTTTGTGACTCAAATGATGTTGAACGGGACATAAGGATAATTTGCCAAAAAGTTATTATGAAGCAAAAATGTTAGTTTCAAAGTTGAGATTGGAATATAAGAAGATTGACTGTTGTGAGGATGGGCACATGTTGTTTTACGACAACGAATTTGGTAAAACCGATCTTGGCGCTACAAGCGTCACGGTCTCTGTGGAAAGTCGAGGTATCATGTTCGTAAAGGAGACAAAGGTAACTATAAACCCATTCCTGTAAGGTCGATGTTCTATTTGCCTATTGTTCCAAGGTTGCAAAGAATGTTTGCATCGGCTGAAATTGCAAAGAAAATGACTTGGCATTATGAGAATAGACATACCTCAGATATTTTACGCCATCCATCTGATGGTGAGGCGTGGAAACACTTTGATCGAGTCCATCGGATTTTGCCTCAGACCCACGAAATATTCGACTTGGCTTGTGCTCTGATGGATTTAATCCATATATCCGAGCATCATCTTCTCCCTACTCTTGTTGGCCGGTCATTGTTACCCCTCCTGGTTTCTTTGATTCGATGGAGCATCTTCCGGTTCATTGCATATGAAGCAATGCTTGGTGGACCCGTTCATTATAGGTGGATGTATCCATTTGAGAGGTAATTAATAATTTCAACATTTTAACTAAATTGCATATTTAGTATGACTATTTGTTTAATTAACTCCACTTCCTCCATACGTTTAGATTAATGGGTGATTATAAACGATCTGTGACATTACTTATATTTTTTCTGTTCGTATACATGTTATTAATGCCAAACGTTTAAAGTAGATATGAGACATTACTTATATTTTTTCCATATGTTATTAATTAGGTTTATGAAGCGGAACAAACTCCCCTAATCCAACACTTGAGGAACTTAGCTAATGGTACTTTTCGTGAAGTTAGTGAGTGGCACACGTACCTCGTTAACGGTTATAAATTTGACACTCAATCATGGAGTGAGGGAAAACAAACCATTAATAGTGGTGTATATGTTAAATGGGAAACAGGAGGAGGTGAAGATGACTACTACGGTGTCATCCAACGCATATATGAGCTTGAATACTTGTATTTAGACTATGAAAAGAGAATAGTTTTGTTTTATTGCAGTTGGTTTGATCCATCGGTTAAAGGAACGAAATTGAATCCAAAATGTAATACGATCGACATTCAAATGGATAAGAGGTATAAGCTTTATGATCCTTTTATCATGCCTGAAAATGTTAGACAAGTGTATTATGTTCCATACCCATCAACTCGCAGAGGATGGTGTATTGTAATTAAGACAAAACCACGGGGTCACATTGAAGCCACTGATGTGGGGGATGAGGTTGCTTATCAAGTGGATGAAATGCCAGGTGTCAATGAGGTAATTGAAGTTGAACCAATCAATACCTTATGTGATGATCGACACCATGTTGAAGAAGTTGAACCGGTATTAGAAGAAGAAATTAGAGAATATGAAGAAGAGGAACAAGAAGAAGAAGAGGAACAAGAAGAAGAAGATGAAGAATATGAAGAATTTGATTAGTTTGAATAGTATTAACTCCATGGATCTATTGTTGTTATTAGTTTGAATAGTATTAATTCTATGGATCTATTGTTATTGTTGTCTTTAAATTTATATATACCATTATGTTTTCGTCCAAATCCCTAGATCTAGTTGCTTGTTCATGTAATTTTAAAGAGATATATATATATATATATATATCATTATGTGTTTCGTTTTCCATTGATATGGATCCAGGAGAAGGTTCTAACCCACAGAGAGCTAAAGGGAAGAACAAACCACGGAGCAGGAAGCATCGCCCAACTCGAGAGATGCCTAGTGAGAATTATTCGATGCTGCCTCATACCACCACTACTGCTGGAGGATCTGGGACTTCTCATTCCGCTCCGGTTGGCCCACCGCGTGGTGATTCTCCCACTGGAGCTAATTGGTATCCTATCTCTTCATCTAGCACATCATCTCGCATATATAGCGGACATCGGATCCTATAGGTATTTTTCGAGCCCACATCAGCATCCTATGGCCACACCACCTGGATATGTGGGCCCACATCAGCATCCTATGGCCACACCTCCTGGATATGTGGGCCCACATCAGCATCCTATGGGCCCACCTATGCAACATCCTGGGTATATGAGTTCACAATTTGGCCTATCAATGCCTACACCCGAGGTCCATCCTCACTGCATGCGATGATGATCTTGACCACGATGTTGGTGATATTGACGCTGATGATGGTGATATTGACGACGCATCATCAGAGGAAGAGGTTGTTGTCGACCCACATCGATGTCGGCGTCGCAAAGTCATCGTGCCCCAATGGCGATATGTAAGTATTTTTTTCCTTTTACTTAATTTAAATTCATGGTTTGATGCATATATATGCTTGTTAATTTTGCAACAATTTCAATATGCGAGTTTCTTAAATCGAACAACCGGTTCACGCGTCACTCATGTGATTAAGAAATATTATTTGTGAGTTTAGTGAAAAGTTGACATCCATCTCTCGAGGATGTGGAGAAGAGTGTTTTAGTGTTCTCGGTAAGTATTAATTATGTCATTTCTTATGTTGTTGATTTTAATTTATTGTTTAATGGTTAATATATTCACTAATACGTGTTTTGATTTTGTTTAATAT
The DNA here is from genome assembly GCA_020916435.1 of Oxytropis ochrocephala. Classification (NCBI taxonomy): domain Eukaryota; kingdom Viridiplantae; phylum Streptophyta; class Magnoliopsida; order Fabales; family Fabaceae; genus Oxytropis; species Oxytropis ochrocephala. The sequence goes on from CM037090.1 coordinate 97,745,868, forward strand.
AGACCATAGTGGCTTGGAAACCTGAAGATGAGGAGGAGGTCAAGAGGGTTTTTTGGATTAGAATGTCCAAGCAATTATCAGACTGGTGTTACAAATTGAGAGCCAAAAATGAATGCCCAAAGTATATGAGTGAAGATGTTTGGAAACAATACAAGGCTGAATGGGAAAAAGACACATGGAAAGGGAAAGCTGAAAAAGCCAAGCAGAATAGGGCATCAGAAAAGGGTGGCTCGCTTCACTGCCTTGGCTCCGTCAACTTGCCTCATCATGCTAATAGACTAGTAAGCTATTTTAAAATTTTATTTTACTTTTTAGTTTACATATAAATTGAAATTTGTTTCATTTTTACAGTCTAGGAAGGTTGGTCGCCCTCTCACTATTCCTGAGCTGCATAGAACAAGCAGTTTGTTGACGAGCGCGGTAAAATGACTCAGGTAATTATGCAACTTGATTTCTATTGTATTTAGTTCTTTTCTTAATTAATGGAGACCTAATTATCATTATGTTTTGTGGTTATGCAATGTAGGAGAAACATGCTGAGTTGATGTTTGAGCCTACTCAGGGGAGCTGGAACCCTGACTCACTTGGTCCACTTTCCCCTGAGATGATGGGTTTGGCAAACAACAACTGGAAGAAGGCAGTAGGCAAGTCAAATAAAAATCGACTGTATGGTGCGGGGCCCTTGGCGATACTTGTGAAATTTTCTGATCACTATGACACCAGGTCTAGTAGTTCCGATGCTTCATCAGCTGAGACACAGCAGCTCAAGCAGCAGGTAGAGCATTTGATGGCTGAGCAGCAGAGCAAGGATCAGACTATTGCAGAGATGCAAGCAAACCAGTTGAGGATGCAGCGTGAGCAGGAGAGGTTGTTTGCTCTCTTTAATAGCTTGAGGCCACATCAGTCGTCTGATCAAACTGAGTCTAATCATCCTGATCATCCCTCTTCCCCCTATTTATTTGGATTATGTTATTGTTGTCCATTTGGATTATGTTGTTGCTTTCGGTTTGGATTATTTACATTATGCACATTTTAGATTGATTATGGATTTTATTTGAGTATTTTAGAAATATGAAGTTGCATATTTATGATAAGCAAAAAAGTAGGAATTTTTTTCAAAAAAAAAAAAATTCCCTCGCTAATCATCAAAAAATCCCTCGCTAATAGCATAAACAAATCCCTCGCTAATTCTCTCGCTAATTTCCCTCGCTAATCCTTCGCTAATTCCCTCGCTAATTCCCTCGCTAATTTCCCTCGCTAATTCCCTCGCTAATTTCCCTCGCTAATTCCCTTGCTAAATTTAGCGAGGAGCATTTTAGCGAGGGATTTGGATCCTCGCTAATTCCCTCGCTAAAGTACATTAGCGAGGGATTTTTGTGCTTTAGCGAGGGAATCCTGCGTCGCTAAATCACGTTTTTTTTGTAGTGTATCTATATACGATTTCCTCCTAGAAGCTTCAAAAATAGTAAGTCGTACTTACCTTCATCAAACATAAATCTGATTTTCCTTACAAAATCGCATCGTATTTACCTTATTCTGAGATAAATATGATTCCTTTTTTTTTAATTTATTTGGTTTTTGTTAGGCAAATCGTATATAGGTAAATATGACTTGAAAAAACATAAATTGTATTTACCTATTACAAACATAAATCCGATTGGTTCAATTTTTGTCAGGGGTATGTCCGTCAAAAAATATAGAGTGGGGGTATATTGGTAAACAGCGGGGGTAAAAAAACCCAAAATAATATGTGCTTAACAATGAGGGGTACATTTTGATAATAAAAAAATGAGTGTTGGACAAAAAAACAATGAGTGGGGTCTTAATTTTTACTAGATTAATAATGGACATAAAGTTTGCATTATTTACAACTAATGTCATCAAAAAATTTGCCCCCTAAATTGGCTAATAAAATAGTTAGTGTATTATATAAGAAGGATTTCATTCCTCCAAGTACAAACTCGTTATATCATTTGGCTTGCGGCTTGTTGGAGCATATGGATTGCAAGAATAATTTGTGTTTCAAAGGGGAGGAGCCTAATGTAATGTCTATAATGTGCCACATTAAAAGTATCTTGGCAATGGTTCATATATGGGGTGGCTAGTGCTTCGAACTATTCAATTACTTTATGGTGGCACAACGTCGCTCTGTGTATAAACAATATGTAAATTTGCCATTTGAGCACATCTAGTGCCGTTCTCATACAACAATTATTTATCGGAAAAAAAACACCTACATCTACTATCTACCAACATGGGAGGCATGGATACAGCTGGATGGGAAAATGTAAGATGAGTCACCGGTTTTTTCACAAACCACAAATGCATAACATGAATACTAACATACAAAACATTAAAAAAAAAAAAAAACAGCATAGACATGTAGTGCAGTTAGAGTAAGACATACATGATGTATGGTAAAGGTTAGGCTTAATTTGGCGCTCAAACGGATAAATAAAGTGGATAGTGTAATTATAAAGAGGGATTTTTATTTTTATATATTTATTTGTAATTATTACATATATTTTTTAGAGTTCATTCTTTTAACATTACGTGTTGCAAGAATAATATATATATATATATATATTCTTATTTTTTGGTCAAAAAAAAATATTCTTATTTATAATATAAAATATTTGTTGTCTTAAAAATATTTTATTTTTAAAATACATAAAATATAGAGTGACGCATGCGAATTCACGGGTATTTTGGTAGTTAATAGAAAAATCCCCTTGCTGCACCCCTTTAAAAAATATTTTATTTACAAGTAATAATTTTAAAAATTCAAATATTGTGCAATAAGAGAAATATATATCTGCTATTTCTTATTATATTTTAATATGAATACTCTTAATATACAATATTTTTTAGCATAACTTTGAATATACATGTCATGTTATAAAATGAAACTTTTTAATATATAAAAAAAAGCGATTTCATATATCAAATTTAAGAATAATGACTCAAATTTGTTTTGTTGCTAGTACTAATTAATGTTCTGCAATGGGTCTTGGACTCTTGGTCCACCTTGTCCCAAGATGGGGTGATGCAGCCATGCAATATACGGTGAAGGATTAAATCAAAATTTGATTTGGAATTGCCAACCAATAAGATAAAAAAGGCCAAAAGGTTGAAGAGTGAAAGGGGTCCAAGTGTTTGTACTATGTTTAGAAACTGACGAGTCATGGCCATGACTTTCTGGTGTGTTACTTTAGAAGATGTTTGCCTGAGGAATAGGAACAGAAGGACTTTTCTGTATAACACTATTCATTGATAAAGATGAAAAGCAGCTTCTTAGCTAGTAACTGGTCCCTTTTGGATTATATATATTGCTTTTACTTTGTGGCTGCAATATATATATATATATATAAACATTTTGTGAATGTTATATGTCCCCTTATCATTTCCAGTATCATAATATTATTTGAAGATGCATTAGAAAACTAATCATGTTTTCATTAGTACTATCAGGCTAATCTTTATTAATGTAATTAAAAGCAGTAACATACACTACTTCCTCTTCTTCCTCTAATAGATAACGTGTTAGAAGAAAAAATTAAGTAGTCTCAAAATAAATGTATTTATATGATTAACTTAATTAATAGGCATATTGCATTGAGTCATGCGACAAATGGAGTAATTAGCTTAGCACAACATTAGGTTGGTTCGAGTGGAACTGGACTTTGATCCCTTAAAAAATGTCTCAAGTTCAGCCTTATAGAAAAAACGTAGTTAGGAGGGAGACCCTACTAAAGGTGGTCAGTCAAGCCCTCTAATCACAATGAAGATTAATCATTGGCGAAGTCGTTAAATACTTCAGACATATGACATGTAAAAAAAATACTAGCTAACAAGCAACAAAGAAAAAAAAGAAAGAGAAAAATTGTGGTGTGTTTTCCATGATCCCATTTTCAAGTACGGCATATTGATCCCAAGTAGGTAGCTCAATGGCGAGAGATAAGGGATATAGAATAGTGCAAGCAGAGGAGGTTCCGAGTTCAAACCTAGAAAACTAACATTCCCCCTCCTCCACTAACATTGTCTCTAAAAAAAGTACGGCGTATTGCTATTTGCAAAGGTACAACCAACTGGCTTCTCAGCCACCAAGTTTGTCTTGTTATTACAAGACATGATGAAATTGTGACAATGTTGTTATATGCTGAAGCAAACACGAGACTGAGACAGTTTAACTTCTTATTGCTACAAACAAAAGCAACCAACCAACGTAGAAATTCACATGATCGTAGTGGTAGAGAAGGGGTAAGAAATACTACTCATAAGGTTCAAGTTTCAAATATCAGTACCATTATAGATCAATGGTTAATAATATATAGCTAAAAAGGATATTGGGTTTTTGTTAAATGAGTCAATCTCACAAAATACAACAGAAGCCATTGCTTGTCAGCATGTAAATGGTTTTTTTTTTGGATTTCGGTAACTCCCTATTATTGGATTTTTTTCACAATTTGATTGTTTATCTTGCAGGTTGTAGTAGTAACTGATGAAGGGTGCAAGTTGTAAAGCCCAAGCTTCACAATTGCTTCAGCCCAGTTGCTCACTTGAACTGCCAAACAATATTTTTTGTTGGATCCTGCGCGCCCGGACCCGTTTGAATGTGGATATACGCGGGTTATCTTGACTCGGCGTATATATACTTTCTATTACACTTCACACTGGCAATTCAAGAATTTCACTCTCTCTCTATCTTGAAACACCGGTGACTCTCTCTTCTTCTTCTCTCTACACTCTCTCTGAAACCCTAGCAAGATTCGAGCTCTCACACAGTGATTGAAGCTTGGATCTTGCTAGTTCTTGGCTTATGATGAGTGTTGATGATGATTCAGCAAAAACCCCTCTGGTTTTGTGATGAATCTTGCAACCTGAAGCCTCGATTTTTTCTTCTCACCTTCGCGATGAGTTTCACCTTCTGAAACCCTAATCTGGTTCTGAAAGGGTTTGATTCTTCTAATCAAACCTTCAGGACTCTTATTAAGGTAACACTCTTCTTTTCTTTACGATTTTGATGCTTGATTTGTTGGAATTCCAAAACCCTAATTTCTGGAATGTTGCTTTGCAGGTACATGGTACAAATTTTGGTTTCTCAGTACTCAAGAGAGGTATAATCTCACACTTTCCTTGTGCTCTTGATTTCCTTCCTTTTAACTGAAACAAAACCCTAATTTTGTATCTGTACTGTTGCATGCACCTCCAACTGTGTTCTTGAGATGAACACAACTTTCTCCCTTGCCCAGAATTCTCTCTCAGAATTTCTTTAAGGTATTTTCTTCTCTCACTCTCTGTGTTCTTTTTCTCGGTTTCTGATTTGATCCACGAGAACCTCACTCTAATCACTCCTTTTCACTTTTGCAAGGTACAACCTCTGTTGCAACTTGACAAACCCAGAAACTGAGTTCTTGAAGCAAACCTTGAACGTAACAGAATTTAGAGAAGAAGATGCTTGCAATAGGAAAAATAGAATGCAGTAAACTGTTTATTGAATCTGTTTTTTGTATTCTATGTATGTACATTGTATTTACACTTGACTATCTATATATACACACTTTAATTAGGCACATAGTGACGGACATGTCAGTTAGAGTCTGTTAGGTAGAGCTAACGGCCTCTAACTGAATAAACCGTTAGGATAGGACTTTGCAACAAACTTTTAACCACATGTTTTTTTCAAAATTGATTGTTTGATGTGGTAGTTATTCTGTTTGCTGGACAGTTATTCCTTGGTTTGATTTTTAAGTATTAGTTTAGGGTTTTTTCAATTACCCAAAACCAACACCTATCACCCTATATTTTTGTGATGTGTATGGATAAACTTTCTCACTTTATTTCTCATGAGGTGAATATTGGTAATTGGAAGCCTTTGAAAGTTGACAGCAACGATTCTAATGTTTCTCATTTTGATGTTTGCAGATGATCTTCTGTTGTATGGGCATGCAATTAGTGCTCAATTGTGGTGCATGAAATATACTCTAGACAAATTTTGTGATAAGTCTGGTCAGCAAGTCAGCATAGAAAAAACATCTATGTTGTTTTCTAGAGGTGTTCCTACTAATATGCATAGGTGTCTGGTTGATGAGTCTGGGTTCAACGATTCATTGGGCAAGTATCTTGGCCTGCCTTTGATGGGAAGGGCGCTTAAAAGATCCGATTTTGATTACCTTCTTGAGATGGTAAAAAATATTTAGCTAGTTGGAAGTCTAAACAACTTTCTTTTCTTGGGTGTGTGACCCTCTCTAAGAATGTTATTGAAGCTCTTCTTCTTTATCCTATGATGACCTCTGTCTCGGTCTTACCTCCAGGAGATTCAACCGATTCGAAGAGGTTTTATTTACGCATTTTGCAGTTTTCATCGACTTTATTGAGGATTAATGTACACCGGGGAAGTTGGCTAGCCACGAGTACTCGGTTTTGTCGGCGTGTGTGGTTATATCTTCCTAACAGAGTTTTACCGATGACTAATCTACATTTTTTTTATATTTTTATATTTTAAAGTGGGATGCTAAATAGTGTGCTTTAGTGTACTTGATGGGGACAAAATTATTTTGTAGCAAAACGCGTAACGTGAAATGTTAGACAATGTGTTTTGGGTTACTTTAGTATTCAGAATTCATGGCAAAATACATAAAGTGTGATTATTCTAGGCAATGTGTTCTGGGGTACTTTAGAATCTTGAAAAAAAATTACATGTCCAAATTGGTATTTTCTTCTTTATTTAGATAATTTCGCATCAAGAAGTATTAGAAGCATAATTAAATTGATATTTACTTTTAAATCAATCTCTGCATGAGACCTACGTACGTGTTTCACTTTGTAATTATGGTGTCTTATTTTCTCTTTAATTATGATTTAAGTTTTCATGTGTACATTTTTTTGGTATAAACTGGATATCCTCTACGCGCAACTCTAGAGACTAATCCCTCTAACCAGTAAGACGGTATTATGGGCTAAGTTTTTATGGTTACATTTGATGAATATGGATAAAGTTATTATAGGTTGTTGTTTATTTTACAACTTTAAACTGATTGTGTTATGACTTCATCTAATATGTGTGATTAGGCAGTTGTTTATGCTCCAACTTTAAGTTGTTTGTGTTATGACTTGATCTAATATGTGTGACTTTTGTCTTTAAATGTGATGTCTTTCTAATACGTAGAATTTGTTTAGTAAAAAAATACTTAAATTTTGTTTGATGTTGTTATTGACCGTTGTTCTTATAGTTATATTCTTTAAAGGTTTACTCTTTAACAAATTTTCATAAGATAGTTAGAGTATAGAAAAATAAGAGTACCATTAAAAAAATATTTATTTTTTCATATTAAGCTAACAAAAAAATTTATCTGTTGTGCCTATATATATATATATTAATTGTTACTAAATGTGTATAATAGTCATTTTCTCATTAATGAAAAAATTCGGCAACCAAACAAACACCAAATTGTGGTTAGTATGTACTAACCACACTATCACTAAATTATGGTTACTCACCACACAACACTAATTTGGATAGTTGTATAATGGTTACCAATTTTTTTTAGTAATTGATACTAACGAATTCTTTAGTATCATAAGTCTTTGCCATATAGCAATACATGGGTGATTGTGATTAAAAGGTGAGTAAGTATCACATTAATTTTTTGGTTTAATCTCAACTGCTCATGAATTGATGTATGACTATGATTAGTTCCACCCCTCATTATAAAACTTTTCTCTCTCACACACACACACACACACACATAATACTATAGATAGTTTAAACACATAAACACTACACACTATTACATGCACACACCATGGTTGAAACTCAAGAGGCGACGTCCACTTGTCGCTGAAATTGTCAAAGCAAACAACACTGTGGACACAATACATAGTTTAAACACACAATAATACTGAAACTAGACGACATGAATAAAATTTTACTTATCGAAAAAAATACAAGAACATATAATACTATAGAAAAATACAAGAAATTAACTCTCACTTTAACACTCTCTATGATTGGGTAAAATTCATGTAAGTCCTACTAAATTAGTGGAGTCGACGTGAATTTCATCCGATCATTAAAGAATTTTTGTTAGAGAGTTTTAACACTCTTTAATACTATATAGATAGGGAGTATATTAACTAACATATTTGGCTGGGGATATCATTATATCCTGAAAGAGCGAATACAGATCAAAATAAGCGAGTTTGGCATCATGGAGTGTGGTTTGCTGCAAGAAGTGAATATGGGATTGAAGCTTGGCATTGTTGGTCGTTGCAAACATGTTGGTGCCAGTGATTGCTGGGTATGACTTTGCTTACTGCTACTTCTATGGGTAGACAGCCAATTGGGGGAATACCCATCAATCAAATTTATGCATTGTTAGTTAGTTTAAATTTGAAACAAATACATATACTTTCTTTTTATATATTTTATGAAGGTGGGAGTATGTCTATATCATAAAACTATAATTCTCAATTGGTGGCGCAACCTAGCAGAGACTATTGCAATGCGCTATGCATTTACTTTTGCACTTGAGATGGGCATCTCCAAATTACAAGTTGAATTAGATTGTTTGCAGTTGGTGAATGACATGAGGAGTTTACGACAACTCTATTCCTACCCTGGCAGAGTTTTATTTGATTGCCACAAATTATCTTCATAGTTTACTTTTTTTAATTATGGCAATGTTGTGGCTCACGCATTAGATAAATTTGCTTTGGTAAACACTCTTACTGTATGGCTTGAGGAAAGTCCTCATTGTATTTGTTTTGCTTTGACCTCCGATTTAGGAGGGTCTTAATGAAATATTTTGCACGTGAAAAAAAAAATGGTTGGTGCAACAGATTAAAATTTTTAAAAACAAAGAGATTTTTCTTAATTTTTTTTAAAAAACTATTATTTTTTTGGATAAACTACTTTTTGTTTTAAACTTATTTAAAGCTACCTTTTGTTTTTAAAATTTTTTAATCTATGGCACTCCACTCTTTTTTTTTTTTTTTTTTTTTTTTTGAGATTAATGGCACTCCACTCTTAATTAGTCTAACAGTTAACAATTAGGTTTGTAGAGGTAGGATTTAGAAGACAATCTGAATTCGAAAATTGAAAGAAAAGGTAGTTGAGATATGAGTTGCGGTACATTATAAGAAATCTTGGATGTATGAATATTTTATATAGGTAAAATAAAACACAAACCTGAATGAAACTCTGAAGACCTTGGAGCAAAAAATCTTGGTAACCTGAAATGAACCATAGCGACTAACCCTTGTAGACAACATATAATCATTATACAATATATCATTCATCCCAGTACTTATCACAAACAATGCATTTTGAACAATAGCATTAGCTTTTTCATTCCCAACAACATTCTCATACTTATCAAAGCCTCCTTAAACAACTCAAATTGTGTAACCAAATCGAATACTCTTGACAAGGCTACTGTAGTACTCCAGTGATAAAATCCTTATCAGTAACTTGGGGGTCAAGACGTTGGAAAGTCACGACCGTAGGGCAAGTGGTCGCTGCGGTATAAGGTGTCTTAGTGGTTGTTGTTGCCAGGGTCGATGGTGGAGTCGCCAAAGGCGAAGACAGCCGAGACTTTGTTGGAGGCTATGGTTGTGTTTGGCATTGAGAGGAAGAAGAAAAGTGAGAAAATGAGGATGGAATAGACTGTTTTGGATTCTAAACCCCATTTTGCCATCTTAATTGTGCAGAAACTAGAGAATAGAAATGAACTAAGATGAATATTCATTATTGCATTTCATGAATGAATCACCATACAATGTTACAATATATATTGAATAACACTCAGTAATAAACTAACTGAGAGGTAACAAAATATTAACTGATACATAACTGACTCACTAACTAAAAAAGTAACTGAGTAACAAACTAAGGTTAAGCTAATTAACTAGAGCGAATTATATACAGTCAGAGTCAGCTACATACAAATATAAACAGAGTATTTAACACAATTAATTTTTGTTGTTGTCACTTCACTGTCGCACTTACCCATCTTTTCTCTTCTTCTTTCCTTGTAGTCCCCAATATAGTGCTCCCACAATTCTATAGGAATGAGGGCCATCAAGCAAGTCACCTCCCTCGTTGTGAGTTACAAACCAGTGGTCATATTGGCCTTTCGAAGAAGCTCATTAATTTTCTTAATACTAGAGGTATACCCGTGCCTACACATGAGTGCCGATGTTTTATTTTTATGTATGAACTCAGACAAATTTAATTAATCTGAACATTACCCCACGTAAATCTTGACAAATTTAAAATAGACAAATTTAATTACTCTAAAAATTACCCCGTGTAAAAAAATAGAATATTAAAATGTTGTCAAAAAACCAAAAAATTTTAAAATAGTAAAAAGGAAGAATGAATGAGACATGTATTTTGGTAGTGGGTGATTTGTATAGATAGTTCATATATGAACAATTTAATTAGTCCGAACGTTGTCCCTTGAAAATCAAGACAATTTTAAAGTTGACAAATTTTATTAGTCCAAACATTACCCCGCGTAAAAAAATGGATATTAAAAATTTGCCAAAATTTTAAAAATTTTAAAGTAGTAAAGAGGAAAAATATATAGATGAAATTAAAGTAGGTGTATTGTGAAAAATAGATAGATGAGAGAATTAGAGGAAGAAAAAGGAGAAGAGAGTGAAAAGTGTGTGTGATAGAGAAAAAGTGAAAAATTGTTTTAGAGAGAGTGAAAAAGTGAAATGACCTAAATATCCTCCAATTGTTTAGTTGAAAGAAGGATAAATTTGGTATTTTGGTAGTGGGTAAATGATATAGATAGATAGTAGACAAATTTATTTAGTCCGAACATTACACCGTCTAAAAAAATAAAATATTAAAATTTTGTCAAAATACGAAAAAAAATTAAAATAGTAAAAAGGAAGAATGAAGGAGACGTGTATTTTGATAGTGGGTGATTTGAATAGATAGTTCATATATGAACCCAGACAAAATATAATTAGTCCGAACATTATCCCGTGAAAATCAAGACAATTTTAAACTTGACAAATTTAATTAGTCCAAACATTACCCCACATAAAAAAAAGGATATTAAAAATTTGTCAAAATTTGAAAAATTTTAAAAAAGTAAAGAGAAAAAATGAAGGAGACATGTATATGAAATTAAAGTAGGTACATTGTGAAAAATAGAGAAATGAGAGAATTAGAGGAAGAAAAATGAGAAGAGAGTGAAAAAGTGCGTGAGAGTGAAAAAGTGTGAGAGAGGAAAAATGAAAAGACCTAAATATTCTCCAATTGTTTAGTTGAAAAAATGATAAATTTGGTATTTTGGTAGTGGTTAAACAGTATAGATAGACAGTAGATAGGGGGAGGAAAAAGACCTAAAAGTTCAATTAAAAGTATGAGGACAAAATTTGTCTATAGTAGAATAGTGGAACCAAAATCACCAAGTTGACAAAAATCATCGTAGTTGTTTTGATTAATAATAGACTAATAGACTTAAACTAACAATCTTTTTTTTTGACGCGACTTAAACTAACGATCTTGTTGTGGTTGTTTTATCTCTTTAATTAAACAAGTGAACTTACTTGGGTTATCTAAACAATATATTATTGTGGTAGGTAAAATAAAATATAGCTAATTGTTCAAGTATATCTATTACTTTTGGGGTAGCCAAGACTACCCCATGACTAACTACCCTCCGCCCCTGTCTGGCTCTAAGTTTATTGAAAGACTAAACATAAGGTAAATGAAAACTAAATGGAAAGTAAGATACTTAAAAACTATAAGTTTGATTGATTGTCGCATATTTGTACAAACGTCTGAGCTATATATATATATAAAGGTCTCTGTAGCCACTAACACTAGTTTATATAGCTAACCACCATTGGATTGGCTAAGATCAACGTACAACATCACTCACACGGCCTAAAAACTAGGAGAAACACTTCCTAATGCCCACTAGCACGAAAAACGGGTAGAAAACATTTGTTCCTATTTTTTAGGCGCTTTTCCCACGTTCGATCTTCTTCAACTGTTCCACGTCTCAATTTTCCACGTGCTTCACTTATTTACTCCCAAAGCAAACTCCTTTGGCTCGGCCATGATATCCTCAGTTGCAAAATTCCTTAACCATTATGCCCTCAGCTATTAACTTCTCAACTGAACTATTCCCTTAGTTGAGCTACTTACTCTCAACAAGAAGAACCATCATCTTAGCATTTTAGCATGAGTTGAGTCATCTCCCGACAACCATTTCTTCCTTAAAGCTCCTAGTTGGCCTCAAAGCATTAACAACCTTCATTAGGGCTGACTTTCAGTTGATAGTAGATAGAATAGAGTAAACACAATCTATTATAGCCTATACACCCCTTTGGCCAATTATTTAAGCACATCGGCTCATATAGACTCGACTGGGTTTTCTCCTCGACTAATCTCTTCCTCGACCAATAAATTAACAGATTTTAAGTGTTAACATACGGTAGTTGTGGTCAGGGCCGGCCTAAGGCCCAAGCTACTAAAGCAAGGGCTTTGGGCCTCAAAAATTTTGGTAAAAAAGGGGCCTCATAATTTATTATGTAATATGGGAACGCAATATCAACTTATTTCCGAAATCTAACTGTAGCACCTTGTTGCAAGTTCGATTCCTATAAACTAGGTTTTTGAATGTTTTTTTGATTAATTTGTTGGTCAATTATATAATATGAAAATCGAAGTTAACAACAATAATAATACAACAACATAGCATATTAATGACATTTGCTTGGAAATTGACATAACCATCGAACAGTAATAATACAACAACATAGCATATTAAAATTGTATTTTTAATGTATTTTGATTTTTGTCCGCGTGATTTTTTTGCTATTACGATGCCAACAATTTTATTCATTAAAATCAATAAAATAGAGCTCAAATTATATTGAATTTAAAAGTAGAAATTATATTATTTATTATTTATTTCAAAAAAAATAAGCCTCACATCAAAGTTCGTTTGGGCCTCCGTAACCGTTGGGCCGGCCTGGTTGTGGTCTTTTTCATGAATAAGTAAGCATGTACTTGGTGGCATGAAACTGAAGAGCAAGGAGGGCATAGTTTGGAAAATCAAAGATTTGAAAAAAAATCCTACAGGTTGAGATATGTATACCTTCTTTTACAAGTGCCCCGTTAATAAATGCATTATATATGACTATTTGGTGAATGAGCCAGCCTTTGGATATGGCTAGTTTGAGAACAACCCGAGTCATGATGAACTATTTTTGCCATGAAAACAGTATTTCTCCTTTTTGTAAAAATGTAAAAGTTTTGTCATTGACTTAAATATATTCCAAGTGTGGCACTTACATATTTCAGATTCACTTTGAAAATATAATTTCAAATACAACTCAATTATTTCAAAAACAATTACTTTAGTATCAATTCTTCTAAAATTAATTCTATCAATATTCAAAACAAATGAACTTCTGCTTAACTGATTTGGTAAGAAGTTGGCTCATTCCTCACAAGGGCGTAGGATTAACTCCCACACTGTCAGTATGATGACATCTTTGGTGGGTGATCTGTAAGTGCCTCTATAAGCTCAAAGAGCATTGAGAGACTTGCCCTGACCCTAGTGAGCCCTTTTGTACCTAAAGCAAATGAACTTCTACGATCAAAAAGTAAGCACAATTTTAAGAAATCGTGAGTTTTCCACAAAAAGTGAGTTTATTAAGTTGAAACATGTATCCAAACAGACACTTAACTAGTAAGGTATGGAAGCACGGTTTGCCGAATGCTATTGGCAAGAAACCAGTTTACTTTTTGTGTTGTATGCATAGCATCCCAAAACAAATACTTAGATGCATCAAGACAAATCATGTCAAGTGAGTTGCACATTAGACCCATCTCCCAAAGCCCTGTCCCACAGCATCCTTCTAGTGAGTAAAAAAAAGCCTGTACAAATTTATGAACCAAACGAATTATATAAATTAAGTGTAATCACTAACTAGTATTCATAAGGTAGTTAAAATTATGATAAATTAGAGTACCATTAAAAATATTTATTATTTTCTCAAAAACTTTAAAGTGACAAATAATTTCAAGAAAACATATATATATATATATATATATATATATACTAGCAGTATACCCGTGCATACGCACGGGTGTTGTCATGTTATTTTTATTAATAGACGTAGACATATTTTAATTAGTTCGATCATTACCCTGTAAAAATCAAGACTAATTTAAAGTAGAGAAACAAAAGTTTCAAATAGTAATTAAATTAGTTTGAACATTACCCCGTAAATATTTACCAGCAATATGTAATATTTTTCGTAGATATTAGAAAACAAAATTGTATTAAAGTTTCAAATTTTCCAAATTGTAATATTCCCGTAGAGACTAAATAAAACTTATCGATAGAGAAAACAGAATATTTAAAAGAAGGAGACATGTAGATGAAACTAAAGTAGATGTATTGTGAAGTTTCGTAACTTTAGAGTATTTTCTTCAATTGACATTTTTAATCGTTAAGTAATTATTACCAATCATGTTGTAATAATGCAACCTCATGGCGAATAACACAAAATTTATTTTATCAGTAACAAAATTATATCAACATGTAACATTTTCCCGTTGTAACTCAAAAGTAGGATAATAAAATTAGATATTTGAAAAGAGTGAGAGGGGGGATAGAGGGGAGGGAGATAGAGAGAAAATTGAGAAAGATATAAGAGTGAGAGAGGAAATAGAAAAATGTGTTTTAAATGTGACATAAAAACGTTAAGAGATGATATGAGAAAGTGAGTTCCACAAAATATAAAAAGTGAGATTAAATAATTGGGAATTGACATATTTGTCCTCAAAAAATTGGTTTTAGATAAGAGTAATTTGATATTATTGGTAGTGGTTATTTTAACTAAAGATATAGTTGATGATAGTTGATAGTTGATTGATTATTAAGGTTAAATAGAAGAAAGAAAAATAGAGATATTAGTAGTGGGTATTTTGATTAAAAAGATTATAGATTGATTAATTAAAGTAATAGTTCATAGTTAATAGTTGAAGAGAAAATAGAAAAATGAGTTTTAAATATGAGATTAAAAGGTTAAGAGATGATGTGAGAATGTGAGATCCATAAAAAATAAAAAAGTGAAATAGAATAATTTGAAATGATATATTTGTCCTCAAAAAGTGAGCTTCAAATAAGGGTAGATTGGTAATTTTGGTAGTGGTTGTTTTGTATAAAGTTATAGTTGATTGATTAGTAGTGGGTATTTTGATTAAAAAGATTATAGATTGATTAATTAAAGTAATAGTTCATAGTTAATAGTTGAAGAGGAAATAGAAAAATGAGTTTTAAATATGAGATTAAAAGGTTAAGAGATGATGTGAGAAAGTGGGACCCATAAAAAATAAAAAAGTGAAATAAAATAATTTGAAATGACATATTTGTCCTCAAAAAGTGAGCTTCAAATAAGAGTAGATTGGTAATTTTTGTAGTGGTTGTTTTGTGTAAAGTTATAGTTGATAGTTGATTGATTGATAGTTGATAGTTGAAATAGAAAAATGAGTTTTAAATATGAGATTAAAAGGTTAAGAGATTATGTGAGAAAGTGGGACCCACAAAAAAATAAAAAAGTGAAATAGAATAATTTGAAATGACATATTTGTCCTCAAAAAGTGGGTTTCAAATAATGGTAGATTGGTAATTTTGGTAGTGGTTGTTTTACATCCCTCTTTATAATAAGTATATCTACTTTATAAGCCATTTTTGGTGGGAAAATTCTTGATGACATAGTTGTAAGTAATGCAAACTTTATGTCCATTATTAATCTAGCGAAAATTAAGGCCCCACTCATTGTTTTTTTGTCCAACACTCTTTTTTTTATTATCAAAATGTACCCTCATTGTTAAGCACATATTATTTTGGGTTTTTTGTACCCCACTTTCGTTTACCAATATAACCTACTTTATATTTTTGAATCGACATACCCTCGACAAAAATTGAACCAATCTGATTTATGTTTGTAATAGGTAAATACAATTTATATTTTTTCAGGTCGTATTTACCTATATACGATTTCACTGACGAAAACCAAATAAATTTTAAAAAAAATCCTATTTATCTCGTAGTATGGTAAATACGATCACGATTTTTAAGGAAAATCGAATTTATGTTTTATGAAGGTAAATCGACTTTCTATTTTTGAAGCTTCTGGGAGGAAATCGTATCTAGATAAGTCTTAGAATGTGGTTTGGGCCTAACTCAATCCCAAAAAACCGGCTTGCAAGGTGAGGGATGTCTCTCACTTATAAACTCTTTTTCAGGTCATATCACATTCGATGTGGGACTCTTAACACACCCCCCTCACGCCCAGGACTGGACAACTAGAGATATCTGATGCGGGACTCTTAACACCCCCCTCACGCCCATGACTGGACAACTGGAGCGTGACCCGAGTGTCCTGATAGCGGGTGGCCCAACGAATCTTGGATTGACTCTGATACCATCTTAAAATGTGGTTTGAGCCTAACTCAATCCCACCAAACCGACTTGTAAGCTGAGAGATGTCTCCTACTTATAAACTCTTTTTTAGGCCATATCACATCCGAGGTGGGAATCTTGGAGTAATTTATACGATACGATCGCATGGCTCAAATGCCCAATCACACACAGTACTCTGACATTGTTTCAACTTCAGCAAATGCTAGAGAACAACTTACTTTTTTTTTGGGTCAAGTGAATTGGATTTGATTGAATTAACCCCACGATATTAAGAATCTCACGCTTCATCATTTTTATTCCCCCCTAAACCCTAAACCCTGGAAGGTAAATACGATGCGTTTTAAAATATTTCTGGTCAAATCATATGTAAGTGAGAAATGATCAATATTCTGTAAATTTGTAATTTTTTAGGGGTATTTTAGTCTTTTCACCGTATGCGTGGGGGTATGGAGTCAAATGGTGGGGCACCAAAAAATTCTTTATTTTTACGAGAATGGTTGGTATATATAACATAAATAATTTGATTAGTTAATATTTATAAAAAAATTCATAACCTGGTTAGGTAAAGTGAGAGCACAAGTGTGTGTCCTAGTAAAGTTATAGTTGAAGTGATTGATGATATATATATATATATATATATATATATATATATATATATATATATATATATATATATATATATATATATATATATATATATATATATATATATATAGATGGTTTTTTTGTTAGCTTAAAAAAATACAAATAAGCATCACACGCACACACCCAAGTTGAAACCGGCGTATTTATGTTTCTGAAATTATTAAAACAACCAAAATTGGGGACACAATTAATAGATGGTTTAAAATACAAAAATAATGAACCTAGACAACATGAATAAAAGTTTACTTATGGAGAAAAAATGCAATAGCATATAATACTATATAGATAGGGAGTATATTAAGTACCATATTTGGCTGCGTCAAAAAAAAAAGTACCATATTTGGCTGGGGATATGATCATATCCATAATGGGAGAATAGATATCAAAATAAGCGACTTTGGCATCATGGAGTGTGGTTTGTTGCAATAAATGAATATGGGATTGAAGCTTGTCATTATAGGTTTGACAATCCATGTTTTGTTTGTCGTTGCAAACACGATGGAGCCAATGTTGGTTGGGTAAGATGCTGCTTATTGTTACTTGTTGCAATAAATGTTTTGTTACTTGTATGTTGGTTGGTTTATCAAAAATGTTATTTGTACATTTTTTGTTAGACAAAAGTAGACAAACACCAACTTACAACACCAATTAACCAAGTTTTTAGACCATTTAACTAAGTGATCAATTAACCAAGTTTTTTATACGCCTCGAAAACCGTGAAAAAGCAAGTTGGCTAAATGGTCTAAAAACTTGGTTAATTGGTGTTGTAAGTTGGTGTTTGTCTACTTTTGTCTAACAAAAATGTCCAAATAACATTGTTGTTGGTTTATGCATGGTTAGTTTGTCATTGAAAATTTACATACTTCAAATTCTTTTTTCCCCCTCATTATAGATGGATGATTATTTTTATATAAGTAAAATAAAATACAAACCTGAATGAAACTGTGAAGACGTTGAAGCAAAAAATCTTGATAACCTGAAATAGAACCATAGTAACTAACCCTTGTAGGCAACATATAAACATTGTACAATATATCATTCAACCCAATACTTATCACAAACAATGCATCATAAACAATATCATTAGCCTTTTCATTCCCAACAACATTTCTTATCCTCGTCAAAGCCTCTTCAAACAACTCAAATTGTGTTACCAAATCCAATACTATCTAAACCTGAACCACTAGATGTGAAACTAACTCCAGTGATCAAATCCTTATCGATAACTTGGGGGTCAAGAAAAGCAGGCAATTGTTCCTTAATGCCTAGAATTTGAGTAAGGTAATCAGTTACTATCTTCCCATTTGAGAACCTTCCGGTTGGGAGGTGAGTTGGAAAGTCACGACCGTAGGGTAAGTGGTCGCTGCGGTATATGGTGTGTAAGAGGTTGTTGTTGCCAGGGTCGATGGTGGAGTCGCCAAAGGCGAAGACAGCCGAAACTTTGTTGGAGGCTATGGTTGTGTTTGACATTGAGAGGAAGAAGAAAAGTGAGAAAATGAGGATGGAATAGGCTGTTTTGGAAGCCATGATGTTAGTGATTTTTGTTTGAGAAATTATGGTATAATAATTTCCAGTCAATGTGAGATTTAGGTTTCTTCCAATACCCTCACGCCAAACACTATTGGACTTGATGGGTATATAATATTGGTGGGTGGCCCGATGAATTTAGGATAGGAGAACCAACACTGAACAAAGCAAATCTGATTACACCATATCTGAGTAGATCTGACGGCCCGAACAAATCGGAGACATGCAGGTGTTTGCTGGTGTTTTTAGCAAACAATCACTAGTTTTAAATATTGTGTTTGTGAAATCAAACTAGGAAATCTCGTGACAATTGCTCTTGTATTTTTGTGTTGTTTACGGTTTTAAAAGAAATAAATTGTATGAAGAACAAGTTGTGAATAAAACAAAGCAATAATTGCAAGAAATGTAAAAGTAAAGTAAGTAATTGCATTTGAATTGAAAAGAAGTGGTTCACAAGCACATACAATGATTCTGTTCACTCGTTTTTCGCTTTCGTTTGGAAGTTTGAGTTTTCAGAATTCCTATGTTTATGTTGTGACCCCGAGTTTCTATTACAAAGTAGTATATATACTCCTAGAAACAAACGTAAACAAAGATAACCGCCCTTAACTGCTCTTAACTTTAAATTCTGACTAAACCGCTACCAACTGCTTGTCGAACCTTTAAGCCTTGCCTTGTCGAAACTTTAAGCCTTGCCTTGTCGAAAGCTCCTTTGCTTTGCTTACTTCCAAAACTCTAAGTACCAGACTTGTCGAAGTTTATTCCTACTACCAGCACTTAAAATCTTCTCTGTCGAATTGATAGTAAAACGACTTAACTGTGACTTGTAGCTTCCAAGACATCATTAATGAAGAATCAAATCCTTTTAATACTTCATTAAAAGCACTGTCGAAATTTTGGGATAACAGATTGCCCCCCAAAAAATGTTCTTTTCGACAAAATGATGAATGAAAATAAGAAAAAGCATTTTTTGAATATTGCGCAGCATTTACCTCTACCGCCTTTTGCACTTAAACAGTGAGAGAAAAAATAGCCATCATGACTTACACAGATAAAATAAACCGTTTGATTGGGACACGTAGCATAGTTGGTGGGCCATCACATCCCCCAAAGGTCACAAACGTGTGAGTTATGGTGAACGTGTGAACCACCGTATCTTCCAAACATATAAAACGGCTAAACCCTTTCGTCTCCTCTTTACTCACTTGAAACTTTGTGAAAAAACTCTCTACATTCCTCATCTTTGAACTTGAAGAAACCAGATTTCCAAAAGTTGCTAACTTTCTTCTTTCCTATTCCATTGAAACTCAAACGTTATCCGCATTTCTTCTTTTACTTACTCATGGCTTCGTCATCTAAACCTGCTACGAAGAACATTGAAAGCTCAAAGCATGCTAATGAGCCCGGAGGTACACCAAAGATTGATGCTTTTGTTGATGAACCCCTTGTTACGGATGAACGGGTACTTCTTTGGCAAAGTCAGGTATTAATCCCTTCGATTGAAGTTTTTACTCATGCTTTCCCAGGTCCTTTACCTAATCCCTTGTTAGAGAATGATGAAGTCAAAGAAATCTTCCCCAGTCCTCGCATAACCGTCGACCTAAAATTTTTGATGACACACCATTTCATTTAGAATTTTTGGTCAATCCTATTAGAGTTTTTAGATCTGCACCTAGGGTTGATCCAAAAAATTATTTCCAAAGGCTCAAGAAAGTAGAAGCTAAGAAAGCCAATGTCTAGAAAAAACAAGGCATTTTCGACCTCATCCAACTGTCAAAATATGGGCCTAAATATGACAAAGACTCGATTTTGGCGTGAATGCAGTGCAGGATTGTGCCACTCACAGTCTTCATCTTAAATGTGGCATGCTATCCCCTACTCTCTTAGATGTAGCTGCCATTACTGGTTTAAAGCCTTTAGGTGAAACCTTTGATCCTAATCTTACCCCTGATGATTATGACTTTAATTTTTCCAATGCCTCTTTCGCTCCATACATTAATGATCAACATGATATTGATACTGATAAAGTCTCTGACTTAGAGCATATAGCTTTTCTTACTCTTTGGCTATCCATTTTTGTCTTCTGCACTCGTTCTCTTCAAGTCACTAAATCCCTCGTTCCTTTGGCTATTCAACTTCATGCTGGTCGAAACATTAACTTAGCCAAACTGATCTTAGGATCTCTGCACCACCAACTTGACAATGTTGTCTTAGAGTTGAAAGAAAATGAGCCCACTAACAAATTCCTAGTTTCTGGTCCCATGTGGCTATTTCAATTGTGGCTTTTAGCTACTTTTGAATCTAGGCTTGGTCTGTTTATTCCCAAAACAGTTCAACCAACCTTGGAAACTAGAAGAACTGAGGGAATTCGACTAGCACAGTTGAAGTCCAAACAAACTAATCTTTCTGCTGAAGAATCTTTCTCTATCTATATTGAAATTTTCTTGAACTGCTCCAATTTCAAAGAATCTATGGGCCCCTTCATGAATAGAACTCATGGGCCAACTTGGTTCAGAAGATCGTTTCCACCTTCCTCCATTGAGCATGCTGAAGAAACCAACAAAATATGGCAAGCCTACCTTTCCCCAGCAATCCTCTCTACGAGACTCACCTCAAGCAAAAACAAAAATAACCTTGGAATCAACAGATATTTTCCAAGCTATTTTGCAAGGCAATTTGGACTTTGTCAAATTCGACCTGCGCCTTTATATTTCCATAGGCAAGAATTTGCAAACCCAGAAACAGAAAAGGCCTATGAACGGTCTTTCGAAACCTTCCATTACAAGGCTTTGGATTTCGAACCCATCAACTACAACCCCAGATTTTCATGCACAGAAAAATTCCATGACTGGTGGCTTGAGTACTACACTACTGCCTTTGGAAAAACCAGTGAAACAAATGAAGAAGACCTCTTAGCGAGATTGTTATCCGCTTTTCCTTCACGAAACAAAGGTATATCTCTTCTTGACATTTAAAGTCTTCTAAAGTTTCAATGCTGTGTTGTCGAATTATTTCTTACTGTTTACTTTTACAGCAAACTTAAAAGGAAAGGGAAGCAAAACAACAACCTCAAAATCTTCTCCCCAGGTTAAGAAAAAGACTAAACCAGCCTCCAATTTACATTCCCCTTTACCAAAGGGATGTTCTTTGCCAACTTATCTCAAGGTTTTCCTTAAGCAAGAACTTTCGATCAAATCAAGAATTTCATTTTTGCAGAAAGTATCCAAACTATCAAGTCCTCTTCAAACGGTAAAGTCTAAAGGGAAACAAACCATTTCTTCTACCTCTGAGGTAATGTGTATCCTCCTCATTTATGGTTCGACATTTCCTTTAAGTTTAAAATTCCTCTCATAATTTTACTTAGATTTTAAACTTATCTCTTTTTCTAGGATACCGACAAAGGATGATAATGTCCTCTCATACCAAGATCGAGAAAAAGGACTCTCCAAGATCCATTGAGGACCACTAAAGGCATTGTTATTAAAGAACCTTACAACAACCTCCACCAAAAACTCAAGGTAAATACTTGCTTTACTTCAAATCTATCTTGTTTCACAACTTCTCATTTTCGACACTAACAACATATCATAAAAGATAAAGAAACCTCATTTGTTGCTCTCGTTGTTGAATTTATGACCGAAATTACGCCACAAGAAATTTCTTCGACTCTACCTCTTTCGCCTACACCGACACCTGCTGAGGAAATTCTCCAAGAGCTTCCAATGGAAAATGTTGCTCCAGGGTTTACTGCGAAAGAATCTCTTTCGACAATGGGTATGGGTAATACTTTAGCAGAAAAAATAAACCCAATTCTCGAATCAGAGCTCTCAACTGCTGATAAGAACATTTCCAATGCTGATGGTGTCGAACAAGAGACCAACATTGAGGAAAATGTTGAGGCTAGAGAAGAAATTCTCATTCCAGAAGAATGCAGCAGACAAGAAGAAAGGACCATTGTTGAGAAAAATCCCGACGCAACCATGTCTGATAAAAACAAGGAAGAGGTGCTTAAAGAGAATGAATCTGAAAATCAAGATACCTCTATTAAGGAGTCTACCAACAGTATTGTTAGCGACAAAGAGCTTTCAGAAATGAAGAAGAAGAACCCTTTAGCAGCTTTAAAACTTATGTTGAGCCTTCAAAGTTCATCAACACATTTGGCTAACAGCTCTTCGAATACCTCTTTAAGCTCTATCAACCAGGATTCGACAGAAGGATTACTTCGTCAGTTGAAAACTAAGTTATTGGAAGGGGATCTCGTGACAAAAATAGAGCAAACGCCCTCTAAGTGTGCAGAAATCAAATCTCTTATTCAAAAATTGAATAAAACAGATCCTTCCCAAGAACTTCTTGCTTTCTTGATTGAATTTGGTCCTCTTTTCGAGCAACTTTCATATCAAATCAAACAACGCTCAAGCGTCCTTAAGCAAAAAGATCAAGAGATTCAACTTCAACAGAAAGAGCTTAACTCTTTAAAGGCCTCCCAAGAAAAGATTGAATTCCTCGAAGCACAAGTCGCGAAAGACGAGCAAGAGATTGCCGAATGGGATCTAAAAATCCAGCGCTACAATGAGGAAATTCCAGAGGAGTCGAGTCGAAGAAAGAATGAAGAGCTCTTCTTCGACAGAAAAGGAAACTGAGGCAGTGGTGGCCATAGAACACTTGGAAAACGCCAATCAACATCAAGTCACCGTTGTCCAACTCGACAGGGATTTAGGTTTTCTTAACACTTCCATTGCTTTGAGTTCCAGTATTCTCGATAGGCTTAAAGCCTCATTGAAAAACCTTTAGTTTTTTGTAATAATTTAGAGAATATTTAATGGTTATGTAATTTTGACTTTGCACTTCACATTACCATTTGTGAACAACTTTCATTTATTTATGTTTGTTCAATCTTTATCTCATTCAAAGTTGGCTTGTACTGCTTTAAGTACTTACCATTTATTCTAAATATCCTATTTTCGTCACCTAGTTCTTCGACTTCATAAACACCATTCGAAAAACATTGCAACACGCGAAGTGGACCTTCCCACCCTGGTGACCATTTACCCAAGACTCTATCCTTTTTATCCATAGGCAACAAAACCTTCCACTCTAAATCTCCTGTATAAAGGCTTTCAACTTAACCTTTTTGTTATAAACTTTAGCTACTCTTTCTTTCTGTCGAATAAGCACTTCTAAAGCTAATAACCTTTCTTCATCTAACTCAACCAACTCATCAAGCATCAAATTCCAATAATGATTAGAAGGAATTTCCCACTGTCTTTGAATCCTAGTTGATTGTAGACAAATTTCAACAGGTAACACTGCATCATGTCCAAATGTTAACCTATACGGAGTAGTGTTGATAGATTCCTTAGGCGAAGTTCGACAAGCCCACAACGCTTGATCAAGAGTATTGTGCCAATTCTTGGGTTTCCGCCCAACGTGCTTTTTAATCAAATTAATAATAATTTTATTGGCAGCCTCTACTTGACCATTAGCTTGTGCATAGTATGGTGTCGAAGTTAATAACTTAAAACCAATTTCAGAAGCAAAATCTACCACTTTTCGACCAGTAAAAATAGATCCCTGATCTGCTGTAATAGTTTCTGGAATTCCATACCTATAAATGATATGACTTTGAATAAACTTTATTACTGCTTCTTGATCAACATTGGCTAAAGGTATTGCTTCCACCCATTTGGTGAAATAATCAAGTTGGTTTTATTTCTCCAATCACATCTAAAGCCCAACCTCTAAATGGCCAAGGTTTAACTATAGAATGCAACTCATTTGCAGGTACATGTTGTATCCCAGCATGCTTTTGGCACTCTTGACACCCTTTAGCAAATTCTATGCAATCTTTCATCATAGTTGGCGAATATACGCCTTGTCGAAATAATAACCATTTCATTTTGTGGCCTGCTTGATGTGAACCACATGCTTCACTATGCGTATCAGAAACTGCTAAATATGCCTCATTTTCACTAAGACATTTCAATAGCTCCCTCAGGAGTTTTCTTAAACAGTTCATTTCCAATTATCACATAGCTTAAAGCTCTATACTTCACTTTCCTACTGATATTTCCTGTAGGATTTTGAAGGTAATTCACTATTGGCCTTCGCCAATCATTATCAGTCATATTGTCAAGAGCAAAAATTTCTGCTAAATCAACCTCATCAACAAAATGACATTTTTCGACTGTGTCTTCATTTATACTTATTGCCCCCCAAGTTTTTGGTGTTGACAATATTGTCGAAGAAGAATCGTTATAAAGACAATCAGTAGAAATGAGTTTGTCTTTTACGTTAATCAACTCTTCTAAGCTTTGCTTCGAAACTTTATAGCCTTAAACAATTTGCGCCAACTCATTTGCCACTTGATTTTCAATCCGTGGTAAATGTTCTAGGTGCACAGACGCAAACCTTTTCAACAGAGCATTGGCAATAATGAAGTATTTAATAAGGTGCTCCTTAATGCATTTGTATTCTTTTGTCAATTGTTTGACAACTAATTTAGAATCACCTTTTATTTCCACATGACTTGCCCCCAACTCAAGTAAAATCTCAAGGCCTACTATCAAAGCCTCATACTCGGCTTCATTATTGGAGCAAAAATCTCGAATTTTAAATCTATACTTCGTTGGAATATTATCCGGGAAATGATTAAAATACCAATTCCAACTCCATTTTTATGGCTTGAGCCATCAAGTATAATTTCCAAGGACGTATGTCTAACAAATTCATTTCATGTTCGACAACAAAATGGTCTACTATAAAATCAGCAACCACTTGTCCTTTGATTGACTTGAGTGGTTTATAAGTTAAATTATATTCTAACAAAGCCAAAGCCCACTTACCAATTCGACTATGCATTATTGGTTTTGACAACATATGCTTAATGACATCAAAATGGGAATAAACATAAACATTAGCCGACTTTATATATTGCTTTAACTTCATGCATGAGATATACAAACATAGGCATAACTTTTCTATTGGGCTATACCTAGCTTCGGCATCATGTAGAACTCTACTGAGGTAATAAATAGCTCTTTCGACACCACGATCATCCTCTTGTGATAACATGCTACCTATTGTATTATCAGAAGCAGCTATATACAATTTCAGCATCTTGTTTCTAATAACAGGCAATAAAATTGGTGGTTTCATCAAATAAGACTTAATTTCATCAAATGCCACTTGATGTTCACGCTCCCATTTGAATTCTTCTTCCTTCTTCTTTCTTCAGTCTTAATAATGGCGAAAAAGCTTGTGTCTTGCCACTTAGATTTGATGTAAATCTTCGTAGGAAATTGATTTTTCCCAACAATGACTGAAGCTCTTTTTTGGTTGAAGGAGCCTTCGTTTCCATAATAGCTTTAGTCCTTATTTGATTTATTCCTATGCCTTTTTTGTGCACCACAAAACCCAAGAATTCACCTGCACGTACGCCAAAGGCACACTTTATTGGATTCATTTTTAATCCATATTTCCTCCTTCTTTCGAACGATCGTCGAAGATGGTCTAAATGACCACTCGCTGAGGAAGACTTAACCACCACATCATCTATGTATACTTGCACAAAATCATCAATAAAATCATGAAACATAGTATTCATTGCTCTATGATATGTAGCACCAAAAGGCATTACTACCCATTCATAAACACCCAATGCCCCTGGACAACGGCGCGCTTTTGACGTCCTCTTCAAAGAATAAAAATTTGATTATATCCGAAATAACCATCAAGCATCTTGAGATAATCAAATCCTGCTTCTTGAATCTATTAGCATTTCGCTCTGGGCATAGCGTATTCATCTTTGGGAGTTGCACTATTTAAATCTCTAAAATCTACATAAACTCTAAGTTTCCCATTTTTCTTCATTACAGGAACAATATTAGCTAACCAATCAACATACCCGCAATCTGATGAATTTGCTTCTGAACAACCTTTCTATTTCTTCTTTGATCTTAGCCAACACTTGGAGGAGCAAATCTTCTTGGCATTTGCTTTCTTCGGTTTCTTTCTGAGTCCGAATAGGCAATTGCATTTCTACCACTTCTCGACTTAATCCGGGCATTTCGTCATAATCCCAAGCAAAGCGATCTTTGAACTCCCTTAATGCTTAGCGATGATTTGGGTCTTTAGTACAACATCAAGGTTTATACTAACATATGTTGGCCTTTTAACCGAGCCATCTCCCAAATCAACCTCTTCCAATGGGTCTTGAGCTTGCATACGTCTTGCTTACTCTCTAGGATCTTTTTCAAACCCCAATGGCTCATCATCATAGATGCAATCAAGTCTTTCATCTCTGACTATGCCATTTTCTTCATCTGAAAATTTTTGGCTTCGACAGCCATAGTTTGATGAATTATTTCGGCTTCCATAGCCGCTTTTAATTTATTTTCGGCCATGTATAGCCGTAATTTTGTCCCATGCATTGGGCATCGACATATGGATACTTTTTAAGTTTGTGTGTCCCATCCTCAGCTCGAGGAATAACACCTTCGGGATAGACACCTATATCTCCCATTTCCTCCTTTCCCACACAAAACCATGTGTTGGATGAAGGTGAATCAAGCAAGCACATTATCGGAGGGAGATATGCTTGTGTGGAAGATGTACATGGCGCAATATTCGCCATTTGTTTCTCAAAGTTCTCCTTTGTGATTTGATTCACATCAGCACGAAAGTAACTTTGGTCAGCTTCGACATGCTCCACCAGACCATCCTCTTTCCATATCACTAATCGTTGATGTAAAGTTGAAGGCATAGCACCTACCCCATGTATCCACTCTCTACCTAGGAGTAAGTTAAAGTTTGCTTTAGATGCTACAACCAAGAACATAGTAGTTCTTGTTATGGTGCCAACAATGATATCCACCTCTATGGCCCCCAAAGAATGACCAGTCTTGCCTTCATAATTACTTAAGACAATATTATGTGGTTTGAGGTCAGTGTCGAATTTATCTATCTTCTTCAACAAACCTTGAGGCATCAGATTCACTGCAGCTCCTCCATCTACCAACACCTTGTTAATGCCAACGCCATTAACTTTGGCCTGCACATACAATGGTTTTAAATGGTTCTTCATGCTTAAATCTGGTTTCTCAAAAACTGTCATTTGCTCTTCGACACATCCTTCATGCATAACATAGTAACAAACTGGCTTATGATAAGCCATATCTTCAGTGAAATCTTCTTCCATCATTTGGAACTGTAATGACATCATATTCACTAGGCAATATAGATACCACATTACAAATAACATCGAAGTCATCCCCAGAATCTTCAAAATTTGAAGCTATATCTTCATCCATGTCGAACTCAGCATCTTTCTTTTTTAATGACGACAAAGGAGGAAATATTCTTTCAGTAGCAGACCTTCTTGGCTTCTCTGTAACAACAGCCTTGCCTTTGACCTTATTTCCAGCATTCACTTGATTCGCAGCACCTATACTTACCTTTGTGGACCCATCAGCTTTTGGATTCACCTTCTTTGCCGCTGTCGAACTGCTTGGTGCTGATTACGATGAGTTTGTCTTTGCTTTCTTTTTCTGTCTTTGGAAACGACGCCACTGAGTCTTTGTCATTGGGTTCTTACCCTTATAATTATTTTTGTAGTTGTACTTAGCAGCATCACTTACATCTGGTTTAACAACCTTGACATGTGGGTTTGTATGTTTACAAGCAGCGTGTATCCACTTTCCGAGATTAGGATCTGCCATTGGAACGAAAGTCTTAGTCCATTGATGCTTTTTTGCAATCGGTTGTTTGCTTGACGAAGACTCGTTCAACCCTTCAGCTTTGTAAGGAAGGTCTCCTTTTTTGAAGTCAAACTTTGGCCTCTTGTCTAACCACTTTCTTTCGTTCTTTTGTCGAACACCATAGTCTTCGACACTTTTGGCTGCTTCTTTGTCAAAAACAGCACTACATTTTGGGCAAAGCATCACTTCAAAATTGTTCAGCTTGCACCTATTGAGGAAATCTATTAATTCCTCTTCAGCTTTTGGGTACACAGCTTGCACCTTCTCATCATACTCCTTTTGAGTTAATTTTCGTGTTCCAGCATCAGCATGCACAACACTTTTCACCTTTCCTGTGGCAGACTTACTATGATTTGGAGTGTCTTCCACCTTAGCCTCTACCATACCCACATGTGCTTCAAATGGTTCTGCAAACATGGCTTCAGCTGTAGGCAAAGGGTCAGCCTCAATTTGCATTGGTGCTTTCTTTTCTTATTACCAAATTTGAGTCTTCCTTCTTCAATTGCCTTTTGTACTAATATCCTGACTGAGCAGTCGTTGTTATGTCCCAAAAATTATGAAACTTACAATAACCCTTTTTCTTTCTCTGCTCGAGAGGTGGTACTTTCAGGCCATTAGGCACTAATATTTGGCCATCAGTTACTAACAGATCAAAAATTTCATCACATTTAGTGTAGCGACCGAAAAATCCGGGAAAGGATTCTTCGAAATGGTTCTTTAGGAAGCCGCCACCAAATTTTAGTTTAAGGGCAAATCTGGAAAATCCCTTTAGGTTTAGGACAAGGCAGGTTTAGGGTTCGGGAGTCGTTATGTGTGGGGAAGGTATTAGCACCCCACAACATCCATTGTCTAATTAATTAAGATTTATTTAATAATTACCCTTTTATTTATAGAGAAAAAGACTTATTTAAATTTTGGTTTTTAGTGCTTGACAAGAGTTGAGTCTTGCTCCTACGTACCTCCGGATGCAATGGAGGAATCAAAGCTACGTAGTTCTTCCTGAAAAAGGTTTGTTGGTTGGTGTTTTTTAGTGTAGGGGTCCTAGGATTCCTTGAACTGCATGTACTCATCGATTCTGGGACGACTACTAACCCGGATTGTACAACCGACTTAGTCCCCTACTTTTGAAAGTATTTTTGAGGTTTTTTTTTTTTGAGCGAAGTTTGTTTGATGTGAGGTGAGTTGGTTTTAGAATAGGTATTCTAGAACTCTCAATGCATCTGACTCATTAGTTCTAGAACGCTGACTAACCCGGTTGTACAACCGACTTAGTCCCCTATTTTTAAAAAAAGTGATTTATTTATTTACTTATAAGTTTTTAGGATTACTGAACTGTACAGCTCATTGGTCCTAAGATGATGACTAACCCAGTTGTACAACCGACTTAGTCTTTTATTTTAGAAAAAATAATTTATTTGTATTTTTATAAATTTTTAGGATTCTTGAATGCATGTTTCATTGGTCTAGGATGATGACTAACCTTGGTTGTACAACCGACTTAGTCTTTTATTTGATTTTCAAAGAAATAAACTAATTTGTGCATAAAAAAAGACAAAAACTGATAATTAATAAAGACTAGGATAAAAAAATATAATAAATAAACAAATAAATAACTATATACATAAATAAATATGAATAGATATATACATAAACAAATAAATAAATAAATAGCTTATATTATAAATAAATGATAAATAAATATGTACATAAAAATAAACAAAATAAATACAAAACTAACCCGACTGACTCGTACGCGCGTAGAACAGGACTAAGCAAACCAGACTCTATCCGGGCCATTTTGACTCCAAGACCGCAAGAAACCGCTTTGAGAATCGGAAAAGCGACTAAAAACATCCAAATGATCAAAGACAGCTTTTTAGTGAAATGGGCCGCTATCGCTTTGACCTAAAAGATCACTTAACCCGCCAATGATCTCCTCCCTAATCTTCACCTCTCAACCCCTTTTATATCCAATTCTTAGGGAGTTAGCTTGTTTCTTCGGCGATGTGGGACTTGACTTTCAGCTTCGAGTGGACCCTGTACCAAAATGTTATTTGAGTTTGTAAAGGAAATGCCAAAACACGAGACCTCATCCAAGATGGAGATAGCTTCTGCTCTCGGCAGTCTGCTCTTTACATGGGTCGTCCTGCAACTTTTTCCAGTAAGTGCAGAAATATCTGAACAAATATATCTGCAAGAACTAAGCTGTGTAACAAAAGATGTTAACAGAAATGAGAGTGTGGTACTGACATTGTATTGCAACAAAGGTAGCTAATGGCCCTTTTTTATTTTTGAAGTAGGTGTCATATTCTCACTTATATCTAACTAATATTTATGTGTAAACATGTAAGCAAACCTTCTTTTTGGATGTTTCTACTCACAGAACAATACATGACTCGGATTCAAAGTCAACAATTATTATATCTAAATCTAATGCCAACACAATATGTAAGAGTATATTTTCTAGTGTATTTATCTGTTCAACATGAGCAAGCTCTATCTGCAATTTTTGTAGGTTATTCTGACATCGTTGGTTTACGAGAAGCAGCAAAAATTAAGAATCATAATGAAGATGCATGGTCTTGGTGATGGGCCATATTGGACGATTTCATACGGTTATTTTCTTGCCATATCAACGATATACATGTTGTGTTTTGTGATATTTGGCTCAGTCTTAGGTAAGAATCAAACCAGTCAAACCATTTAACTTTTTCCTCTGCTTGGCGTTTTCCCATTCTCTTTGACGCTGCCGACTTCATTTTCAGGATTAAAATTCTTCACCTTGAACGACTACAGCATCCAATTTGTGTTTTATATCGTCTATATTAACTTACAAATTTCTTCGGCATTTCTGATGGCTTCCCTATTTTCAAATGTTAAAACTGCTGCAGGTGATGTTGGCTACTTCAAGTTGTTTACACTGATGGGTGTATATTAATATTTTCTTTCTCGATCTCAGATCCTTTCTTGACTTGTGTGCTTTGGTGTTTCTGCGATAAATGCATATATAGGTGTCTTTGGAACCGGATCGTCTTCATTTTTTTACAGCGGGTTCGTGGGAAATATGTCTTCACTTTCACCGTTCAGATCGTAAAAACGAGGTCCAAGGAGAGAGAAATTGCCTTCGCAATAGTCTAAAAACTAACACCAAAATACGTAAAAACTACTATTTTATGTAATTTTCAAAAAAGTCCAAAAAAATAAAATGATTGAAAAAGTCCAAAATAAAATGGTTGAAAAAGTCCAAATTAAAATGGTTGAAAAAGTCCAAATTAAAAACTATTAAAAGAACTCTGACAAAATCGGGGTATAACAATTGCTCTCTTTATTTATATTTTACTAGAAAAGGTGAAGTGTATTCAAATTTTCGTAGTGAAAATAGAAATAAAGATAGAATAGACGCCAATTTTGTCCGTTTAAGAGGAAGCGAAGGTTTGAGAGATAAGAAGGAGCGGTTAATACTTGGCGCGTTAACCGAGAGTTGAATGAAGGGTCAACAAGGACTCGAAGGAGCACTAAGGCTCTGAAGGACCACTCGAGTCCGAAGGAGCGACAAGGCTCTGAAGGACCACTTAAGGTCCGAAAAAGCTTGCTGAGCCTTAATTGAAGGACCATCGTGGTCGAAGGAGCGCAACTAGCTACGGTACTAGTTAAACGGCCGAAGGGGCCTTTATACTCGAAGGCCATGATGGGTCAAGATCGGTCTAGAATCGATATGTTGACCATGAAGGGCGTACACCGTGTCTTAGGTCGACACAACTAGTCCGAAGGACCACGCGGGTCCGGAAGGTCCGCCGCTCGACTCGACGTTTGCGACTGGGCCACTTAGGGCACTGAAGGAGCGTAGTGCTCTGAAGGACCACTCGGGGTCTGGGATCAGCTCGGTGATCTGTGATGCGATACGGGATCAACGCTTAGAGCGCTGATTTTAGAGGAACAAAATATAGGGATTGACACTTGTCGTTTTTTTTTTAAAATGAAGAAGCCACCTATGCTTGGTGTACTTAACAATGCGATGAAAGGTATTTGCTTGTATGTGATGTATGCACATGTAATGATTGATATGTGGTGGGATGGATGAAATGGGTGATTCCCTTCTCTTTTGTTTTTTTGCTTTTTGCTTGTTACGTAATAAATGCGTGAAATGCAGATGTGAATATGATGCAAATGAAATGTTTTGATGTAAATGCTATGGTGCATGGTGTGATGATATGATATGATATGATATGATATGATATGATATGATATGATATGATATGATATGATATGATATGGGTGATTGGAGTATAGAAACATTTTTGGTAATGATGAGATGTGAGACTTTAGATGCGAGAAGCAGAGGTGAATATTGATCATTCTTTGAAAAAATAGTTTTGATTCAATACTTCAGCAATCTCAATGTCGTTATTTACAAACACTGATGTGAAAAAGTATTTGCAAGCTCGCTTATTTTTCTCTTTCATTTTGATGCCCCATGATGACCGAAGTTTTGGCCCACACAGCTAGATAAGTGGATTTCCAACATCATATGATCAACTTGTGTTCTCTCTCAGAAGCATTGTTTAGTAAAGATGTATAGTAGTGCAAATATAGATGAGTGAGTCAGTTAACTTGGGGTTCTAAAGGCTTGGGGTGAGGACATTTGTGGCGCATGAATGGGTGAATGACTGACTGGTCTTTGTCAAAGGTCATGAAAGGTAGGTTTTCCTGAGCCAAGAAATGTGGGACTGCGCCCCAATTTAGATTTGATGACGGTGAGTGAATAACCTGCCCCTGTCTAGTGGTGACAAGCTAGGGGGTAGAAGATGATGAATTGGGAATGCATTGGCTTTGGAATGAAAGGCGGAAAGCAATAGATTTTTCCTCAACCCATGGAGTTTGGTGTTGTCTCGTTTACGGTAAGGACAAGATTGCCCCGACTAGAGTAGCAGCATTAGGGTAATGAGTTGAGAAATTGCCCCGGTATGGTTTTATGGGTGAGTATAACGAAGGGATGAGATGAGTGTTGGGTGAATCTCCCCAATTGTAGGCGGAGTGAGAGGGGACAGGATTGTCCCACTTGGTAATGGGATTTCAAATGGTTGTGAAACGTGATAGAGTTAGGGTTATGGGTTTTTGGAATTTGTCTAGTATGGCTATAGGCTGGGTGTGGTATGGGATGGACACTCTACAAATTTCCCCAAGCTTAAGTGGAACAAATGGTTATAGGATTTCCCCACTTTGGGATCTGGGTGACGATCCTAGCATAAACCTTTTGGTTATCTTTAGAATGACTCTCAGACTATGATAGTCTTGAATTTTCTATGATGAAAACTGCACTTGGTGATCACTAAACCTTGCCTTTATATCAATGGAACTTGAATGAACCTTTGGAGTGCAAGCCTTTTTGATTTCTCTATTTTGAGTTTTTTTGTTGAGCAAACATATTGTAAATAAATAAACTTATTTGTCCTAAGATTAAAACTTTGAGAAAACAAAAGCAATCGATCATTGATCGGAATGAACTCTAGAGGGTTGTAACGTGGCCGATGGTTTAGTGATTTATGAGGGAAATGATAATTGGGCTCAAAGTAGTGTTTGGGGATTGATGGGACGGATGATTTTTTTATTGAGCGGTATGATTTGGCTAATGGTTAATGGTTTGTGAAAGAAGGGGTTATTAGGCTCAATGAAGTGTTTGATGATTGATGGGACAAATGATTTGGTGATGTAACTTGGCCAATGGGTGATGATTTATGAAGGAAAGGGTTATTAGGCTTAAATGAGTGTATGAGGTTTTATTTAGGCAGCAATTGACGTGCCTCATGGTAGAATGGACCTGTTTAGGGATGTAACTTGGCCAAGGGTTTATGAAGGATAGGATATTGAGGACAAGGGAAGTGTTTGGGGTTTATTTCAGACAATGATCTCTTATGCATTTAATGGTAAGAAGTATCAGCTCATAATTGTACCACATTTGCTTTTTCGTGGTTTTTCGATCCTCTTTTTTCACTTTTTTATTTTGATTTTTTCTTTTTCTTTTTCTTTACTTCGAGCTGAGTGACTTGATAAAAACGGTACACCATTTTTGATGTGGAATTGATCATTGTCTAGGGTGATTGAAAGTTTCTTTGGTTTTGGCTTAAGGTGGGTAGCGAAGTTTTTTTTTTTCTAGGGTATGGGAAGATAGTCAAACTTCATTTCAAATCATGATTGCTCGTTTTCTCAAAAACTAACTTAAGGACAATAATTTATTTACTTTTATATATTTGCTCTTTTTCTTTATTTCTTTTCATGCTCTAATTTTTGCTTAGACTGCTCTTACGAGTTTTCAACCTAACGAGCTTCTTTTGATTTTTTTTTGTAAAGGACTTGCACAAAGGGAATACAATGTTGACAAGGTATTTTAGAGATCACAAATTTGCCCCAGTATGGAGGACCTAAAGTGTTATTTCATCAGTGAGAACAAATCGAAAGTTGACTAGGTAGGGGAGTATGTACTTTAGGGTGGTCGGGGTGGGACTAGACTTTGACAGGGGATGATGGTAAGGTAGGGGCGCTAACTGACTCAAACAAAAATAAAGACACATGTTACCCACGTCACTACACAAATGCTTCGTAGAGAGTTAACATTAGTTAAAACATGATAGAAAATTTTGATGGACATTTCGGTCATTTATCATGGGATGGAAGAGATGCAACGTTCGGTTAAAAAATGTGAGCAGGCTAAAAATTTGAAAAACTGAGTGACTTGAAACAACTTGAGCTTGCAACGAAGTATGACTAAACTTTTTTCAAAAAGAATGATTTATTTCACAAGAATGTCTCACCTCTCATCACATTTTTCCTAATATTATGTTGATTTTTTTATTTATTTTTATAATGCACGATGTAAGTATGCAAATGAATGTGCATGAAATGTGAATGAAATGATAATGTATGTGCATGAAATGTGAATGAAATGATAATGTATGTGCATGAAATGATAACCTATGATTTTATTTATCATGTCGGGGAATTATAAACTTTTCATTGGAGAGTAAAGTACAAAATTTAATTTTGACTTCAGCGTGCACGGCTTCTCTCCAAGGTAAAGATTTTAACTCCCTGACGGTCATAAAAGTGCATGCAACAGTAGATGTTTATTTGCTGTATGCATGTGGTATATTTTCTAAAAAAGTAGTAAAAGAAAAAAAATGATTTTTGGTTTTTTTTGATTTTTTTTCGATAAAAGACGGTATGCATAAATATTTGTTTGAATTCAAGGGTATAAAGCTCCTTTGTGACCCTAGAAATGCATCTTACAGAGTGGGTCTAAGGTTTCTTTTATAGTGAACCTCACAGGAATGGTTCTAAAGAATCCTACACATGGTCCCTAAAGCCAAGGACTCGATCAAGAACATCGACCCCAACAATAGGCAAGCTATTAGAAGGATAGCATCCTTAAAAGGAATCAAACTCTAGGTGAGATTTTCATGACCACCCAACGAGGCGTGCGTCCGCGAGCCATCATTACACAATCTCGTTCTAACTTAGGGTACACTCAAGTCCGGTAGAGGACCTTTCTCACATGTGTGTGCGAAGTGTAATTGTGAAGTGTGTGTAGGAGCAATTTAAAAACAACCCAAAAGTCAAAATGACAAACAAACACATATACAAATATCGTCTTCTATCCTAGGGTTCATAAATCACATAAAAGTATAAGATGCGAAAAATAAAATAAATAAATAAAGGAAGGGTAAAAATTAAATTAATCCTAAATAATTAGACTAGGTTTTTACTCTCTAAAAGATAAGTCCCAGTGAAGTCGCGGTACAGAGCGAAGAAAAATCCGGGAAAGGATTCTTGAAATGGTTCTTTAGGAAGCCGCCACCAAATTTTAGTTTAAGGGGCAATCTGGAAAATCCCTTTAGGTTTAGGACAAGGCGGGGTTTAGGGTTCGGGAGTCGTTATGTGTGGGGAAGGTATTAGCACCCCACAACATCCATTGTCTAATTAATTAAGATTTATTTAATAATTACCCTTTTATTTATAGAGAAAAAGACTTATTTAAATTTTGGTTTTTAGTGCTTGACAAGAGTTGAGTCTTGCTCCTACGTACCTCCGGATGCAATGGAGGAATCAAAGCTACGTAGTTCTTCCTGAAAAAGGTTTGTTGGTTGGTGTTTTTTTAGTGTAGGGTCCTAGGATTCCTTGAACTGCATGTACCATCGATTCTAGAGCCGACTAACCCGATTGTACAACCGACTTAGTCCCCTACTTTTGAAAGTATTTTTGAGGTTTTTTTTTTGAACGAAGTTTGTTTGATGTGAGGTGAGTTGGTTTTAGAATAGGTATTCTAGAACTCCCAATCTGCATGACTCATTAGTTCTAGAACGACTGACTAACCCGGTTGTACAACCGACTTAGTCCCCTTTTTAAAAAAAAAGTGATTTATTTATTTACTTATAAGTTTTTAGGATTCTTGAATGCATGCAATTTATTGTCTCTAAGATGATGACTAACCAGGTTGTACAACCGACTTAGTCTTTTATTTTAGAAAAAATAATTTATTTGTATTTTTATAAATTTTTAGGATTACTGAATCTGCATGTACTCATTGGTCCTAGGATGATGACTAACCCTGTCAGAAGAACCGACTTAGTCTTTTATTTGATTTTCAAAGAAATAAACTAATTTGTGCATAAAAAAAGACAAAAAGCGATAATTAATAAAGACTAGGATAAAAAATATAATAAATAAACAAATAAATAACTATATACATAAATAAATATGAATAGATATATACATAAACAAATAAATAAATAAATAGCTTATATTATAAATAAATGATAAATAAATATGTACATAAAAATAAACAAAATAAATACAAAACTAACTCCTGACTCGGACGCGCGTCGAACCAGCACTAAGCAAACCAGACTCTATCTCGGCCATTTTGACTCAAGACCGCAAGAACCGCTTTGAGAATCGGAAAGCCGACTCAAAACATCCAAATGATCAAAGACAGGCTTTTAGTGAAATGGGCCGCTATCGCTTTGACCCAAAAGATCACTTAACCCGCCAATGATCTCCTCCCTAATCTTCACCTCTCAACCCCTTTTATATCCAATTGCTAGGGAGTTCTTGTTTCTTGCGAGCGATGTGGGACTTCAGTTTCTGAGTGGACCCGGTACCAAAATGTTATTTGAGTTTGTAAAGGAAATGCCAAAACACGAGACCTCATCCAAGATGGAGATAGCTTCTGCTCTCGGCAGTCTGCTCTTTACATGGGTCGTCCTGCAACTTTTTCCAGTAAGTGCAGAAATATCTGAACAAATATATCTGCAAGAACTAAGCTGTGTAACAAAAGATGTTAACAGAAATGAGAGTGTGGTACTGACATTGTATTGCAACAAAGGTAGCTAATGGCCCTTTTTTATTTTTGAAGTAGGTGTCATATTCTCACTTATATCTAACTAATATTTATGTGTAAACATGTAAGCAAACCTTCTTTTTGGATGTTTCTACTCACAGAACAATACATGACTCGGATTCAAAGTCAACAATTATTATATCTAAATCTAATGCCAACACAATATGTAAGAGTATATTTTCTAGTGTATTTATCTGTTCAACATGAGCAAGCTCTATCTGCAATTTTTGTAGGTTATTCTGACATCGTTGGTTTACGAGAAGCAGCAAAAATTAAGAATCATAATGAAGATGCATGGTCTTGGTGATGGGCCATATTGGACGATTTCATACGGTTATTTTCTTGCCATATCAACGATATACATGTTGTGTTTTGTGATATTTGGCTCAGTCTTAGGTAAGAATCAAACCAGTCAAACCATTTAACTTTTTCCTCTGCTTGGCGTTTTCCCATTCTCTTTGACGCTGCCGACTTCATTTTCAGGATTAAAATTCTTCACCTTGAACGACTACAGCATCCAATTTGTGTTTTATATCGTCTATATTAACTTACAAATTTCTTCGGCATTTCTGATGGCTTCCCTATTTTCAAATGTTAAAACTGCTGCAGGTGATGTTGGCTACTTCAAGTTGTTTACACTGATGGGTGTATATTAATATTTTCTTTTCTCAGA
The DNA here is from genome assembly GCA_020916435.1 of Oxytropis ochrocephala. Taxonomy (NCBI): domain Eukaryota; kingdom Viridiplantae; phylum Streptophyta; class Magnoliopsida; order Fabales; family Fabaceae; genus Oxytropis; species Oxytropis ochrocephala. The sequence continues at coordinate 97,784,334 of CM037090.1, forward strand.
TCTCAGTCCTTTACTGACTTGTGTCTTTGGTGTTTGCAGTAAATGCATATATAGGTGTCTTTGGAACCGGATCGTCTTCATTTTTTTACAGCGGGTTCGTGGGAAATATGTCTTCACTTTCACCGTTCAGATCGTAAAAACGAGGTCCAAGGAGAGAGAAATTGCCTTCGCAATAGCTGCTAAAAACTAACACCCGAAAATACGCAAAAAACTACTATTTTATGTAATTTTCAAAAAAAGTCCAAAAAAAAATAAAATGATTGAAAAAAGTCCAAAATAAAATGGTTGAAAAAGTCCAAATTAAAATGGTTGAAAAAGTCCAAATTAAAAACTATTAAAAAGAACTCGGACAAAATTGGGGTATAACATTTAGTAACATCAAAGGTATACGTTTTAGGCACAAATCTATCATTTTTAGGCTCTACAGGGTTATTCCCATTTGCAGGCCTCAATGATTTACAAATGTATGGAGGACCAGGCTTGAGTTCAGCCACATCTATTTCCTCCTCTTTGACATCACCAAAGGCAACATCAAATTCTTCATCAACATAGGCTACTTTTTCCTTTTTGAAAAACCCGCTTGAGTTTTCCTTTTTTTGGAACTTAGTTACCCTAGTTTTTTCCTCTTTGAGTCTCTCGACCAGTCGAACCCTGTCTGTCAATTGGGCCATATCTCTCAAATGAGATGTATCCAATTTCTTTCTAATTGAATAATCAAGGCCACCACCAGCCATTTCGACAAGTTCATGTTCAGGTACTTGCGTGAAACATCGAGACTTCAATAATCTAAACCTATTCAAATAGTCATCAATAGATTCAGGCATTTTGCGTCTAACACTGGCCAACTCCTTAAGACTAATCTTCGACTGACCCATGTAAAATTGAGCGTGAAACGCTTTTTCTAATTGCCCCCATGTAAACATAGAACCAGGGGGTAATGTGGTGAACCAAGTAAACACATTCTTAGTTAAAGAATTTGGAAAATATTTCATTTTCAAATTTTCATTTTGGGCTATATCTCCAGCCTCAGTCAAAAATCGAGCAATGTGTTCGACTGTGGACTCATTTGTATCACCACCAAATTTGGTAAACTTAAGAATTTTTCAGCCCCTTGGCAACTCTGTTTGCAATGCATACTCACACAAGGGTGATACAAAATTAGGCCTTTGTAAGCCTACGTTAAGGCCATTTTGTGCCAATATAGTTTCTACTAACGTGGCTATGTTATCTTGAGCGCCAACATTATTTCGTTGCACTTGTCGAACAACTTCATCAGCATTCTGGTCTCTATTTACCCAAACTACTTCAGGGATATGGTTTCCCGTCCTCATTTGTTGTTCTGGCGGCTGGGCTTCGATCAGAATCGATCTGCGGAGTACCAGGCACATTACTCACACCATTGGGTACTTGCCTATTATTAATCGTAGGAGCCCCAAAAAAATCCGCAATCCTACCCATTTGATTTGCCAACATTTGGTAACTAGTGGTAGTATTTTGGATTAGTGGGTTAAAAACCGTACCAATTTGTTGGGTTAGCATATTAACCATATCATGATTACTTTCGTCTACTTATTGTCTTAACGCCAACAAAGATGCATTGGTTAATGCAGTAGGATTTCGACCCTGCACGCTCTCAGAAGAAACGTGTGTAGGAGAAAAGGTCGAAATATGTGGCATTCCAGTAGGCATGCCATACATACCAAAAGGAAATGGTGGTAAACTCATGTTCTGGAAACGCGCCTCTAAATCGTTCCCTGTTGCCATATAAGGACTAGAATGAAGCCCTACATTTGATGGCAAAGACATAGATTGTGTCGACCCAACATTGGTCATCGACATTGCAGGAACGGTTATTGATGTTGTTGGGGCTATTGTCCCTACAACAATCCCTGCGCTAAAACTTGCAGAGTCCATGGTTGTTCCTTGGCCTTGTGACACCACAGGGTTAGAACTAGATGCATTGTTAGAAGTAGTACGCACCATTCTACCACTCCTCAAGCGCATACAAATGCATGCATTAACGGAAAAACACAAAAAATCAAAGCCAAAAGTCCCACACCAAGTCGTGCAATTTGTTTCTTTGGTGTTTTTAGCAAACAATCACTAGTTTTAAATATTGTGTTTGTGAGATCAAACTAGGAAATCTCGTGACAATTGCTCTTGTATTTTTGTGTTGTTTACGGTTTTAAAAGAAATAAATTGTATGAAGAACAAGATTGTGAATAAAACAAAGCAATAATTGCAAGAAATGTAAAAGTAAAGTAAGTAATTGCATTTGAATTGAAAAGAAGTGGTTCACAAGTACATACAATGATTCCGTTCACTCGTTTTTCGCCTTCGTTTGGAAGTTTGAGTTTTCAGAATTCCTGTGTTTATGTTGTGACCCCGAGTTTCTATTACAAAGTAGTATATATACTCCTAGAAACAAACGTAAACAAAGATAACCGCCCTTAACTGCTCTTAACTTTAAATTTCGACTAAACCGCTACCAACTGCTTGTCGAACCTTTAAGCCTTGCCTTGTCGAAACTTTAAGCATTGCCTTGTCGAAAGCTCCTTTGCTTTGCTTACTTCCAAAACTCTAAGTACCAGACTTGTCGAAGTTTATTCCTACTACCAGCACTTAAAATCTTCTCTGTCGAATTGATAGTAAAACGACTTAACTGTGACTTGTAGCTTCCAAGACATCCTTAATGAAGAATCAAATCCTTTTAATACTTCATTAAAAGCACTGTCGAAATTTTGGGATAACAGCAGGGACGTGCAAGAAGAGGGTGTACAGAGAGAGGGAGATGAAGAGGAAGAGGGAGGAGAGGAAAGGAAAGGATGGAGAAGTAAGGGTAAGGGAAAGTGGAATGGCCAATTGGTCTTTGACTTATTTTGGGGGGAAAGATTTTTTGGCCAATTGGCCTTTTTTTTCATTTTGGTTTTTTTTCCTTTCTTTTACTTTTACTTTTTTTTGTTACCATCTCATTAGTGTGCAGTTTTAATTGGCTTTATCGATGAATAATATACACCGGGGAGGTTGGTTGGTTACGATTACTCGGTTTTGTCGGCGTGTGTGGTTATATCCTCCTAACAGAGTTTTACCATGACTAATCTATATTTTTTTAATATTTTTATATTTTAAAGTGGGATGTTAAATAGTGTGTTTTAGTGTACTTGATAGGGACAAAATTATTTTGTAACAAAATGCGTAACGTGAAATGTTAGACATTGTGTTTTGGGTTACTTTATAGTATTCAGGAAATTTTTTAACTATTCAAATACTTCGTTCGTCAATAATCTATTTGATGGAAAAACAATTTCATGGCAAAAAAAACATAAAGTGTGATTCTAGGCAGTGTGTTCTGACGTACTTTAGAATCTTGGAAAAAAAAATTACATGTCCAAATTGCTATTTTCTTCTTTATTTAGATTATTTCGCATCAACAAGTATTAGAAGCATAATTAAATTGGTATTTACTTTTAAATCAAACTCTGCATGAGACCTACGTACGTGTTTCACTTTTTAATTATGTTGTCTTCTTTTCTCTTTAATTATGAGTTAGGTTTTCATGTGTACATTTTTTTGGTATAAACTAGGTATCCTCTACGCGCAACTCTAGAGACTAATCCCTCGAACCGGTAAGATGGTATTATGGGTTAAGTTTTTATGGTTACATTTGATGAATATGGATAATGTTATTATAAGTTGTTGTTTATTTTACAATTTTAAACTGATTGTGTTATGACTTCATCTAATATATGTGATTAGACTGTTGTTTATGCTCTAACTTTAAGCTGTTTGTATTATGACTTGATCTAATATGTGTGCCCATACTATGCGTTGTATCCTATATAGTGTTTTATCAAAATTGTGTTAGTTCATGCTTTGTATACAAAGGCTAAGAAATGTTATATTGACCTGTCTTATATTGTGTAAGAGAAAACCCCCAATTAAAGAAAAAAAAAATTCTGCTTAAATTATAATTTGAACAAGTTTGAAGCACATTCTCCTTCTATTTGGTTAACCATTATTAACTTTGTGTATTTAACCATTATTAACTTTGGTTAACCATATTCTCAAAGTTAAATATTTATTTTTTTCTGCTTAAATTATAATTTGAACTACTATTTATGCTTAACCATTATTAACTTTGTGTATTTACGTCTGTCGATGCTAGCACGACCCGTCAAGTACAAAAAATAAATATTTTTCCGCAAGTCTTTTTTATTTCTTTTTATAATTTTATTTATAATAAAAGAGGAAATCAATATAATTTAGAGTTAGTAAATTTTTTGCACCACTTGATTAGAGCTAAATTTTTTTAAAAGAATGTTGTATGGTGCTAATATATTCCTTACACATAATCAATTCGCGAATCTAGTTCTATAAAGACCAATTTTATTTTAGAAGGTTTTTCCAATATTTTTCACAATAAATAAACTATTGGTGACGACTTCAGCAATCTCAAATAAACTTCCATTCGTTTTGCATACTACAATATTCTTCCAAATATTCTTTTTGGTTGACCCCTTCCAAATATTCCAAGTAGGTAAATTTCAGTTAGCGGTAGAGATATCAAGAGTGTGTACCAAAGAAGTGTAAGAAGAGAGGTCACGGTTCAAACTCCGGAAACTAATATTCCCCCCACTCCCACTAACATTGCTTATCATAAAGAAAAGAAAATACTTCGGTAAATTAATTATCTTTAAAGAAGTGTAGTGAATTTTCCAATCAAAAAAAAAAAGTGTAGTGAATTTTATAAAAACAAATAAATTGATCATGAAGTGTATATTGAAGAGTCTGGGTTGAATAATATAGGTTTACTTACATTTCTTGAGATGGATTATCTTACGAGTCTTCTCTTTATAAGTCTAGAAAAAAGGAGCATATAATAATCAAGAGGATGTGCTTTGTTTAGCAACTCCATTATTGTCAAAAAAAAAAAAAACAACTCAATTATGATAATATACTTGCATAATGCAAAATTCATATTTTAGTTTACGTGGTTTGTTTTGTGACGATATTGGAATGACTCACGGCACCTTAATCTGTTGTGATGCAACTTTAAGTTTTGTTGAAAGGATAGTGGATTTGACTAGCTGATTTATAATGTTTTTGGTAAGTACTATTAGCATTTAGTATTTTCGGGATAACATTTAACGTTTTTTCAAAGGATACTTAAAGTCTATATATAGCGTCTCACTTTTTTGTCATTTTTTTTACTCTTAGTATTTTTCCTAAATTCTTTTTCTGTCCTCATTAAAACAAATGATACAATTTTAAATACCTAACTTTTATTAAAAATTTTATATATTTATCGGTTAGTATTTCGAAACACGTCATTTTCTATTAGCTATAACTTATCGTTATCCGCTAATTTTTATCAAATAGAGTCTAAATGAGAAAGAGACGAAAGGAATGAAAAAGACAAAAGCAAAACAGAAAAAAAGGCAAGGGAGCTTGGCAAGTAGTTGAGATTATACTCAGAAATGAAGGAGGAAGTCATTCAAACCCTAATAAAACTCGGAACAACCTCCGAAAAGAGATCTACTTCAAGGCGCTTTAAATGATATTCTTTAAGTTTATAACTATCTATAGGCATTTCTCACATTTTTTGGCGTGAACTTGGGCGCCTTAGGCGTGTTTTTCTTTTGGAGTTTGATTTTTTGTGCTCTTTGAAGGGTAGGCAAAAACTAGGCGTTTTTCTAGGAATGACCTTGAATTACGGTCCACTTTTGTAGCTTGCACTTTTGTCTAACCTATACCTTTTGATTAGACGGGTTTCGCTTATCTAAAAAAAAGATTAGACGGTTTCGATAAAATCCTAATTATCGAAAAAAAAGAACTCAGGAAGGGAAGCTGAATGTATATGATGCAAATTGCTTTCAAAAAATATATAACTACTCAAGCTAACAAAAAAGTTTTTTTTTTTTGACAAACAGTTAACAAAAAAGAATATATACGCCTATATGAAAAAGAAAAAAAAAAACACTAGTAAATAAAGGATATGGTACATATATTTTAGGTGTAATATGCATCTAAAATAAAATCATGTAAATTTTAATTTTTTTTCTCATGAAATTTGTTTTTGCCTATGACTCGGTCGTGTCATTTCTTTTTTATGAATAGTGTGTTGACTCTGTAGAATGTATCTCAAGGAAGCTAAATGGTATTTGTTAATTACTCCTCCAAGTTGAGAGCCTAATATCTCGTGAAGACTTTAATTATGTAAAGGTATTTCTTATGATAATATCTCTTTGTCTTTAAAAAAAAAATCGGCATTTTATAAATTTAGCAAAATTCTCATTCTATATTCTATATAACAATATCATTTGAGAGGTTGAGGAGAAACTATACAACATAAATATGAGTTCAATGTTGTTGTCACTAACAAAAGTATTATTGTGGTCTCTAGTTTTGTCATGGTGCCACTTCAGCATCTCATGCAAGGCCAATCAACAAGGTGAATACCTCCACAAGTTTATTCAATCAAAGAGGTCTCAAAACCCATTACATGGAGAGGCTTCAATTTCAAGTGCTTATTTTGTGGATAAACATGTTTCAATAGGACATGTTGTTGAGCAACAATCAGGTTTGAAAGAAGCTAATAAGGTGAAGGGTTTGCCTGGACAACCAAAAGGGGTGGATTTTGATCAATATGCAGGTTATGTAACTGTGGATGGTAAATCAGGGAGAGCACTTTTCTACTATTTTGTTGAGTCACCTCATAATTCTTCAACAAAACCTCTTGTTCTATGGCTAAATGGAGGTAATTAATTGTGATCAATTTTTTTTTTGCTTATGTTAGTTATATTGTCTGATATTAAACAAATACATATGAGCTGTTTAGGATATATTATTGAAGGTTAATTAACTATAGATTGCATGCATGATTTTTTTAGTCGATCTTGAACTCATAAATTGCATGTTTATGTTTAGAGTTCAAAAAATACATGCACATATACATGTAATCATGTATGTATCATGTATGAACTAAATAGACTAGGATTCAGATTTAGTTATTTGAGCTATTTTTATTTAAAAGCAAATATATATATATATATATATATAAAAGTATAGTCAACAAACAAGGACACTAGATGTGTCCACCCAAAACAGGTTACAACCGAAAGACTACTAATTCCTACTCAAACATAACAATGGGGCAACATGCCACTCATAGTATATATACGTAGGGCCTCACGACCTAGCAAGAAACCAACGCCAGGATAGAGATTTAATTTTATCCACCACACACCCACAATTAGAAGGCTTAGCCGAAAATATATATGCATCAAACACAAGATATGTATCCTGTTAAAATACTAGGGATACTTCAACCCAAAAAAGAGGGAGATCAGTAGACATCCTAACCAATAGCATAACACCAACATGGTGTGGCACGATTAAATAATTTGTTCTCTTATATGCACGTGGTTAGATTAGAACTTCAACCCTTAATATGTATGCATTGAAAAATATTTGTTTGGAAATATTGATCTCATCCTAGTATTTTGAGGTATAGTTTCTGATTAGAAATATAGTTATAGTTTTTTATTTTTTTGAGAAATAGTTACTTATTTTATAAAAATAATAATTTTTAAAGTTTTCATCCGTTTATTACAGTTTTAAAAAATACAAAATAATATAAAATATGTTTCAAATAAAATTATTTTTAGTAGTTTATCACTAAAATTATTTTTGTAAAATTATTTTTCTAAAATAAGCAATTTCCATTAAGTTATACAAACACAAAATAAGTCATGTTATTCTTCAAAATCTTAAAAAACTAATGTTTAAATTGTTTAACATCAAAATTATTTATTTTATAATCTGTAATCAACAGACTCTAGATTAATTTACCCTTAAAAACGAAATTCGTTCAAATAATTTGGATTTTTATATTTTTAAGAACAAAAAAAAAGAGGACTCACAAATAGCACTAAAAGATGTCATAATTATAAATAAATTGATTATTTAATTATGAATATATCCATTCACCTAATAACTAAACATGTTGTGTTTTTTTCTAAAAGACATATTATGTACTTAAAACTTAATTATAAAGTGACGTTTTGGCCAATTTTAATTATCTCTATATATAAAACCAATCATTTAAAAAGGATCCTTATTTAGGAAATGTTTTTATGTCCGTGGGATTCTTATGTCGCACGCAGTACCCCCCACTCTATATTTCATGGTTAGGGGTGGGAATAGGTAGCGCCAGCCCAGTCCTGGCCTACTGATGAAATTTTTAAACTCAGCGCAGCACATGGCTGTCATTATAGCTTTTTTAGGCTGGCTTGGCTTTTTAAAAGCCCGACCTGGCCTTAAAGCCTATTTAAAAGCCTGTTTTTAATTAAGACCTCTAAATAGTCCATTATACCTACTTTTAAACGGGCTAAACTAGCCTATTTCAAATTAAGGCATTTTAATTTTTTCTTGTAAAAAATATACTAGAAAAATGGGCTAAACTAGCCTATTTCAAATTAAGTCCATTTTACCTACTTTTAAGGCCTTTCAAATTAAGGCCTTTTAATTTTTAAATTAAAACCTATAATGTTATATAGCAACGGGACTTGACAGTAAAGAAAATATATTTTCTACCATATTTTATCAAATTTAAGGAAAGCTAATAAAATGATAATTAACCACAATAAAAACTAATATTATAACCACATAATTGCAACCACCTTCCAAAAATTACAAAGAAACCAACTGAATCCCCTAATGTAAAGAAAATACATTTTTGGTTACAAGTAAAGAAAATACATTGCAATATTAGGACCATGGTCAAAACGAAATTCGTTCAAATAATTTGGATTTTTATATTCCATCGATCATAATCAATTGCTAAATGATAAGATAAGTGATTCCCAACCAAACCCAATTGCCATTTGAAGAGATAATTGATTCCCAATCAATTGTTGCACTCAAACTTTCGCAACATATACGTTAATGGAATTCCAACACGAAAGCCAACTCATGAGTAATGTCTCCCACCAAACATGATATAATAATTCTTGAACTAGCTAGCTGGAAATTAATATTAGGTGGAGTACATTGAAAATCTTTTGTGTTGTTGCTGTATTTGGCTCAATTCCTCTCACTCATACATCAACAATAAGAATCTGAAACAACAATCTCTCAATGAGTCCACATCCCATATATAATAATTTGACTATTGTGCCTATTAGGTCCCTCAATGATTGAAGTTATACCTATATATCTATAGATTTCTTGTCTAGTATTACAAGCAAGAAAACAATTAAGTGTGTCATCCGCAACCCTTCGTAAAAAATGGATCGAGTTTATGCACAATCATACTGATTTTAGACCATATCAATTGGACAACAAAAAAAGACCATATCAATAAATTTATTGTTTATTAAAAAAAAATGACTAAATACACCCTACTCACCCCTTGTTTTACACTTGCAAGTCCAAAAGAATAACCAGCAATTAAAAATTTACTATGTTAATTAAGTTATTAATATATATATATTTTGAAGATATCCTTTTTAAAGATTCAGACAAAGGAGATTCCCTTTTAGAATCACTTAAAAATGATGTAAATAACGATGCTTTGTTCTGACAGAGTAAATCTGACTTAAAGAATTTACACAAGCATTGGGCGGAAGGAAAGAATAGCCAAATCTAAGTTCATAGTGACAACGGTCAAATCTGAAGTGCAGAAGTATAAATTGAGGAAGAATGAAAAAACAACTTTCACTAGTGCAAAAAAATGATTTAAAGTCACGCAAATTGGCCTTTTAAAGTCAGGCGCCAGCGTGACTTCTATTAAGGCGACTTCGTATGTCAGGAGCTTTAAAGTCAAGCAACGGCTCGACTTCATATGTTTTTTTAAAGTCAGATCGGTCATCGACTCCATTAAGGCACTGGGTCAATGGTGAACCGGTGGGTCATTAATTGAATCGCATAACTCGATCACTATTAAAACTAATGTCATTTTGAAGTAGAAAAAACTTGCTCAAACCCATCTGGTCACTGACTCAACTCGCAGTCTAACTGACCGGGTCTCCTATTCAATTGCAAAATTCGGCGGGTCACATCGAGTCACATGCATATCCGGTCCAATTACACACTTGGACCAGTCATACTGTTAGTTCCCGGTTGGGCCGACCGATCCGATCCAAGTTTAATAACACTGCTTTAATACACGTTATTTATTTATTTTGCATGGATTTTGGTACTTCCTTTTTATAATAATATTTTTGGTGAAAAAAAGTTATTGCTTTTTGCATGTTCTTGAAAAAAAATTGTAAATTTATATGGAAGTGTAAAACTTATCTTTGGCAATAAAATCATTAATGTTCTTTTTGATTCTCCATTCCTTTAATGTTAAATTAAAAGAAAGAAGATTAAATTCATTAATTATATTTCTTCTCACATGATGACATGAATGAGTGTTAAAAAATGCTCACTAAATTGATGATATTACATTAAAGGGCCAGGATGTTCTTCTTTTGGGTATGGAGCCATGCAAGAACTGGGACCCTTCAGAGTCAACAGCGATGGAAGAACACTTTCCTTTAATGAAGAGGCATGGAACATTGGTAAGAATGCACTAGCTAGATGGAAATATTATGTCACATCTATAAACAATGTTTTAAATATAACTGCGGCAATGGTTGTGGTCATGTCGTAATTCTTGATATTGCACAGAATCGCAATCAAATACGGATAATGTGACCTTAATCGCAGTTGCGTTAATGTTGAATATCATGATGTCGCGCGGTCTAGATTGCGATTGCAGACATTTTTGTAAAACCTTACTAATCAATCGTATTGAATTAATCAAGTATCCATCCATGTTTGCATAATTATGATGATTTGATGAGCTGCTTCTATAATTGGCAGAGGCAAACATTATTTTCCTAGAGTCTCCAGCAGGAGTTGGTTTTTCTTACTCAAACAAATCTTCAGATTATTCCAAAACTGGTGACAATAGCACAGCCATGGATTCTTACACTTTTCTTCAAAACTGGTTGGAGAGATTTCCACAGTATAAAACTCGAGAATTTTTCATAGCTGGTGAAAGTTATGCTGGCCATTATGTCCCTCAGTTAGCTGAACTTATTCTATCAAAAAATAAGCAAATGAAAAATCACAGAGTGATCAATTTGAAAGGAATTGCGGTGAGTCAAACTAAATTGTCATGTTTTCATTAATTAAAGTTAAACTTTGAGTTGCTTTATATATTGTCATCAAAATTATATTCTAGTGCAGATTGGGAATGGATGGATAGATGATAATTTTTGTACAAAAGGAATGTATGACTATTTTTGGATGCATGCTCTGAACTCTGATGAAACCCATGAAGGAATTGAAAAACATTGTGACTTTGAGAAAGTTAATTTTACAAATGAATGCAACAAATATCAAAATAGTGCAAGTGATGAGGTTGGAAATATTGATGTGTACAACATATATGCCCCACTTTGTGATTCAGCTACAACAAAAACTGATGCTAGTCCTCCCATTTACTCTGTAAGTTGCATATTGCCATGTGATACTTCCTCTGGTATACAAGATAAAAATGCACTTTTTAGGTTAATTGAATGACTTATATATCTAGTCTATATACAGATCAAATATATCAATTATTCAATTGAACCTCGAAAGTGTATACATGAGGCCAGAGGAGTATCTGAATTAGTGAAGCAGAGTTGTCTACTTCAAGTAGAAAGAAATAAACGCTTTTCATATAAGTATTTATGCATAAGCTATTTCTTCATCAACATTGTAGGGCAATGATTTCGACCCTTGTTCTGAACATTATACCAATGTCTACTTAAATCTCCCGGAAGTTCAAGAAGCTCTTCATGCTAAAGCACAAAAATGGTCTCCTTGCAGGTACACACAATTCAATAATTGTATTGTTTTTCCTGAATGTTATATTTCCTGAATCAATCTAATGTTTATTCTGTTCAGTGAGCTGATAACTTGGAATGATAGCCCAGCAACTGTTCTTCCCACTATAAATCGATTAATATCAAGTGGTATAAACATCTGGATATACAGGTGATGAACTTTACAAAATTCCTATGTTACATTGAAAAACAATATCACAAAATCTATGTGTAATTAAATTTTATTGTTACTTAATACTGATGCAGCGGCGATATAGATGGGCGTGTTCCCATAACATCAACAAGGTATGCAGTAAATGCATTAAAACTACAGGTAGATACAACATGGCGGCCATGGTACACCGCAAAGAGGTAATAAACCACGATTGTAGAGACATTAAAAGTCATGACGTTGCGGTTGCAAACCATTTTTAAAACCTTACTCTCAACTTAAAGGCACTTATAGGTTATCTTACTACATACAATATGCAGGTTGGAGGGTGCGTAATTGGTTACAAAGGGCTCAAACTTGTGACTGTAAGAGGAGCTGGACACATGGTTCCAAGTCACCAGCCACAGCGAGCATCAGCCATGTTCTCATATTTTCTTCGTGGACAACTTCCTCCTGAATTAACCTCCTAAAGTCTATTTAGTAATTTAGTAATGATGTAAAAAATTGATACATGAATTTCATACAAAATTCATTTATAAAATGACCAATCCCCTGTAGTTCTTCAAAAATAGAGTTTAAGGGACCAGGAAGCTTTCTCTGCAACCAATAATTTTAGCCAAGTTGAACTAGTCTTCCAATTAAACCAAGAATGAAGGACAGAAACTCTAGGAAAGTTAACATCAAAGATGCATGATTCATAAATAGGCTTATGCATAGCATAGGCACATGCAATTAAAATAATTGTGAAGAAGAAATGATACTACTACCTATAACAAAGGCAAACAACGTCAAGTTGTCAACAGTAAAAACAAATAAAAATGCAAGCAAGCACACACAAACGTGGTTATTCTTAAGAAAATTATTGATATAATTAAGTTCAAGATCCTCATTAGTCACTACTCCTAAAAGTCTAAACAAATGAGTCTAAATTAAATAAATCTCTAAAGGGCTACCTCGGGTTGTCAAAATCCAACCCCCTTGCACAATTAGGAGGGGTTCTTAAAGATTCAACAGATCAAGCAAGTAACATGGGAGAGGAATTACTTTGCTAATTCAAGCTTTATGCTGTTCTAACTTCGTGTGAGAGCTAATCCTGCTGCAGTGCACTTTCAATCAGCTTACTTGCTGTTGGTAGCCTCCTCCATAAACGGGGTAAGTCCCATAAGCAGCACCAAAAAGCATTGGGTCATTAGGAGACGGGAATGCATATCCATAACCATCATAAACAGGGGGAGCATAATATGTCCCACTACCGCGACCGTGGGTGCCAAATTCAATTCTAAACTGCTACAAATAAATATCATTGAGATATAATCAGCACAAATGTTGAATCACAGATGGCATCAAGACAAATGAATGACAATTTTTTATCGAAAACATGAAGACTACTTACAAAGAATTTTATAGGGAGACGAGATGATATGGGGAAAAAAGTTATGCTTTTGTAATTGATTTTAATAGGAAATCCACAGTATTTTCATAATTTTACTTGAATATTACGGCAAACTTAAACTTAATGAAGTAAGCAGCTGGGGACCAACTTGAAACAGCTTTCTTTAAACAGGTACAATTTGTTTTCCTACATCGGTTATTGGCCAAACAAACAACACTTGTTTCATTAGACAAACAGACAAAGGGTTTTTGAAATAAGGACTGCTATATGAGCTGCAAAATTATGGTTTTTGATGTTGCCGAGACCACAATGTGACCGCCTTTTGGGCCACACTTGGCCGCATTTCATTTCTCCTAAATATCAAGGGTTGTAATGCGACCGTTATCAAGATTTTAAAACCTTGTAAGTTGTAATATACCTAATATAATGAGAATATAGGATTGGTTGTGTGTGTGTGTGAGAGAGAGAGTGAGGGGGCAGAGAGATTGCCTGTTTCGGATTGCGTCCCCAAGAGAGACGAACTGTTTGCTTGCCGACCATTGTTCCATTTAGCTTCTGCAATGCCTCTTCAGCATCATTTCTGGAAAGGTTGTTCAAATGATATTGTAGTGATTACATTAATGAAAAGATAAAAAAAAAAAAAGCACGTCTATGAAAAGGTGTGAGATAGTCCAGAACTTTTACCTGTTTGCAAATTGGACAAAACCACACCCCTTTCCAACAGGTATCTTAACAGAGACTACCTCACCATACTGGGAGAATTGCTGCCTAAGATCTTCATCTGTAACATTGGGGTCGAGTCCTCCAACAAATATCTATAATGAATTGTGGATTAGCTATTGAAGAGTAGTAATAAAATGATCATAAAATGCTAAAATGCAGAACCTAATATAAATAATAGCAGAAAAACTCACTGTTGTGTTTGTAGAATCCGCTTCAGATTGGCTGGATGTGCCATTTGACTGGCCTCCTAAACAAGGAAACAGACAAATTTTGATCATGTATCTTAGGATTCATAATATATTCGATTCACAAGTCGAAAATATGAACTCCAATTGAGAATTCAAGTCTCAATTTCGTAACCTTGGACGTAATCAATACACAGCTGGAACAAATGTTTAAAACTCTTTCAGTAGCACCACAACAGAAAATAATTGAGACATGCAATACAAAAAACAAATTGAAGGGATCTAAACACTAGACAAAGGGAATTTAACGACTAAATGAAATCAAGAATTTCCATGAGATAACTTGTTGCGTAAACTAGTACAGAGAACATCATGCCAAACACCAATGGGAGTAAGTTGAGATTTGAGAGTGCATTATATAATTAGCAGCAATTAATAAATTTGATGGTTTTTCAACTATCCTTACTGCTACTTTGCTAGAAGCTAGCAAACAGATTCATGTTGAATTGCATTCAAGAAAAGATATTTCTATGAAAAAGCCAAGATTATTGTCATTTCAAAGATTGTATTCATCTTGAAAGACATGACAAAATCCCTTTCAAATTTGAAATCAAAAGTAGTTTGATTGAGCATACCTTGATGGCCAGATGATTTCCTTGGAGTTGCAGCACCAATACGCATGGGCCTGCTAGAACAGTAAACACCATTCATTTTAGATATAGCTTGGGTTCTCTCATTATCATCTCCAAACTGACAAAACCATAGCCTTTTGACCGGCCGGTATTAGTATCAAAAACAACTTTTGCAGCTTTAACAGAAGGGTATGCATTAGCAAAAGTCTCATGCAACATAGTATCTGTGACATCTGCAGCTAAATCTCCAACAAAAATAGAAAGATCAGTAACTTTATCTGAACCCTTGTCTCCAGTGCTAAATGTTGCCCAGTTCAGACGGAAAGGTTGATCTGTATTAGGCATCAAAACTCCAGGGTAATCTTGTAAAACTTTCTCAGCTATGGCATGTGAATGGAATTCCACAAATCCATAACCCTCTGATATACCATTATGCTTATTACGAATAACCTTGATGGATGAAATCTGCAAAATCATATAACAGTCAGAAGCTTGGTAGAAATTTATATGAGAAGCATATGTTACATCTGTCATAACATAGTAAGTTTCCAAAATGGAGGTTTATTTTTGTCAAATTAGAGCAGCAGATAAGTAGAACTATTCTGAAACAATCTTATTGCATTGAAGAGTTTAAAAATGTAGATATAAACACATAATCTTATTTTCGTCACCTATAGTCCTATATCAGTGGTCCCCCGAAATTTCATCCCTACAAAGGAAATTTTTTCCTCTACCCAACTAATTACTATGTTCATACTACACTATAACTAACTATTGGATAGATTGACTTTAAAATACTATATATGATAAAAGTAAAAGGTGATTGTAAAAACATAAAATTGATTATGACGTATTTGGGTTGATTCTAACTTGAAGCAGGTATTTGTAGTTTTTGCCTCCATACATGATGATTCTTACACTCTAACTTAGTGTTCAATTCAACTATACGTGAATATATTCAAACCTAAATCACTTTACATTCAACTCACTTTTAACCAAAATCAACTTTATATAATCAACTCATCAAAAATCAGCTTATCAAAAAAATAAATAAGTTTCATTTAAAATCAATTTTCAACACCACAGAACCAACCATACAAAGTCATTTCCGGTAAATCTTTTCAAAATCACTTATGAATAAAAGAAATATTAAAAAGCAATAATAATTACGAGTCATTTAAGTAAAAAGTTTATGGTATAAGTTGAAATTGACAACTGCCAAGATTTTAAACATAGATTTACGGCAATGCCATTTAACCTTCTCATAAATATAGTTAAAGAAGTTTATAACGACATGTTCCGTACACAAATCTAAACAGTGACAAAATCAGGCATGCAGACTCTGACTACAATGTAACACAGAATTAAACTCTACAGTACGGTTTAACCATATTCTGTTATTTCTATAGAAGGAAAATAAAATAAAATAAAATAATAACTACCTCGCCGGTGGAAGCAAAACAGCCATGGAGATAATTTTCATCCATCCAGTTACACAAATCTCCAACCCACAGTGTTTTATTCTCGCCGTTATCGCCGTTAGATACATGATGCTGGTGATGATACTGAGGTGTTACATGCGGCACAGGTCGGTAATTATTATACAACAATGGCGGCGGCGCGTAAGGTTGAGGCGGTATTAAGTGAGGCGCTAGTATCATCGTCGGATATTGCATCGGAACCCATGGTTGTGGCACCGCAACCGTCGGCGGTTGTCGGTGTTTGTTCTGCTCTGACGGTTGCGACGAAATGGAACCGTTTGATTGTTGCATCTTAATTAATAACCGCCACAACACACTCTCTCTCTCTCTTTCAGAAACACGCTCGCTGAAGATGAATGCCGTAGACTGAAACGTGGAAGGATGAAAATGGAAAGAATGGTGGTAGAGACAGAAAGAGTGAATCTGAAGGAAGAGAGAGAGAGTGGAGGGCGCGGCAAGGGTAGTAGGGTGAAGAAATGAAGGATTCATGGGTTGGTTTCGTAAACGCGGTCGTCGCTCTCGCCGTTCGATTAAATGATTGAGTTTTATATTGACCGTTGGATCTAATTATGAGGTGTATTTATTTTTTGAAACAAAAAAGAAAAAAAAAATAGTACCCTTATTTAAAGGGTGGTGTCTAATAAGCCGATACACCAACCAAACAAATACTTACTATTATTACCTATTGCAAAATATAAAATGATATCTCAATACCGTTCAAGTTCTTGGACATTTCGATTGGCGCTAATCCGAGGCGGGAAGCTACTTGGAGTATCGTCCTAAGGGGTATTAGAAAGAGACTAGCGTTGTGGAAGGGTCGTTTTCTATCTATTGATGGTCGGGTTACTCTCATCAACTCTGTTTTGAATAGCATTCCTTTATACATGTTCTCCTTTTATAAAGCTCCGAAAGTGGTTATTAAGAAGATGGTTAAAATTCAACGGGACTTTCTTTGGGGAATCAAGGAGGGAGATAATGGAATGTATTGGGTGGCTTGGGATAGAGTTTGCAAGTCAAAAAAAGATGGCGGTCTTGGAATCAAAAATCTTGAGTTATTTAATATATCTCTTTTATCTAAATGGAAGTGGAGGGTTTTGACGGATAGTAATGCGAGTTGGAGTCGGTTGTTGAGACATAGATACGGGGAATTCACTTCTTGCTTTATTCATGACTCGGTTGTCGGCAACTCTCACTAATTATGGCTCTATTTGGTGGAGAGACTTGGTGACTTTGGATGATAATTTAGAGGAACCAAGAAGGTTAAGCTTGGTGCATAAAAAGAGAGTTGGGTGATGGTGCTTCAATAAACTTCTGAAAGGAACAATGGTTAGGTACCGAGCCTTTGCTCAAAGTCTTTCCTTTATTGTTTGATGGAGGTGTGCATCAACTTA
This sequence comes from Oxytropis ochrocephala, assembly GCA_020916435.1. Classification (NCBI taxonomy): domain Eukaryota; kingdom Viridiplantae; phylum Streptophyta; class Magnoliopsida; order Fabales; family Fabaceae; genus Oxytropis; species Oxytropis ochrocephala. Next base: position 97,802,172 of record CM037090.1, read on the forward strand.
TTACAGTCGCAGAGTTAGGGTCTTGGCATGGAGATACTTGGAGTTGGAACAAACTGTGGTATGTTTTTACGGATTCTATTCGTGTCTTAGAATGTGAGATTCTGGACAGTATTTTGCAAACGGTAACGCCAACGAGAGGGAAGGAAGACACGTGGATTTGGTCGCAGAATCAGTCTAAGAGTTTCATGGTGAAGTCATCATATCAGCTACTGATCTGCAGCAACATTTCTACACCTGATTCGGTGCAGCAGTGCCTAATGGGGACGTTGTGGACATCGCTTGTTCCTTCGAAGGTTGCGGTCTTTGGGTGGCGTCTTTTGCTCGACTCTCTGCCTGTCTGTGACCAATTACTTCACAGAAATGTGCTCCATTCTAAACGGAGGCTAGCTGCTAATTGTGCAGCAACTTTCGCGAGTCAGCCAACCACTTGTTTCTCAGCTGTAGCTTTGCTCGTTCCGTTTGGCAGCTTGTTGGCTCTTGGCTCAGAGTTGATCTCGACATGTCCTTGGATACTGTTGACTTCTTCCTTAGATGTGGTCACTTATGCAAAGAGAAGAAGGCGAAGCGTACGAAGGACATGTTCTAGTTAACAACATGTTGGAGTGTGTGGCTTGCTTGGAATGACGTCATTTTTAACAACGAGGAACCAAATGTTGAATTCGTGGTGACCCACATCAAAAGCTTAACTTGGAGTTGGTGTGTTTATAGATTGGAGCTAGGCTCCTCTATTTCTATTTCAATGTGGTGGTCTAATCCACTTCAATGCTTAGAAGGGGGAGAAACGGTGAGTTGACATGCACATTGTTAGCAACCCAATTCCATTTTGAGGTACTCTTTTTCCTGCTTGGGTCTTTTTCCCACTGGGTTTTGGCTCACAGAGGTTTTGAGGAGTCCTCCCCTTTCTTTAATGTAAATGGGATTGGTGCACCCCTAGTGCCCCCATTAATATAATTATTGTTTATCTAAAAAAATAAAACCTATTTGATGTAGAGTTAATATCTTAATTAATTCTTGAAATATTACAAAAGTTTAATTTAGTCTCGACATTTACAATATATCAATTTAGTATTTGATTTTTGGAAAAGTATTTCAATTTAGTCTTTACGTTATATCAACTTAGTTTTTTTTTTTTTTTTAAAAAATGGCTAAATTAAAACACTTTTATAAAAGTCCGGGTCTAAGTTGATATATTGTTAATGTTAGGGACTAAATTAAAATTTTGTGAAATTTTAGGGACTAAATAGGGTATTAAATGCTCATTTGATGTATGTCTTTATTTATTTATGTAGTTTATTCAGAAAATTTGTAATTTATTTAATTTTTTCGACTGAGTTTATTACTACATTTGGCCCACTTTATAGGAGAAAAATCACTTTTTAGGTTCATTGAATAATTGATGCATCTAACCCACATTATAGATTAGATACATTATCTAATCTAATATCTATTTATACAAACAAACCTCTTATGAAATTACCAATTTGGATCTCTTATTAATAGGACACATATATAATCTAAGGGTAAAAGTGTCATTACTCACTCTTTCTCTCTTTTTCTTCTTACACTCTCTTTCTTACTTTTACACTCTCTTTCTTACTTTTTTCTCTTTCTTCTTACACTATCTTTCATCCTTTTTACTTTTTCTCTTACACTCTATTTCTTTCTTTTTTCATTTTACTTTTCCCATAAACAATTCTTCTTTCTCTTATCACTTCACTTTAATTTTTTGACTAAATTCTAAATTTATACAAACACTACTCTACTAAAATTACCAATAAAAATGTAAATAAGTCACTAAAAAAAATTCACCTTAAAATTTAAAATTTTCTCTCCAAAGTTTGTTTACAATCTTATTAAAAATCTACTATCACCTCTTATTGATAATCTACTATCTATTTTTTACTATTTACTATGATCTACTAATCAACTAAAATAATCAATTGAAATTGAAACTACTAATTAGCTGCATTGATATATAAAAAAACACGGGATAACTGCACTAATATATAAAAAACACGAGATTAATATTTGTCATTGATAATTAATTTTTTTGAAGACTACTACTACAAACCTACTATCTAAAAAATAAGAAGACTTAATGACTATTCAAACTATTAATTAATATTTAAAATAACTATTTTGTATTAATAATCTACTATCTAACTTTTACTATCTATTATAATCTACTAATCAACTAAAATAATCAATTGAAACTACGAGATAACTGTACTGATATATAAAAAACATTGGATAACTGTAGTGATATATAAAAAACATGGAATTAATATTTGCCATTGATAATTATAATTTTTGAAGACTATTATAAACCCACTATCTAAAAAACAAGAAGGCTTAATGACTATTTAAACTGACTAAAATTTAAAACACACGTGACAAATATTTGTCACTAAACCTAAGAAATGAAAAATAATTGTCACTGATATATAAAAAAACACGGGATAAATATTTCTTATTGATAATTTATCTACTATTCATCCTTTACTATCTACAATAATCTACTAATCAACTTAAATAATCAATTGAAACTACGAGATAACTACAATGATATATAAAAAAACATGGGATAACTGCACTAATATATAAAAACACAGGATGAATATTTGTCATTGATAATTTAAATTGTGAAGACTACTATAAACCTACTATCTAAAAAACAAAAAGATTTAATGACTATTTAAACTACTGCTTAATATGTAACCAAAAAAAACTACTGCTTAATATTTAAAACAAATATTTATTATTGATAATCTACTATCTCTCTTTTACTATCTACCATAATCTACTAATCAACTAAAATAATCAATTGAAACTACGAGAGATAACTGCACTGCACTGATATATAAAAACACGAGATAACTGCACTGATATATAAAAATATGAGATTAATATTTGTCATTGATGATTAAAAATGACATAATTGTCACTAATACCTAAAAAATGACTGCATTGATAATTTAAACACGGGATAACTGCACTGACAATTTAAAACACACGTGACAAACATTTGTTATTAATACCTAAAAATGACAAATAATTGTCAATGATATATAAACAAAGCTGGGATAAATATTTCTTATTGATAATCTACTATCTATCTTTTATTATCTACTATAATCTACTAATATACTCAAATAATCAATTGAGACTATGGGATAATTTCACTAATGCATGAAAAAATACGGGAATAACTGCAATGATATATATATATATATATATATATATATATATATATATATATATATAAAAACACAGATAAATGCATAGATTGTTTTTAAATGATACTTTTACATTTTTAGATTTTAATATTTATCTTTTTATAAAAAAACTCCTTTTTATCTACTTTAAGTTTGCATTTATTTTCACTTTGATAATGTTGGACTTTTTAAATATTGTCTAAGTTCATTTACAAAAAGAATACGACGGCACCCCGTGCGTATGCACGGGTATCCTACTAGTTTATTCAATAAACCTAAAAAGTGAGTTTTTTTAATAAAGTGGACCGGAGAGAGTATTTATTTGTGTACTTAGAGTGCAAAACTTGTACTTGATAAATTTGAAATTCCAATGCAAATCAATTAAATTGCTTATGTGTTTTCTATGTTTAGATTCAAATTGAACCAAACCAAATAAACCCAAAATCTATTGGTTAAGGTATCGATTCTATGAGATCATTTGTGATCCCCAAACTAAAGAATATAATTTATGATTTTTATTTTTTATTTTCTTGACAAAGTATGATTTTTATTATTATTTTGTGTTTTATTAGTAATATTATCTTAAACAATATATTGCATTCCATTTTAATGGCGATTTGGTTAGACTGGGTTCGATCTCGTTGATGGAACAAATTGGAATCGAGACTTTCTTTACATTTTCTACCGAATTAGGATTAGTCGGTCTTGCTTTCCTCCTGACACACCAATATTGAGTCAAAGACCTCTAAACCAAAAACAATATATTGCATTCGTGTATTTGTTAATAAAACTTATATTAAAAGATAAAACTTATATTTTTTACATCTAGCGTGTTGGGAAAAAAAATAAAACTTATATTTTTTACAACAAATTCTTAATTTTGAAAAAGAGTCTATCCCATATAATTGAATCGAATTGAACCAACTCATTCTTTATTGGTTTGGTTGACTTTATTTGAGTTTTAATTTTTTTTTGTCAAAAACAGAATCAAGCCAACTATTTTTTGTTTATATGATTAATTTCTTTTCTCCCTAAAACCAAACCAACCTTTGTTACACCCTTATTTGTGCCTAGATGCATGCCAACCTTGGTTTTGTAACTTTGTTTATTATAACCTCACTTTCCAAGGGAGTGGTTTTCTGAGGAATATACTTAGTGCATATTTGGTTGTGTTGCGATGAAAAATGATTTTTATTGAATTATAGTTTTATAGAATTGACTTTGGTCGAGAGTGAATTGAGTACTAATTGATTTATGTTTGGATAAATTCACCAAAAGTGATTTTTATTGATTCATATTTGGATAGGTTGAATCAAATATCTTTTATGTGGGCATATGTATGCTTTCCACTTTTAATAAATTTGTGATCAAAGCACTTGTGTGTTTATAAAAATAATTTCACATCGTCAAAAAAAATGATAATAATAATTTCACTTATAACCAATTATTAAGTTTTGTTAATGAGTTGATGTACTAAATACAATGATGATAAAGAGCACGAGGAGAAGTTGCAAGAAATGTAAGAAAACAACTATAGTTGGTTTTATAACTCTTCTCTAATTTTCCTACTAAATAACACCTCTCTAATATTTTTTTTTTTTTATTGAGAGGGCATATAGCCCAAAAAGAAAGATTACACAAGAATCTAAATTTCTGAGTAGAGACTCCATCTGACAATCATCACGCAGGTTCGCAAAATAAAATCGGGGTTGATGATAAATACAAATCTCATCACAAGGGTCACACCCCATAGTAGCAAGGCAATCTGCCACCTTATTGGCCTCACGATAAACATGGGATACCTTCACCTGCCAATCAAGCTCAATCATCTGCTTTATCCGACGAAGCAAACGACGCTCATCCAAGGACACTGCCATATGGTTTGTGATAGAGGACACCACAGCCTTGGAATCAACCTGTAAAGAGATATTAGTGAAACCCAAGTTCCTAGCCAACTTCAAACCTTCTCAAACACCCCAAAGCTCTGTCACATATGGAGTGGCTTCACCAAGATGGCGAGAAAAACCACCTAGCCAAACGCCATGCTCATCCCGAAGAGCCCCTCCACAGCCGCTACGAGTACCACCCTCTTTCGAGGCTCCATCCGCTACGAGTAACACCTCTCTAATATTTATACATAGTGCGCAGTGGGTTATGCGAAAGTCAACTTCTCATTTAGGTTTTTTTAATTAATAATAATTGAGGTTTTAAAAAAATAATTTTGGTGTTAAGTAGAGGATATATATATATATAATTTTTAAAAATTAAATACAAATTTATGCTAAAATATTACAAGAGGTGGGCAAGATATCCAACACGGTTTTGACATATTTCTACTATGACTTTAGTCTTACACAATACGTATCTTTTAGTGATTTTTTTACCTATTCATCTCTCTACGAATGCAAAAAGGTTTTAGACAGCCCTTTGGATCTCTCTACATTCCTAAATTACCGCACACTCTAGTTAGAGGCATCAATTTTCCAAACTGCCTTTCAAAGGACTCTGTTAGTGGAGTTGGAAGATTCAGGAGTGTTCTTGCTACTTGCATCTTTTAGCATGTGATAGGCAGATCTAACTAAGTATTTCCCATCTCTCTCCCAGTGACACACCAATTTCCCTTCAGGGAGTATATAAGAAATAGGGATGTTTATGATTTACTTGGCCTCAAACGAGTTGAAAACATTGATCAAGATCAGGTCTCTCTTCCACTGCCTAGTGTCAGGATCAATCAAGGCACTCACTATAGCATCGACAACAATAGAATTAATAGGGCTACAAACTTTAAAATTAGCTTGATCAAGGAGCCATTTGGCATTCCATATACTGGTATTCTCACCATTCCTAATGGACCCTCTGGTACCATTTTCCATCACAATCTTTGCACTTAGGATGCTTCTCCCACTACAAGAAAAATGCGTTTTTTCGGCGAAAAAATCACCGGAAAAGTGACGTTTCCGGTGGATTGGAAAAAATCCATCAATAGAACGCTCGTAGCAAATGCTTTCTGGCAGATTTAGCGCTAACGAGCATTACTGGCGGATTTTTTATCAAAAAAAAAATTTAAAATCCACCATATTTTTTTAAAAAAATTAAAAATCCGCCGGAAAATGACATTTCCGACGGATTTGTTTTTTCAAAATAAAATAAAATTAAAAATCCGCCGGAAAAGCACATTACCGCGGATTATTTTTTAAAAAAATTCGTAATTTTTTTAAAATTATTGGAAGTATTTAGTTTATTAAAAGTAATTAAAAAATAAAATGAAGTAGAATATGAAAATAAATGATATAGGAGAAAGTGAGGATGAATAGAGGAATGAGAATGAAGAAGTAGGAAGGAATAAGAATGAAAGAGTGTATGTGAAGAAATAATATAGGAGAAACTAAGAATTGAGAATAAATAAGAATGAAGGGGAGTTTGAGATGTAATAATATAGGAGAGAATGATAATGAAAATGAAGAAGTAAAGAAGAAATATGAATGAGTGAGTTAGAAGGAAGAAGAAATGGGAAATTTAGATGAGAGAGATATATGTAGAGAAATTTATGGAGGTTGGAGAGTATGAGAAAGAAGAAGAAGAAATATAAGATATGGATAATGTAGAAGAGAATGAGAAGGAAATAAAGAGTGGAATGAGAAGAGTGTGGGAGAAAATTTTATTTATAGGTATTTTCTGACACGATTCAACAAATTTTTTCCATCGATTTTTTTTATGTGGATTTTTAATGTTTTCGATGATTTTAAAAAAAAATAAAAATCATAGAAAAATCCTCCGTTAAAATTTCCGACGGATTTTTAAACTTGTCCTAGAATTTTTTTAAAAAAGTTTTTTTCCATTTCAAAATCCATTTGAAATACTATTTTTTCCGCCGGAAATTTACTGAAACAGAAAAAATCACTAAAAATGCACCAAATCGCCGAATCTGCAGCAAATCACGGAAAAAATCCACCCCAGAATACACGAATTTCTTGTAGTGTCCAAGCATAGGTTGGTTGAAAGCCATCCTTAGCTTTAAGAGATTTGTTCTAAGGTAGTATCTTCCTTTAAACACGCTTGACATGAACAAATTGTTATCATCTAATAATCTCCAACATTGTTTGCCTAGCAAGGCGTAAATCAATCCCCAAACCCATACCACCCATTGACTTAGCAAAGCCCATTTTCCCACAACCGATCCATTGGATTTTTCTTTGAGATTCTGTAGATCCCCACTAGAACTTGGCCACCGCTTTTCAATCTCCTTGCAAGTGCCCTCGAGAAATCTTATAGCAACTCATGATGTAGTTGGGGATAGATTGTGCAACTAACTTGATCGTGGTCTTCTTGCCTTCTCTTGACAAAGATTTCTCCTTCCAACCCTGAACTTTCTTCCAAACCCTGTCTTGCACTAATGAGAAAACTTTCTTCTTTGACTCGCCAAAGACCATAGGAGTCCCGTACTTGGCGTGATGAGCCATAACCATAATTCCAATCTTGTTCTGATGATTTTTTTGTCTTGGATAGACACATTTCGGCTATAAGACATCAAATTTGTCAAAGTTCACAAGTTGATCAGATGCAGCTGGTAAGAGTGAAGGATTTTGGTGATGCGTTTAGCTTCTCTTTCATTGGTTCGGGAAAAAAGGAAATTATCATCAACAAATAGTAGGTGAGTAACCTAGGGGGAACTCATGGCAACTTGAATGCCATGCAAGTTCCCACGTTGGTTTTTCTGGTGTAGCATACCAAAGAGGACATTAGCACAAAGGATGAAGATGTAAGGTGAGAGATGGTCTCCCTGGAGGATTCCTCTTTCAGGAGTGAAGCTTTTACTTGGTTGACCATTGATGAGCACTAGACAGATCACAAAGTTGATGGAGGACAAGATAAAAGATGTGATTTTGGCAGGAAAACCAGTATTTAAAAGGGTTGCCTTGATGAAAGTACTAACTTCTATCATTAAAAAAGCTACTGACTTCTAAAAATATTTTTCTTAAAAGTTAACTTATTAAAACTGGCGGGGAAAGACGGGTGTATTGGTGTGTTAGTGGGTAGTTATGTCTATTAGAAAATTTTAAGGGTATTTTGATCAGAAAAATCTGACAACAAAAGTGGCAGTTTTTTTTGGAATCCCCTTTATATATAGGTATAGATAATAGGTTAGCAAACTTTAAGAATATTATTGTGTGCCATAACCCATTCCTTTCGCCTTCTATAGAGTACCCAACTGTTTGATTAATAATGGACAGTGTCGTGAATATCGATCCTATTTCTGAGAGACAAATTAAAAGTTATCAAAAAGGAAAATATGATAATGTAAAGGTAACACTTTTTGGAGGAAGAAATTACAAAAAAACACGCCATGCAACATAGCATGAATGATCTATATACACTTTTTGCATATATAGGCACTTCGAGTGAAGAGGTCGGAAAGCCTAAGAGCAAGTAACCTTCAAGAATGGAAAACGAAACATATTAGTATTTCAGTTATATGATGGATAAATATCATTACATCTCATTGGTTGTAATTGTTCAGATAAAAGCACAAACCATCAACATTTTTTATCTCCATTGGACATGGTTGGTGGTGCACACTCAAATCAAATCTCTCTTGCTCTCCCTCATCTCTTCTCTCATCTCCCATTTTTTGTTTATGTGATTGTGCGGTTATGTCAGTGTGTATGTGATGGAAAGGTTATGATCAGTTAGAAATGGCACACACACGTGCAGTTATTTTAGTAACCGAATGTTTGGGTAACTATGTAACTTTGTAAGAGATTTCAAGGGTAAAATGGGCTAGGAAAATATGACACCAAAAAAACGGTTACTTTATGATCCCCTTTATATATATAGTTATAGAAGTTATAGATAGTTATAGATTATAGATAATTGATAACATCTGAAATAAGTTTTGAAAGCTTAAATATATTAATTGTTCCTAATTCTACTTAAGGACTTTGATATTCAATTGATGTTTGTGCAAATACATAAATTGATCTTACATTTATACTTTCCTCTCCTTCTCGAGTGTTTATATTTTTAGTTTCTAATAATATACAGAAAAAAAAGTCTAAGTTATTTTATATTTTTAAAGATTTATTTATTAAAATAAAGCATTGTTTTTTTGGCTAATCAATATTTCTAGGAGGAATTAATGTTAATAAAGTTGCTCACTCGCTTGCTGGGATGACTTTATTCACAACTAGTTCTCAATAATACTATGAAATTCTTTCATGTATTTTCTGTTTTTTTAGTCAACGCATGTATTTTCAGTTTGATTATGAATGAAATGCACCGAGTGCTAATTGTCAAAAAAACAAATCTAGTCAAGCTCCCGCCGTTAATGTATGTTCCGGAATACAACAACAAATCAATTTGTCTTTAAGATGGATTATTTTAGGGGGGGTCTTAAAGTTAAGATTCACTATAATTGCTTTGATTTTATTTTATTTTATTGTCAATGGTAGTGGTCTAGTCTTTTCTTAACCTCTCTTCTGTCTACTTATAAAAAAAAGCCTCTCTTCTGTCTTATTATTGTTATTTTTATTTTTTTAATAAAAAAATCAAGGGGAAATACTCTTTTACCTTTTACCTTCTTGATGTTATTTTAAAAATTGTTAATTTTATAAAACTAACCAAAAAGTTGTTAATTTTTGACGACACCTAACCAAAATATCATCAAATCCCATGGTGATTTTTAGGCGTGGCAAACAAAACCCGAACCCATGGAGATCCACCCGACCCGACCGAGTTTGTGAGAATACCCGCTGATCGGGCGGGGGCGGGTTCGAGATGTCGATCCGATACCCACCCCGACCCCGCCCAAACCCGCTCAACAACACATTAACTATTTATTTCATTTTATTTTATGCAAATATATTCATTGGTTTTGTTTCATAATTTTGTTTATTTTAAGTTTTGATCTATTTTGAAAAGAAAAGTCTATTTTAATATTTTTAACTTTATTTTATCATTGTATAATAGCTATTATTTTATTAAATTAATTTTCGTCAATATAATTTTTTTTATTTTTTGCATAAGTTAGTGATTTTAAACGGTGACTGCGATGAACCCGACCCGTTTGAGACGGGGATGGGGGATATAAAACCCGACCCCACTAAAGGTAGGGGCGGGGACAGGGGATGCAAAACCCGCCCCCGACCCGCCCCGTTGCCATGCCTAGTGATTTTAAGGGTGCACAAAATAAATAAAATAAATCTGGATATTTATATTAATTTGTATATGATCAGTTATATAACAGATTTTGCAAATAATAACCGGTTATGCTAATTGGTTATGGAACCGGTTATATATAATGGATATTCCATGGCTATGGATTAGTTTGTAACTATTGATATTTTTGTGCACAAAATAGTCGGTTAAATGGTTAAACCACATCAATATCCATACCAGGTTAAATAAATCCAGATATTTATGTTTATTTTTATAATCGGTTATTGTTATGGAGAAATCACACGCCTACTATTCACACCCCCCACTCCTTCAGCCAAACTGATTGGGCCTTCAACAGTCCAAGCCCATATCTACTCATCGAATGGCCCAGATTGCACCTCCACAACGAACGGACCAGATCATCACAATTAAATGCCTCCAAAGCCTATAAATACAACATTTATCATGAGAGAGAGGTACGCATTAAATACTACTGATTTGCATTAACTCCACAGCTACTGACTTTAGCGTCGGAGTGTTTGTGCGAGTGACACCCCACCTCCTCATTTCGGAATATCAACTCCTGACGCGACTCCATATTGATCAAAACTTCATTACCTACCAACTATCTCGGACATACACTATCCTTAGATACGGTACAGAACAGTTATATAATCGGCCGATTTGCGAAATAATAACCAGTTATACTAATTGGTCATGGAACTGATTATATCAAATAGATATTTCATGATTATGGAAAGCTGACTACATCAACAAGTGAAAGAAACAGATAGGATGGGAAAAGAGTGAAATTGAGATATTGATGAGTAATACCCATGAATTGAATTGAAGTGTGTTAAACAATCAAAATTGATAAAATGTAGAAGTAGAGTGTAAAAACAGGGGCATAAAAACAACATTATGATTTGATAACTAACATTGATTATTATTCATAATCATATATTTTCATCAATCCAGAAGATAATTTACAAAAACAAGGTGAGAAAAGCAGCAAATTGCTACTTTTTTAAGATGCTAACCACAACAATATAATAGAGAGATAGATTTACAAATGCAGAATAAGATTGGAAGGTACATACAGAGCATAGACTATATATTTGTTCAATGGAATGCACGTATAACTAGCTATATACTATAGAACATTATGAATAATGAAATAGTAATACAAATAAGTGTTTATGCAAGTAGATAAGTCCAAATAAGATAATCCAAACAAGCCTTATGTATACTTGAAGTAACTATAGTGCTAACTAAGGCATCGGAGCTACGCGGGCAGGATTTATGGGTTTCGGGGAGGAATGACCAACACCAGGACTGTGACCTGGATCCGTTGGTTGAAAATCGTCGATCAATTTTCCAACCTCCTCGCCATAACGTGGATTATGGGAATCTAGCGTTTTTGTCGTTGAATCATTTTCTAAGATGTTTCCTTCTAGTTCTGTAGTCATTTCTTTGACACTGTTTTTGTAGGTTGTTATGGGTTCCTTGTTCTTTGTTAGGGGCCCGCCAAGAGCTGAAAAAAGTAGATTGAAAAACATTGATGCTAGAAGAATAGAAGTGATTGTGAACACAAGCTTTGAATTGGCCATTATGTAATGAGAATGAGAGGTTTAACTTTAAAGAGGGTCAAAGGGAATTTGAGAATGTTGTATCCTCAAAGTGTTTGGTTGCAAAATGTTTTTTTGCTTGCATTATGCGGTGTGCCTAAAGGGAGTATATATAGGGCAGGAGGGAAGAGGCTAGAAAATTGAGAAGCATTTTTTGTTTGTTTGTTTCTCTATGTTTTCTTTACATGAGTCGGGATATATCGATATCAAGTGTCAAATTTAATGACTTACATTAATTAATAGAATTCTATGATTCCCATTGAGGTTTGTTGGGTATGATCTCTTGTAGGAAAAATTAGTAAAAAATATATAAATTTATTTTTAAAAAATTTAAATATAAAAAAATGACCATGTTTTGTATCGTACCCAACAAACCGGATTGATATAAAAAAATTGGATCATTTATTTCAAATTTCAAAAAAATTTAAATATAAAATTTTTTATCTTTGTGATCATTTATTTCAAATTTCAAAAAAATTGGATACTACAAGTGTGTTATTTAATAACGCACATTAACTTATCTGTTAACTAACATATTATCCATCTAAATAAAGTAGTACAATGAAGTGTCAATTGATATGCATAATCTTTATAATAATAATAATAATAATAATAATAATAACATTATTAACAACCGGATTGATAAATTTCATTTTATATGTGAAATTATTAATTGATGTAAGTCACTAAATTTGGTGTTTGGATCATCTCCTTCCATTATTCCATCCCTATCTCCTTCAAAAATTATAAGGGAGGAAAGAGATTTGGATCCTCTCCTTTTCACTCACCATATATCTCTCTTCATCCTCTCTATCTATCTCTTAAATTCACTCTCTCATCATTTTTTATAATTTTTTAATTTAATCATATTCTCTCTCCTCTCAATGGCGGATCTTCTCAATAGCCAAGGGAAGCCATGACACTGATAAAAAAAAATAGAATTTAGCCGGGGGGATATTTTCTAATGACTTTAGGCCAAGATCAATTACGTACCACTTTTCCTTCCCTTTTGATGCGACTGTCACTAGGTATCTTCTGGGAATCCCTTTGGATTCTTCTACCACTGTGTTTTGCTGCATGTTGTGTTCTCTTGCTTGGCAAAGTTTCATTCATCAAGTAAAGAACAGTACTCTATACAACTAAACATTCCCACTATGCATAGCCATGATTAGACGTTTCCGGTGACAATCTAACTTCTCAGTTCTGACTTTTTAATTTCCAAATTGTTTGGTGGCGGCCCCCTTAGCTAGATTCCGTATACCCAAAGTTATTGGAAGTAATTAACAATACCACTCAGAACATATTATACTTCACGTTTGTTACTCCTGCCATTAGTGCACCAAGTTAGTGTCCTACACAAGACTTACTCAAGCATGAGTTCAACATCCATTGATCGATCGATGTGAACAGTTGGAAATGCTAACCAGGTTGTCTGTATCTCTCAATTATGGAATCTTTATTCTCCATCTATTAAGAGTTCCACATTGGATGTGATATGGCCAAAATAAGAGTATATAAGTGGGATGTGGGAGGCATCCCTCACATTACAAATCAGAAAACTACAAAAAATGACCAAATTGACACAAAACTGAAACATAAAGGACCAAAACGAGGAAAAAAAAAGATAAAAGACCAAAATGAAATCGATGCCAAAGATAAAGGACCAAAACAGTAATTTAGCCCAAATTTTAATATCATCTTCTCTTCTCTCCTATTTTTTTTTGGTTATCATGTTTTTGGTCTGACGATTTACTAACTTCACCGATGACAAATCTACACCGAGAACACTGGTGGCTATGATGAGTACCTGACTTTTTTTAATACTGCGCAATGTAGTTCTCCTCCCATCTTCTCTCCTCTCTTGTAGTGTTTGGACAAATCCAAAATTCAATACAAATCGATATGTTTGTTTTTTTTGTCCAAAAATCGATATGTTTGGTTTGGACATTTTGTGTTTGGGCCAAAACCAAGCCAACTCAAACCAACTCATAGTTTTTGGTTCGGATAACGAATTTTAAAAACAAACTAGAACTAACTTATACTCACTTATGGTAGTTTTGTAATTTTAGAAACACGATATGTTATTTGCTTAGACTTTTTTCCATAATATTTTATGAGTAAGTTTTAAGATTTTAATATTATGGATTAGAAGACTTTTAATGGGTCTCACTGTTTTTGGAATCATTTTTAAGTTTTTGAATCTTTTAGGTTATTTAGAAGTGTTTGAATATTAAAAAAAATGTAGTTTTTTATATTTTAAAAATTAAAATTTTTGTGCATGACCCGCGAATCTAATCTGAACCAACTTGTCCAATATCAGATTGACTTGGTTTGGGTTTTTGAGAAAAAAACGTAAAATATGAATCAAATTAAATCGAGTAATTGTAACTAGTTCGGATAGCAAATCTAGACAAATCCTATCGAAACCAATCCGTGAACCCCCATACCCCCACACTCTTGAGCAACCCTCGGCCCTAAAAGATGTATGATCGAGTACATAGTCATTTTGGTCTCTGAATGTGTGAGACGTTGTCATTATAGTTATTGGATGTTCGAAATTATAACCACATCTCTGGATGTCTCTCTTTTAATAATTTTAGGGATTAAATTGACTAATAAAAAACACATCTGAAATCAAAATGTCAAATGAAAAACACATTTAAGAATCAAAATGACTTACTAAAGAGATATTTGGGGATGTAATTGTAATTTTGATGCATTCAAAGACCTATATAATAATAGCGCCTCACACATTTAGAGACCAAAGACAACTACTTTACCCATTTATAATCATATAATCATATTTATTTTTACCCATTTATAATCAGTTCAATTCAGTTCAGTATCTTTATGTAGATTTCCCTCCCCCCCTCGGTGTGTCAAATATGTTACTAAGAATATAAAATATAAATAAAGGGATCTTGACCAAATTGCACCAGCAAAAGAAAGGTTTGTACACGTTCGAGCCCCACTAGGATTCCTTCCATGTGGACCCTTTGGCCAAGTCTAAAACTATTTTAGAGTAACAAAGAAAAACTTAGTCAAATGAATATGATGATGATTAATGAATTTACTTCAAACATCAAACATGAGAGATTTCTTCAACACTTGGGGTTGGCTCCTCAAGTTGCGGAACTGGTGGAAAGTTCATAACCACTGAAATTGGTGAATGGAGAGCATGGGTTGAGAAAATTAAAGAGCACTATCGAAAATATATATGGTGTTAGATCATTTAATTTAATCTATAAACAAATGAGGAATTGTCTAACCAGCACCATGATATAAGTGCCATTTTTTTCTTTGTGAGTTTTTCCATCCCACTCGATGTCTAGTCTTGGTTAATATGGAGCTTGATCAAAAGATAAGCAGAGTCCTATTTCAAGTTGTTTGATGGTTAGGGATCAAATTTGACTACTAGTTGAGAATGCAAGACTTCCATTTGTTATTATAGGGAAGAAATTTCATGTGAATGCGTTATGTAAATTTATTTATGTTCTGTACCTAGTTGTCTTTTCCGGTCGGTCCATGCAGAATGCTCTCTGGTCGGCCTCGGATCTCAGTGTGTGTGAACGTTAGGAATGGTGCACGCAGTTACACACTCCGACGCCTTTCAAGTCGATGAGAATCGTGGAGGTTGCGGGGGTGAAGGAAAACGTACCTTATGTGGTTATGAGAACCACTATTTATAGAGTTTCGTGAGATGGCTCTGAGCCTTTGGACCATTCGGGATCATCTGAGCCGTCAAGGCTTATTGGACTCGGGCCTTTGAATGTGGATCAAAAGGAGATGGGCCAATGCTAGCCCAATGTTGCGCATGTCATGGTTCAAGTAGCGCATGGACCTTATGGTCCATCATGAAGTGTTGGGTTGTGGATCTGGGTCTACGTAGCTGGGTCGACCCGGGTCCAAGTGGCTAAGTGGGCCTCGTGGCCGAATCTATAACAATTTCAATTGAGACAAAATAGGATACTGCTAGTTATAGCGAATAATTTCTTTCAATAATATCTGTTTGGGGAGGGGGGAGTATACCTTGTTGAAGCCATTGAATTCTTGCTTGAAAAATATCTATGTCACAAAGGTGCCGAAAGCGCTCGTCGAAGCCTGGGTTTCCAACCAGCCCTAGAGACTTACCTAAATGCATTGAAAAAAGGGCTTTTTTGAACTCGATTATGGTAAAAGGGCTTGTAAGATTAGAGCTATCAATTTTTAAAATCTAATTATTGAATTTCACTGTGTTTGACAGAGTGTGTGGCATATATAGTTTGTTGCATTACGAGTGTTTTTTCTACCGGATGAAGATGAAAGAAATAGGGGAAATGAGGAAAAAAATTGGGAAAAAAGTAGAAAGAGACAGCACAATTTTTTTTTTTGGTATTGATTCTCTCAATAGTTAATCGGGACCATTAAATTTTCAATAAAGCAAATGAGTGGTTTGGATTAATCCACTAAAACTAGTCATGTTATTTTTTAACAGGAGAGAATCCACTCCCGCTTTAACATGCTTAAGTTTTGTAACATGATTAAATTGATATTTTTGCTTAAATACAAAAAGAGTAGCATTCTATAGTATAAAATTAAATTAAAACCAATATTATACAACAGAATCAAATTGAAAATAATACAAATTTCTAAAAAATAATTCCAGCATTTTAAAACCAAAATTTATTTAAATTTACGTTTGTTTTTTAAGAATATTGTGATTTTGAGTTCTTAACTGAAATTCTATTGACAAATTAGAAGAGCTTTTTTTTTTTAAATTTAGTTTTGTTTGTAGCTATAATATTTTTTAAAATTTATATTTACTTCTTTTTATATTTGATTATTGGGTATATTCGTTGATGATTTTGACCCCCACAATAAATTATGTAAAACTCCGTCAGCGAGGAGCCCAATTTGATAAAAGTAAGGGCCAAAATTTAAGATTTGAACATGGCTCTTCAATTATTTGGGACGACCTTGAGTACTGGTGCCCAGCCTGCATTGTGTGTGTTATTTATTACTAGTTTACTATTTTAAAACAATAAAACCATTGAACATATATCGAACTACTAATATTTGAATGTTTTTATATTGATAAATGTTATTATTATTTGTGTAATATTAATAATTAGATTTTAAAAATTGATATTTGGGTGCCCAAAATGTATGGGGACGACACTGAAGTTACTGCCCATGCATATACGGACTTCGGTACGAGCATTATGGTGTCCTGCCCAGAGAGTGTCCATTGCCAACTCTACACAATGGAGGGCTTGTATACGGTCCAAATGTTAACTTCTAGACGTTTTAACTTACAAGAGACAATTTACCCACCCATTGGATGAATAAGTGAGCTTCTGTACAAGGTTCAAGGGAATAAACAAAAAGACTCTATAGAGAGAGCGTATTATAGAAAAAAGGGGAGTGTGAATAGTAGCTACCTTACCTTGATAATTATAGGCCTTTGCTTTTCCCACACCCCCTCCTACTCTAAACACACCCCCTCACCCTACACATTTACCAAACTAACCCCACTTACAATTCAATTTCCCCCTCTACCCCTCTCTCTTCTTCTCTCCCAACACCCAAAACACTCCTCTCCAACACCCAAACCTCCTCTCTCTCTCTCTAAAACCCAACCATCCTCACCTTCATCATTCACTCCCATTCAACTACCCATCATTTGCAACTAGCTCAAGGTAATAACGCTACCAAACATTTTCCATTTTGGTTCTGCTTTGAGTTTTTTACGCCATTTTTTTCTACAAACGCGCTCAGTTCGAACGGGGTCGTTCGAACATGTTCGCATGAACGTGTTCGAACAGGTGTTAACTGGGGTGTGAATTTGATTTGTTCGAAACGACCTCATTCGAACTCGCTTACGCATGAGCCGCGTTCGAGCAGCGTATGACAAAAGAATCGATAAGTTGCGGCTCTTCTGTCGTGAGTTTTTGATTAAATGGATGAAAATGAGGAAGCATCTGGAGCAGTTGAGTTGTCAACTTTACCAGTTGAGATGTCAACTGTCGCAGTTGACATGTCAACTGACGTCGTCGAATCCCAAGACTTTACTAGTTCGTTCCAAACTGATACGGTGAGAATGAATTAGTTGTTTTAATTTTAGGGAACTATTCAAATTATGTAACTGACACTTAGTCATTGAATTTCAGTTATTTCCTACTCGTGATGAGTTGCTGACTTGGGTGCGTGCGGTTGGGAAATCTCTTGGGATGGTGATAGTTATAGGAAGATCGACACCGGACGACGATCAGGTAAACAATACTGGCATGTTGATTTGTGATAAAGTTGGATCATATAAGACAAATGTTGAGGAAGGCACAAACACTAGAAAATGTTGTTGTCCCTTCAGACTGAAAGGGAAATTTATTAAGAAGCTTGGAGGATGGATTTTGAGGGTTATGAATGGAACTCATAACCATGGAATGGCTACTTATCATGATGGACGTCCTTACATTGGTAGGTTAACTTGAAGAGAGAAGAACTAGTGGCTAGAATGACTAGGAATCATACTCGGCCTAAATTGATCCTTAATGAAATTGAAATTGATGAAGCTTGATGATAACTATACGGTTGTGAAAACAAATATACAACCGTCGTCAAAGGCAACGATCGGGCTATGCGTGAGGGTAGGGTCGAGCTCCAACAATGATGTTTTATTTGCAACGCGATAATTATGTTTATTGGACTCGACTTGCGGAGGAACTACTGTTGTGAAAGACATCTTTTGGGCACATCCGCATTCCATTGAGCTTCTAAACACCTTCCCGATTGTTTTGTTGATTGATTCCACCTATAAAACCAACCAGTGCAGGTATCCGTTGGTTGAGATCGTTGGTGTAACATCAACAGAGAATACTTACTCTGCTGCGCATTTGCTTATGTCAATTGGGAGAGGATGGATAACTTTGCATGGGTTCTTGAGAAATTGAGGGTTTATTTAGGAAACAGGATGAACTTCCACAAGTCATACTTCTTGATGAGACACGGTATGATGAATGCTCTGGCAAAATATTTCCAACTTCTCAAACTTGTTGTGCCAATTTCACATTAAGAAAAATGTGAGGGCCAAAGCAAGGCTCATTGTCAAAGACCAAGCTATTGTTAATGACATTATGGGTGCATTTCTATCTGTTGTCCATGCGAAGACTACGGAAGAGTATGATTATGAGTTGGGTCTGTTTAACGACTTGGCAGCACCTTATCCCAGTTTCATACAGTATGTGAAGACCACCGCTAGACCCCTTCAAGGAAAAGTTTATTGATGCATGGATAAATAAGCATATGCACCTTGGCAACACCACCACCAACGAGTTGAGTCCGCACACTCTCACTTGAAGCAAATATTACGAGACAGTAGGGGAGATTTGTGCAAGTGCTGGGATGGAATGCAGACCATGCTTAGGATACAACATTCTGATCTTAAAATGCACTTCGAGCATAGTTTGAGTAGAGTGAAAGTTCAACACTTGAAGAAGAAGATTTTTGATGAAATTAAGGGTTTAGTTTCATCTAATGCTATAGACCATATTTTGGGTGAGATGCAAAGAGATGGATCCGTTTCACTTAACCCATCATTATGTCGATGCACACTCGTGACTACACACGGACTACCATGTGCATGTGAGCTTTCAAGGTATGATGTACACTCATCTTGTTATTTTGTCTATAAACTCAACATTATATGGGTTGTCACTAAATCAATGTCGCTTTTTTTAGTAGGGTTATGATGGATCGCACTCCAATTCCGCTGAGCATGATTCACCAACATTGGCGGAGGTTGAATTTCAAATTACGATGAGAGGTAATGGATGATGAGTTGAGTGTAGACATTGAACTTGAAGCTATCAGAAGAAGGTTTGAGGCCTCTGATCACGCCGGTAGAGTTATGATTAAGGCAAAAGCACGTGAATTGGCCTTCCCTGACACGACTTCTATGTGTCCACCTCCGGATACGATCATTACAAAGGGAGCACCAAAAAAAGATAAGAAAGGGAATGTTGATTACTCAACAAAGCGAGACAAGTCATTTTGGGAGCATGTAGATGACAAATTTGACTCCGGATCTAGTGGATGTTTTGCTCAGTCTCGTAAACAACCTACTCCCCCCCAAAGCAAGAGTGGAACGTCTACAAACCCATACAGTTCTGGTTCAACTACTACTCCTACTTTGTCAACGTGTCCAGCACCTAATCCATCACTAAGCAAAAAGAGAACTCAAGTCGACGATGCTACTACAATCCCTACTCCTCCACTAAATAAGAAACCAACACCCACACCTATTGTTACGAGTTCGCTCTCTCACATCGCATCGCTCAACAGCTCCTACTTTGACACCACTCTTGCTCTTTGCATCAATCCTATTGTTACAGAATCACGATGTCAGCAGATTATGGATGTATATAATACATACATAATAGGGATCTTAGAGCATACATGCGTCCTTATGTTGAAAAAGTTGTTAACGTGCTTGGTGATGGTAATCGTGGATTCCGGTGTATTGCGGTATTTCTTGGAAGGGGGAGAGAGGCTTGGCGATCGATCGAATCGATCGATGGAGGAGCTTAACCAATACAATGACTTCTACACTCGATCGTATGGTGGTATTGGTAAGGTCACATTTTTGATGAAGGCGTTGTTGAGGGCACATCATGGGAACAATGTTGAAGATAATTGGATGACTATACCGGATATGGGGTATCTAATCGATAATAAAGTACAAAGTCGTCTCCGACTTGTTGGTCACCTAATTGTTGTTACACAATTTTTCCCTTCAATGTTGCGCCATTCGAAGTGCCCGACGATTCAACATCCTTTTCATACGAACACAAACACTTTGTACAGTAACATGTCTTCTATTTAGATTCGATTGTAGTCATTCGAAAACATTATGTAACATTATGTTTTTGTTGTCTTTTTGAAGATCTTTATGAAGCTTCGGAAGTCCAATGCCCCCGATTTAATATTATGTGGAATACTAATAGGGCACCCATAGCAAAGGGTTGGGACTCGCTTTTTATTAGCCGGGTGCAAAAGTGGAAGTGTTTGCTCATACAATCACAACCCCCCCATCCCCTTCTTTGTGTAGATTTAAGTAAAGATACTGATGGTAGTCAATGTTAAGTTAGATTTATAATTTTCGTACACAACGTTGTATATAACTATTGGTAGGCAACTTTTGAAATCAACAAAACTCTCTTTGCTTTTCAATCAAAAAAACTCGCTTCGCTTTACGGTTTTAAGTTTCTGCTTCTATACAACATTGGTTCGAATGATACCATTCGAACGCCTGTTCGAATGCCACCCTTCGAACTTGTTCGAATGCCACCCTTCGAACCTGTTCGAATAAAGCCCTTCGAGGCAGCAATAACACACCCTCACACCAACAGTTGGCAATATTCCTTAACACGTATGAGCGCTTTCGAACAGGTTCGGACGATGTCGTTCGAACAACACAAATTCCTTAACACGGACAAGGTCGTTCGAACATGTTCGCCCAAGGTCGTTCGAACAGTCACTTAGACCACGCTGCACGAGCGTCCCACGCGAGGTCATTTTTGGAAAAAAAAGTTTGGGGGCGTGCGATGAGTACAATGGGGTGTGGGAAAAGTAATATCCTAATTATAATGACAAGGGCTAAAGACCAAAAGCAAAATACCGGGCCTTAGTTTGGTTACTACACTTTATACCCCCCATTTGGACTTCTTACCCCCAAATAAGTGAACTTCTTGATTTACGCTGTGCTTCTATTTTCTCCAAAAAAAACTCACATACTTTCTCATTCTTCTGGATTTTTTTCTTGTTTTGGAAAAATCAAAACAAACTTTATGAAATGTCGATCTTTTTTAGGCGAGGTCTAAGTTGCCCTTTAAAAAATGTAAGTAATTTACTCAACCTTACTTATATTCATTCAAAGTTTGACACATGTATACTACTAATTGAATATCAATGTGATGTAATTATAATCCACAGAGATAGTAGATTTCACCAAAACCATAAAAAAACTAAGCTAATTTTATTGGTGCAACATCTTATTTAATAAATTACCCATATTTTCCCAATAGTATTCTAGAATTGACCTCATTTTAAAAGAAATCTAGAATTTACCTTTTTTTTAGGTTTCAAAAAAAATTAAAAACTAACTTTTCAGAATGTTGATTTTTTAATGTTTCGGAAAAACAAAAAATTGAATTTTTGGGAACCATAAAAGAAGGTGGCTTCAAAGGTGAGCATCAATTAAGTTTTTCATCGGTGAACACTAAAGTTAACCGTAAAATAAAGAATAAAATTTCATTAAAGGTTGAAATTTAATATTAGTTGATTCAATCTTAACCATTCATAGCATAATTATACTGTATTCAATGGTCAATTTAACTGGTACGTCGGTGAGGGACTTCGTTAATCCCTCACCCTAAAAGCACTCATAAAAGAAATTAACATTCCAGAAAAATCATCTTTTGATTTTTTCAAAGCCATAAAAAAATAAACATTTAAAAAAAAAATTAAAATTTTTCAAAACAAAACTTTAATTTCTAAATTGGGTGTTTCTAGGGCGAAAGATCAACTAAATCCCTCACCACTGAACCACTAAAATTGATCGATGAATTTAACATAAAACTTCATGAATGGTTGCGAGAATCTTAATCAATCATGATATGGTACACAACAGATGAGAAACTTAATTGATCTTTTACCTTAGAAACACTCTTAAAAATTAATTTGTTATATATTTGGGGGGGGGGGGGGGAGGGGGTATGAGGGGATACTTTTTTTGGGAGGGGGGTATAGTCTAAGTTGGATACCAACTTTCAGTGGCATATTCAAATGGTGTTTTTGGTGTTCATGAGAACACCCCAAACATCTTATCTTAGTGATAATACAATCAAGGGTTTTTTTTTTACCCCCACCCTCTCCCCTTAAACCCCCACCCACGCTGAAATTCCCAAAATGCCCTTCAAAAAATCTTTTTTTTTTCACTAAATTACACGAATCGTATATATCTTTTTTGTGGCCTATATACGATGGGAAAAATTTGACATCGTATATATGTTCATTGTGCGTATATACGATTGATGCGTTAAAGTCAATCGTATATATCGCAAAAATGAACTTATATACGATATTTAAAATTTGACATCGTATATATGTCCCAAAAGAGATATATACGATGGGCTTTGTTTTTGTTAGCGATTATGATTTTATTACCGCTTATAATTTGAAGTCTCGCGATTTGATTAACATCAACGAGTGCGTAGTGCTATTGGATAAAGTAAACGCCGTATAATTACAAAAACGCGATATAGTATATATACACGTGTAATACAAAATATGTGTGAATCTATCTACAAGCCGTCAATAGAATCATCGGCTAAATCTATACATCTAGGCATCATCGTGGAGTGGGAGGCCGCGCGGGAGGACACATAGATCGCCATAGGGTAAAACGTCCGGCATACGGATGCAACCATGAAGCGACTCCGATGACGTAGTCTTGGTACCACACGGGGCAATAATAGAGGCAACAGACAAGTGGGAGAGATTGAAAGATTCAACCATGTACATTTTGCTCGTTCGAGCAGATATGATTTTCAACTTAGATGAACTGTAAGTGCCTCTCAAAGGCAGATAAGTGAAATTCATAGGTAAAGAAAACTGAACCAATGCAACATTATATTGGACAGTGGAATATTGGACTTGACTTCAATTCTGCTGATGCTTCGTTGAAAAGACCCGATAATTTGATCAAAATGTATTGCCACAAGATGTCATCAATAGATATCAAACATTTTGATAGATCACCCTTCGAAGTCTTCAACTGTCTTTTCAAAGACCAATGCAAGGATTCTGCTCTGAAATATGTCCACGTGTCAAAAAAAATCGAGTAACGGATAGAAATAATAAACAAGTGTCAAAGAATTTTAATCGATTTAAAAAAATATGTCCACGTGTCAAAAAAATTGAGTAACGGATAGAAATAATAAACAAGTGTCAAAGAATTTTAATCGACGATAAAAAATATGTCCACGTGTCAAAAAAAATCGAGTAACGGATAGAAATAATAAACAAGTGTCAAAGAATTTTAATCGACGATAAAAAATATGTCCACGTGTCAAAAAAAATCGAGTAACGGATAGAAATAATAAACAAGTGTCAAAGAATTTTAATCGACGAAAAAAAATATGTCCACGTGTCAAAAAAAATCGAGTAACGGATAGAAATAATAAACAAGTGTCAAAGAATTTTAATCGACAAAAAAATATGTCCACGTGTCAAAAAAAAATCGATTAACGGATAGAAATACCTGTTGGTTGTGGAATTCCCCAAGTGTGGGATCTGGTTAGTCCATGCTGAGATAAATCGCTCCTTGTGCGTGGTCAACCATGTGTCGTGCACATATTTAATGAGAGCAGGTTTATCAGAGCAAGCAGCCTCAAAAAACTTCAGATTAGATAGATACTCTGACTCATCAACAGAATCAATAATACATAGCCAGAGAGATTCGACCTCCTCCCGTCTATCCTTGTGAACCAACTCCTTAATCTTGACTTTGACATTTTTTGTAACATGCCCATGACACAATAAATTTGTAGCAAAGGAAAGACATCAAGAATAGCGGACATACACGTAGAGATCTGCATGCATCAAGAAAACTGAGGATGAATAGAATGCAACTCACATATACCTCGCAAATTGCTCCAATACCCAAGAAAAATGAATAGCAAGCTCCGCCCAATATAAGCAAATGCAACGTGGAAGCTTATCTCAGTGTTTGTGACTCCCACAATCTGTAGAAGAGGCAAATTATATCTGTTGGTCTTGTAGGTTGAGTCAAGAATGAGAACTTTGGGAAACAACCTGAGCAACTTTATAGAAGTGGGATGAGCCCACATGATATCACCGACGACATCAGTTGCGGAATCTTTCTAGACCAACATAGATAATTATGGGATTCAATCAATCTCAACACCTCCCGAATGTCCGTTCTAGGACCCTCTTTGTAGAGACCTGTGTGTTTGTGACGCTTTGCTATAAACTTGACGAAGACTAGTCACATTCTCCGGATCTAGCTTCTTCAAAGCGATAATAGTAGCTTTGGTCCGACATCAAGATCCGCATGCTCGTTAACGAGATCCTTTGCGCGCTTAGATGCACGCCCCAAATAAACAAGTACCAATGGAAGTTTTGAGCAACTCGTGCGTGTGTCTACCACATTTAACTCTCACACACAACCCCCACGACGAAGAGTGCAAGTAGCTTTCAATCTAAAAGGACACCTCTCTCTTTTAGAACCGAAAACCCTTGAATCATTAGTAAACCCGCTTGTTTCTCACAACCAAAAACAATCTTATCTCGCTTTCCACTCTTTCCACCGCTTTCTCGGATCTCACAATAACAACAACTACACCGATAGTTCTACCAACAAACTTTGGCCCACTCCTCCACAACTGTGCGTGTAGAAAATATCTACAAAATATATAACTTACTAAGTACTTAAGTAAATTAATTCCATTTACCAAACTTGAGTAACAAAATTATACCGTATCCCAGTCGTGAAAGTTAATGTAGTATCAATATCAACGAGCGCCAACCGAGAGCTCGGCATCTCTGCAGAAGGGCGGGTCAATATCTGCTCCAACAAAAGCAGATAGCAACTCGATAAAAAACGAAAAAAATAGCCCGATCATATATACCTCCTCAACCATGTATATACGATGGGTATTTTTCACATCGTATATATACATGACCCGGATGTATATACGATTAGATCTTCATAGCCCACTCGTATATAACCTATATACGATGGGTAGTCAACGAAGCGTTTAATAATGCAATCGTATATATGCCTTGAAGGACATATATACGATGAGTAATCAACGAAGCGTTTAATAATCGCAATCGTATATATGTCTTGAAGGACATATATACGACACTACTTTTAGGTCGTGATTCATTAATTAATGTAATCGTATATACCTTCCATCGAGGCGTATATACGATGCGTTCTTCTTAATGGTCCCAATGAGTGAAATAAATGAAAGCCAAAAATTGATTAATGGCAGGGGTATAATTGGAATAACAATAATGGGTGGGAGTGGGAGGGGATGGGGTGGGGGTATAAAAAAACAAAGCCTACAATCAAACTTTGCACAAAATGGGCTGAGTTTGAATTCTGGGGAACACCATTTATCCTTTTTTTTTTCTTTTTCTTAAACAGCTCTTAAAATCTGACTGGACTATCCAATCTTAATCCAATGGCTCTAAACTCACCAAGTAGATGACTGCACAATTCTAATCCAAATCCCCTTCTCATTCAACGGTTAGGCTTAAGATCCAAAAGGCAATAAATGCCAACCGTCTTGAAAGTGTTACAACAAGAACGGTGATGATGTAAACAAACTAAACAGCGCAATTTACACGTTGGTCGGAAATGAAAGAAAAGACGCGGAAACACTGAATCAGATTTTTGAAAGCGTAGTAAGCAATCTTTATCTCATTTTGGAACGTAACTTGTGATTATTGTGAATGAATGTCAAATACGTAAATAAAATTAATGAATAAACTGTGCTTGCTTTTTTGGTTGGTTGTTATCAACAAACAAGTTAAGTTAACCGATTAATTATTATTAAGAGTTTAATTTATATACACAAATCACAGATATCATGTTTTTACACTATCTACCAACGATAGTTTACAAGTCATTAAAAGAGAAGTTCTTTCAATTAAGAACCACCACGATGTGTAATCTACCCTACTGTGTATATTGTGATTGGTGGATAGTGTAATAAGCTTTACACATAATGTGTATACTAATTAAACTCTTATTATTAATTATTATTAATTAACAAAGAAAATAAATTATTAACAAAGAAAATAAACGAATATGCCGTTGTTATGTTCTTTTTCTTCCTTCCTCACATCACAGACATTCTCAGATTCCACAACACAAACAAGTGGGTCTCTCTCGATAACTTCTTTCTTCTCTCACGCACGCTCTTCACATGTTATTATCTTTCCCATTTCGTCTTCTCCTTCGATACATTTACAAGGTTTCTTCTCTTTCTTTCTTTCTTTCTCTAGTTTTTTATTTATTCAATTCAAATCATTGGGAAAACCGCTTAATGCTTATTATGATTGCCATGCGTCTATCTACAACTGCTATTTCGGTTTCTTTTCTTTATCTTCTTTTTATTCTCGTTATCTATTGATGATGCTTTTCTTCGATAATAAGTTTTTGCTTCGTCTTCGCGTTTATTTATTTAGTTTGAAATATTTTGTTTCCGAATATATTGCTTTCGTTTGTTTGTCTTCTTACAACATTGTAGGGTAAGAAAAATGGAATTTTTTTTTTAAAAAAAAAAAATTGTCTTGGAGAAATTAGGGCTTTGATTTCTTGCCTAATTTGATTGATTTAACTGTATAATTATGCATTGAAGTTCGGTTAAGTGCTTAATAGGACCTTGAGTTTGTTGTTTTCGTATCTCATGAATCACTCTGAGTTCTGATTGATACTTTGTTCTCTTAATGGTGTTCTTTTTCCCCTTTGTGTGTTGCACTTTTAGGTTAGTACATTTTCTGGCTTATTCTCTTCTACGTATATGTGATGAGAACCATAAACTTGGTATGGAAGTTTAGTGGAATTCAATTGTTCAATTATTAGGAAAATCAAGACTTGTATAAAGGACAACAATGAATGGGTGGCAATGATGCTAATGTGATTAATAAAATAGGAAAAGGATGATCCTTGGTACAATTTCAGTTGAATAGACCAAGGACACACATAGCTTTAGGTTGGAATCAATTTGGATTACAAAATTGAGGTTAACATATAGAGCCAAACATCTCTTCAATCAAGTAAAATCCCATTTGACCCATACAAACTCACGTTTTAGGCTATTAGACGTGGAACCAAACACAATCTTAGACAGCCTCAAATAGTTCCAATTATCTGTTGTCGGTGTTGGTTATTGTTTTTGTTCTTCCCATTAAGTTTTTATTCCTGTACTCTGTTCTGTGTTATGCCATAAACTTTATTTGCCTTCAAAGTGCATTACTTGGCTTGTAATTTGTTCAGAAGAGAAAAAAATAGATTACATTATGGCATTATTATTGTTCGTTCCTCATGGTGAGAATGGTGTGACTATGTTGCCGCTAATACTAAGACTATTATTATTTTCATCTGCAGGATTCTGCTGGTGCTTTTTTCTATGGTTTTCTGGAACTCCTAAAGTGGACTTCTTTGCAAGAACTTTAGTATACTATATTACATATTAGATAGATTTTTTTAAAAGGATTGGAATGGGCTCTGATAAGCAGCCTGCAGGTCTGCTGGATACACTAAAAATGGAGAGGGTCAGAACTATTCTAACCCACACTTATCCTTACCCTCATGAGCATTCTCGTCATGCTATAATTGCTGTTGTTGTGGGTTGCCTTTTTTTCATATCATCCGACAATATACATACTCTTGTAGAAAAATTAGACAACAATGTTAAGTGGTGGTCTATGTATGCCTGTTTGTTTGGGTTCTTTTATTTCTTTTCCTCACCATTTATAGGCAAGACTATCAAGCCAAGTTATTCAAATTTCAGTCGATGGTGAGTGTATTTCACAAATACGCAACTGTAATGCGTATATGTGTTAACCATGTATTTTTAATGAAAAAGAATTTACGGGATTATAAATGATTTGGTGTCCATTTTGCAGGTACATAGGATGGATTTTAGTGGCAGCCGTGTATCATCTTCCAAGTTTTCAGTCAATGGGGGTGGATATGAGGATGAATCTATCTTTGTTTTTGACAATATATGTCTCATCCATTGTGTTTCTTTGCGTTTTCCACATTATATTTCTTGGCCTCTGGTATCTTGGCCTGGTTTCACGTGTGGCTGGAAAGAGACCAGAGATCTGGACCATTCTACAAAATTGTGCTGTAAGTTTCGAAGATGATTTTTTGTTTGTTAAAAGACTCAATATCATTCTGACGCGTTTTTTTAAAAATAAAATGATAGGTACTCAGCGTGGCATGCTGTGTATTTTACAGTCATTGTGGCAACCGTGCCATGTTAAGAGAAAAAACGCTTGACAGAAGATATTCTAACTGGTTTTCTTTCTGGAATAAAGAAGAGAGAAACACATGGCTTGCGAAATTTCTTCGGATGAATGAGTTGAAGGACCAAGTTTGCTCTTCTTGGTTTGCTCCAGTTGGATCTGCAAGTGATTATCCTCTTTTGTCAAAGTGGGTTATTTATGGAGAGGTACGCAATATAGTTATATAGTTAAATCTATACAATCTGCTGTATTAAATCACGTATCTATGCCTGCGGTAGTTCTTTACATGTTATGATGCCAAAAGTTTTTATTCTTTTTATGTTTTAGATAGCTTGCAATGGTTCGTGTCCTGGTTCATCAGATGAAATTTCTCCCATTTACTCACTTTGGGCTACATTTATTGGGCTCTACATCGCAAATTACGTGGTTGAAAGGTCCACAGGGTGAGTAGCTCTTTAAAGTTGATTTATCTGTGTGCTAAACTGTTATTTTTCTGCATGTTATTATGATTATTTCTTTTTCATGTCCAAAGTATCTAAATTGCATCTTCTGATGTTAAATTACAGTGTAAGTTAGTGACATGAAAAACATTATGTCTTGTGACAAACGTTATCAATAAAAATCATTTTTTTTTGGCACACTGTTGAACATTTTTGAAATCTTGAATGAGTTTCGTGTAAAGTTTTTAACTTGAGCTTAGTGTTCTTTTTCTTTTTGTCAGCCATCCTAATTTCAGAATAAAAAGATTTGAAGTTTTTTCTATGTTGTTTTTTTTTGATAATGTATGTGGTAGTTATTTATTTTTTGCAAAACTGTAATTCTGGACTATAGTTCCCTGCAAAAAGCGAGGCTCAACAGTGCTCTGAGCAGTTGGCAAATAGTGCAAAAAGAGCCATAATTATTGTGACTGTGTAGTACTACATTTTCATACTACATTATATGAATATTTAGCTTCTCATTATTTTGCTGAATATATTGGTTTGTATGCCTTAAAAATCATCAGTTGGGCTCTCACTCACCCGTTATCCGTCAAAGAATATGAGAAGTTTAAGAAGAGGCAGATGAAGCCTGACTTTTTGGACATGGTTCCTTGGTACTCTGGGTATGTATGTAAAATATTATGCTTCCAAATTACTTTTTTTGTTATATTTCAAGGGATTTTGGAGGTTATCTCGAATGTGTGATTACACTTGCTAAATTATGCAGAACATCTGCTGATTTATTCAAAACAGTTTTTGACCTCCTGGTATCAGTGACTGTGTTCGTTGGGCGTTTTGACATGCGAATGATGCAGGTAATATATTTATATTTTTTTGCCTCTAGTTCATAATATTCTGTCAATATGTCATTTCAATTTATAGCTTGAAATGCTTAGCTTTCTATATTATATATTCTATTCTATGAACTACTAAATAGCAATCAGTCAAACCAAGTATTTGCATACCTTCAAGTGGTTTTTAGTTACTCCAAATGGGATTTATAGTTTTCTTATTGTTGCCATTGATCTTGTATTTGGTTTTTTCTTCTTTGAGAAGAACACAAGTTCGAAGCTTGAAATGTGGAAGTGCCTGCATTATGAACTAGCGCAAAGACAGGCACTTTTTGCTCTTTTATTGTGCTTAGTTGGTCTAAAGCTGAATTAATTTTAATTAATTAAAAGATGAATTAGTTTTAATTAATAAAAAAAGAAAAGAAAGAAGAATTGCCAATGAGAAGTTGAGAAGTTAAATAACCGTTGGTTGAATTGAGGGAGAGATATGAGATGAGAGATAATTGTAATAGTATTGCACAGTACTAAGAAAAAAGTGCTGGAGTAATTTTGATTAAGGTGTTCATATGTGATGGTTATTATTAAGGGTAATTTGGGAAGAAAAATAGGAAACCAAAATTGACAGTTATCACACCCAACTCTCACCCAGTTCTCTTGATATTATGTATAGATGTAAAGATGTATAAATAAGAATAATAAAAGGGGTTGTGATAGACAAATTTTCATGCTCGTAAAATCCTCAATCCTGCTTACCATGTGAGCCTACCAAAGTTGAACTGTTTTTTTTGTTTAAATCATGCTAGTCTCCAGATATAGATTTCAATTGTTTTTTTACTAAATTGAGCATGACAGTTGATTTTTTTTCCTTGTATGTGTAACTAACTTTATGCATAAAATCATTAAGGAGTCTTCATACATGGCATTTTTTATTGTTATATTTATGGTTAAGGATGAAGTATTCTCAGTTGTAAAGAAGCTTGCTTTGTTTTATTACAAGCATTCTGTGACTAGTATGCCAGGGAATAATGAGTCTTATTTTCATCGGCAGGCAGCAATGACTAGGGTTGACGAAGGAAGGCGACAATCTGACCTTCTGTATGATCATTTCAGTGAGAAGGATGATTTATGGTTTGACTTTATGGCTGATACCGGTGATGGTGGGAACTCATCTTACTCCGTTGCCCGGCTACTCGCAAAGCCTTTCATTCGTACACTGAAAGATGATGCTGAGGTTACCTTACCACGTGGGGAGTTGCTAATTATTGGGGGCGATCTTGCGTATGTTGGCTGCACTTATATATTGTGCATGATTTTTCAAAATGCAAGCTATTTTGAATTATTAGTTAGCACCATTTGATGTCGTGATTCTTGCTTCAGAATTTTGAATCCCTAGGTCTAAAATCAAATCACAAATAATTAAATTCTGAGTCTCCTGTCCTTTATCTTTTGTACATTTTTGTGAAGGGCTATGGATGCCCCATTAAGGATAACACCAGATGGAGGGTACCAATGGTGAGAGGTAGAGAGGGAAACCAAAAAAGCAACTATAGGCTATACCTTTGAAAAGGATTTAGATTTTAATGGTCTGTCTCTGTCCAGTGACATGATATGTGATAAGATCATAAGATATTATGGTGTCATTTAATCCGTGTAGGATGACACCACCTAGTGGGAAAAGGCTTTTGATCTTGTTGTTTGCGGAGGGATTGTAACAAATAACTATATGCCACATCTTATACTTTTATACTACCCGCTGATTTGATAGGTTAATTTCCAACTTGTTCTTGCTTCGATAGTGACACACATGTTAAAGGAAAAAACTATGTTTCCATGGGAGTTGCATTTTCTAGAGTTATCGGAGTGGATCAATTTTTCAATTTCTACTAGAATATTCAAAAAGTGGGTGTATTTAAGTAGTGTGTATCTAACTTATAGTTTCTGGACTATATGAGCTATAAATCCCAATTATAGACTTGTTTGAAATTCATTTGGACAATGTGATATGCCCACACTATTTCTTTTACGGCCAAATGAATCTTTGAAGTGTCGGTTCAAGTTACTCCTTTTCTTTTTTATTACTTCTTTGTAATGTTCTATGGCAATCTTTTGTAGGTATCCTAATCCATCAGCTTTCACATATGAGAGGCGTCTTTTTGTTCCCTTTGAGTATGCTCTCCAACCTCCTCCTTCATATAAAGCTGAGCAAATAGCTGTTAATAAGCCCTCTGGGGATCAACTAAAACAGTACAATGGGCCTCAGTGTTTTATTATTCCAGGAAACCATGGTTAGTTTTAGTTCTTGGTTTGAGCCTCACCAAATTATGTTACTTTTGAAGGAGTTCATTCATTAAATATTCATAGTTTTCTCTGGTTGTATCTATTATTTAGTTACTTCTATTTTGTATTATTCTCTATCTTTATGATTGTTTTGGTCATTTTATCAATCTCATTTTTCACAAGATTTCAAGATTGTGTTTTCATGCCCAACTCCAAAATGTAGTCACTGTTATTATTATTTGCTTCACAGACTGGTTTGATGGACTTCAGACTTTTATGAGGTACATATGTCATAGAAGTTGGCTAGGTGGATGGCTCATGCCCCAGAAAAAGAGTTACTTTGCTTTGCAACTCCCTAAACGGTGGTGGGTTTTTGGGCTTGACCTTGCTCTTCATGGGGATATTGATGTTTACCAATTCAAATTCTTTTCTGAACTGGTGATGGAAAAGGTAAAATATTCTGTCAGTTTCTTCTTTTTTATATTTATATGAATTACGAAATACTTCATGAAACTTTTTAGTTCACATTTTTCTTAGAAGAACCGTGTTCAGAGGCGTTATACTTATACAGTCAATTTTTGTTATATAGTATAGTTATTACAAAAAAAAATGTGGTAGTTACAGATAAACTGTCACCAGTAATGGCTAAAGTTTAAAATACTGACCGTTTCATTCATTCTTTCAACTTTATTTTTTGTTTGAATTCATGTTATATTACACATATTGATATGTTAGTGATCTCGCTCTGTTGCTTATTGTAAACGTTTTCTTCCTGTTTTTTTTTTCCCACTTATTGGTTGTATTTAACCAAAGTATAAGCTATCATGATCCATAATTGAAATTTATAAGCAAGTCGGTTATGGTTTAATCTTTTCGATCTTTGTGGATATTATGTTTATGATCTTCGTTTGACCTAGGAAAAACACTGTTTCTAGGCATGCTTGTAAGTTGTAACTTGTAAGCACTGTTAGTTTCTTTTGATGACTACAATATTTCTAACTGTCAAGGTGAACAATATCCCTCTCCTAAAATTTAAGTAGTCTAAATATTTTAGATTACACTCCAGTATTTGTGTATTCGTTTCCCTGAGAAATTTAGCGGCAGGACACATTAGTCTCCGATAATGCAAAACCCCTCAACCTCCTCTAATGATTCCCCTATTGATTTGATTCCTGTCTTGATTTGACTACCCCCTCATCTTCCATTCGCACACCATCCTTTTCTGCTCTCCTTGCACCACTGATCTGCTGCCACCTGTCCATTTTGATAATATGAAATGGGGTTTCCATTATGTGTGTAACATCTAATTCCAATAGCAAAAGGTGCAAAAGGGAATAGCCAAAAAATGTAGCATTATGCAACTAAGGGATTATTAACTTGTTACAAATGTCAGTCTTGTTCTAGAAGACAAGTTTTCATTAGCGAATATTTGACAAACTGTTTTTTTACTGTTGTTTGCTACTTTCTGTGTCCACTTTTCGCCCACTTTGTGGCTTTATACTTGCTTTACCGCTATTATTTGACTTATATACTGATTGAGCATATCTGCTTGCATGAACCATTTTCAATTAAGGTTCAAGCGGAAGACTCGGTTATCATTATAACTCACGAACCTAACTGGCTTACAGACTGGTATTGGAGTGATGTTACTGGGAAAAATATTTCACACTTGATTTGTGATTATTTAAAAGGAAGGTGTAAGCTTCGAATGGCTGGAGACTTGCATCATTACATGCGTCATTCTCATGTTAAATCAGATGGACCTGTTCATGTCCACCATCTTCTTGTAAATGGCTGTGGTGGAGCTTTTCTACATCCCACCCATGTTTTCAGTAAATTTAGAAAACTTGATGGAGTTACCTACGACTGCAAGGCTGCATATCCTTCCTTTGAAGATTCTAGCAGAGTATGTAGAATACAGTTTCTTATTATAGTTCCTTAATTCTAAGCAGTAAATATTTTGGATTTTTATGTTACTACCACATTGTGGTGTAACATTTTTAATTTTATGCAGATTGCGTTAGGAAATATCCTAAAATTTCGGAAGAAGAACTGGCAATTTGATTTTATTGGTGGTATCATATATTTTATCCTTGTCTTTTCGATGTTTCCGCAAGTGAGTATCTCCATTTCTGTTTATTATTTTTATATGTCCTCAATGTTACTTATGGTTTTTAGCCATTGAATTCTTATAACTGTTCTCTTTTACTTAATTTCTAGTGTGAGCTGAATCACATCCTCCAAGCTGATACATTTTCTGGTCAGCTGAGAAGTTTCCTTGGTACTGTGTGGAATGGATTTATATATATTCTGGAGCACTCTTCTGTGTCATTTGTGGGAGCTTTAGTATTACTAATTTCAGCATATTCTTTTGTTCCGCCCAAATTGTCGCGGAAGAAACGAGCAATAGTAGGAGTTCTTCATGTTTCTGCTCATCTCACTGCAGCACTGATTCTTATGTTACTTCTTGAATTAGGCATCGAAATATGCATCCGGCATAAGTTGTTGGCAACTTCAGGTTATGTTTTCCTCTTGAATTACTTACTTGTATTGATATAAATTTTCATAGGTAGATAATGTGTTGCTGACAGAATATTCTTTTTTTGTATGATTCAGGTTATCACACTTTATATCAGTGGTATCGATCAGTGGAAAGCGAGCACTTCCCCGATCCAACTGGCCTCAGAGCTCGTATTGAACAATGGACATTTGGACTTTATCCTGCATGTATCAAGTATTTAATGTCTGCTTTTGATGTGCCAGAGGTATGAAAATTCTTTGGGCTTTTTTTTAGTTCTGATTGTTCTTATAAATAGATACCTTCATGGAGATTTTTTTCTCAGGTCATGGCTGTCTCTAGAACCAATATTTGCAAACAAGGATTAGAGTCTCTTTCCCGAGGGGGTGCTATAACATACTACGCTTCTGTCTTCCTTTACTTTTGGGTTTTCTCGACTCCGGTTGTTTCCTTAGTCTTTGGGAGCTACTTATATATTTGCATCAACTGGCTTCAGTTACACTTTGACGAAGCCTTCTCATCTCTACGTATAGCTAATTACAAGTCATTCACACGATTTCACATCAAGCCCGATGGTGATCTTGAAGTTTTTACTCTCGCAGTCGATAAGGTAGGAAAGTATTACTCAGTGTGTTATGTAATTAGAGCTGTCAAACTAGGGCCCAATGGGCCAAAGTGCAAAAGCGGATTGGGCTGAGCCAGTTATTTACTAGATAATATTTTGTATCCCAACCCATCCAAAAACACTGGACCAGTGGGCCTGTCCGGCCCATTCCCATTTTTAACAAAGAAAGGCACAAAAAACATTCAAAAAAGCAGGCCCGGTGTAGTTCATGGGCCAAATGGACTGGACCAAAATGTTTCGGTTCTTTTTGGACCTCTTTTTAGCTCAGCACAATACATTGGGCCATAGGGCCGGTCCATTGAACTGGACCAAAATTGACACTCTAATTACGTTGGGCTTTTGGTGCGAATTTGATTAGTTTATTAAAGAGTGTTTTTGAATGTGTAGGTTCCTAAGGAGTGGAAGCTTGATCCTGATTGGGATGGAGAGACAAAAAGTCCACAAATTTTGAGCCATTTGAGAAGCTTTCCAAGCAAATGGAGGGCTGCTGTTGCCCACCAAGATCCAGTACATACAGTCAAAATTGTTGATCATTTCGTTATTGAACAAACAGACAAGAATGAATGTAGTAATGCAGCTAATGGGCCAGATCAATAATTTATTGATTTGGTTGCCTTATTTGTAACATTATTTAGGAAGCTATTTAGAAAAATGACAAGTAGAACAGCACTTTTCGCATCTCTGTTTTCTACTTTCTATTTAGGAGTGTAAAGTTGATAGTTTAATTGCGATAGGTGACAAATCCTAAATCTTGTTTTTGAAATACGTGAATTGAATCTTATTAGGAATTTATGAATTTTAAGATACATTTTAAGAAAAAGTGAGAAAAGCGAAGAAAAATAAGTCAGTACATTTGCCATTTGAATTTCAAAATAACTCGAGATTTTTAAGTCATCAATCAATACAGTATTAGTAACATAATGTAGTAACAACTAACAAGTTGAAAGAGGGAGTAAGTGGGGGATCAAAAAAAGCTAGGCAGAAAGAATGAAAAGAAAAAAAAAGGGTTTTTTCTTTTGTACCCCCACCCCATCCCCATAAACCCCCACCCACACTGAAAACCCCAAAATGCCCTTCTGAAAACGTATTTTTTTTTACAAAATTTTGACCAATCGTATATACACCTGGGGGGGTATATATACGACCTTATGCATTTAGGCATCGTATATACACCCCCAAGACGTATATACGATTGGGAAAACTCCTCATAATAATCGTATATACGCCTTGGGAGGTGTATATACGATGCCTAAAAAATAAGGGTCGTATATATACCCCCCTCAGGTGTATATACGACCCCCATTGTATTTTTTTAAATTTTTTTAAGTCAAATAAAAATTATATAAGTCCTGAAAATAGGTTTTGTGTGTAGTTCGTTAAAATTTGACGATGTTATACGTCGAACGAATAATTTAGGCTAAAAATCGGTTTTCGAAAACATACTCCAATCGTAATGAAACCACAACTATTAAATCCAAAAAAAATCAAGAATCAATACTCCTTTAGAAGGGACTTCTTATGGGACTACAGCCTCAAAATCCCAAATTCCATCGTTTACTTATTTTTTACGATTTTTTTAATTTTTCATAGTCTCCAAAAATCTAAAAAAATTTGTATAGCCTTATTTTGGTTTTGTTAGATTTTTAGTGGTGTTTTTATAATTTTTGGAGTAGTTTTGACTATTTAACGAATTTTTAGTAGCCTTTTAGTAATAAAAATTAAAACAAATTATTAAAAAAAATAAAAAGTGCATCGTATATACCCCTTTGAGTACGTATATACGATTGGACAAAAAATAGCCATCGTATATACGTACCCAAAGGGGTATATACGATTTATTTATTTTTTTAAAAAAATTAAGTGTCAAAGGGCATTTTGGGGTTTTTGGTATTGGGTGGGGGTGGGAGGGGATGGGTGGGGGTACAAAAGAAAAAACCCAAAAAAAAATTGTATTGTATGAATAGGGTGAAAAAAAGGCTATTGCTTTTCCCACACCCCCTCCTACTCAAAACACACCCCACAAGGGTGTGAAAAGACCAGCCAAAACCTCTTTTTTTCACAAAATTTCACGTGTTCGAACACGGGGCTTCGAACAGGTTCGAATGACATCGTTCGAGTGTGTTATTTTTTGACTTCACACTCTCTTGTGCGTAATTTCACCTGTTCGAACGAGGTCATTCGAACCTGTTCGCATGACCTTGTTCGAACAACATCGTTCGAGTGTGTTAAATATTGACTTCACACCCTTTTGTGCGTAATTTCACCTGTTCGAACGAGGTCATTCGAACGTGTTCAACACAAGGTTGTTCGAACGATCTTTAAACACGCCCTCGCCAGCGTTTCACGCGAGGTTATTGTTGGAATAAAATTTGTTAAGGGTGTGAAAGAGTAGGAGGGAGTGGAAAAAGTAAACGCCAAAAAATGTAGTCGGCTTAGGTGTGGGAATCTGAAGGTATTTTTAAGTTGATTATGGCTGATTTCTGTCCCAATTCAACAACCAGTTGAAAAATTAAAAATTTATTATTATTATTATTATTATTATTATTATTATTTTAGCTTAGATAAAATGACAACATCTCAGTCTGAACCTGGATGCGACATCTCTATATTCAATAGACACACAATCTGAACCTGGAGTCGACGTATTTATATTGCTGAATTTGTGAATGCAACCAACGATAAAGAACAAATGAGTATGCTTTTTTTTAGACTAAAATCATTTTTTAGAAAATCTTTTTTTTCCTAAAAATGAAAAGCTACTATTACAAGCTTTTGGAAATACTCTAATGCTGAAGATAATAGAGAAAACCAACAAAAAATTGGTAAATGGTATGGGGTTTTATTAGGAGTAGCATTATGGTATGATTAAAATTTACTAGTATTTTTGCACACCTCTAAATATGAGAGATGTTACGAGTTGAAATTTGTGGACAAGTCCCATACAAGTAAATCACACTATTATTGAAAGTAAACATTACCGATAACAATATCAAATTAGAGTTACTGGTGTCGTATGGGGTGCAGGAACTGGACATGTCCTGACGTTCCCTCGCTAATTCCCTCGCAAACTGTCATATATATTTTTTTATAATAATCCGAACCATCTCTTCTCTCTCTCATTTACACTCTTCTTCTCTTCCACTCTCTTCTTCTATTTTCTTCTCTTCCACCACCACACCACCACCACCACCAACCACCACAACCACCACTCTTCTCTTCTTCTTTTCACTCCACTCTCTCTCATTTACTCTCTTCTTCTCTTCCACTCTCTTCTTCCCTTTTCTTCTCTTCCACCACCACACCACACCACCACCACCGACCACCACCACCACCACTCTCTTTCCTTCTCTTCCACCACCACACCACCACCACCACCACCACCACACAACCACCACCACCACCACACCACCACCACTCTCACTCCTCTCTCTGGATATATTGGTTATAATAATAATAATAATACTAATAATAATAATAATAACAACAATAATAATAATACTAATAATATTAACAACAACAACAATAATAATAATAATAATAATAATAATAATAATAATAATGAATAAAAAAATTGATCGAGTTGAGAAGCGTGCGGTCAGTTTGGGAAGCGTCTTTGTCGACGATTAGCGAGGAAATTAGCGAGGATCGTCCCTCGCTAATTAGCGATCGACACAAATTCCTCGCTAAATGTGTTAGCGAGGAGGATATTAGCGACCGAATCGGTCCTCGCTAATTCCTCGCTAATGGCAATTAGCGACGGAATTGAGCCTTTTAGCCACCGATATTTCCTCGCTAAACCCAATGTTTTTGTAGTGATCATTGGTTGCATTGACAATTTCAATGTCATGGGGACGCTGGCTCGAGTGTGAATAGCGGTAGTATGTGTATGTTGTGTTTATTTATCATTTCATCCAAGTAGGCTAAAAAGTTTGTTCTGTATTTTGTGAATATATTGATTCTTTTAGTGCTATTTAATGTGTTAGTACTATTTATTTTGTGTTGGTCTACTACTACATACTAAGTTATAAATATGTTAAAATCTTTTTTTTTAGTACATTTTTAGTGATGTGTGTATTTAAAAAATCTGCATCCTCCGATCGAGGTCCCGGGTCCGCCACTAGAGGAGGGCTTTAGGGGAGTGGAGTAAAGAGAAAGTTATACAAATATTTCACTTTAATTGAGAGAGCGATTTTGTAGACAATGATTTTAGAATGCTTATCTAATATCTATTTATACAAATAAACAACTTACAAAATTACAATTTTAGACATCTTATTTATTTGACACATCACCACTTTTATTTTAT
Organism: Oxytropis ochrocephala; assembly: GCA_020916435.1. Classification (NCBI taxonomy): domain Eukaryota; kingdom Viridiplantae; phylum Streptophyta; class Magnoliopsida; order Fabales; family Fabaceae; genus Oxytropis; species Oxytropis ochrocephala. The sequence continues at coordinate 97,842,212 of CM037090.1, forward strand.
TTATCATTTTTTAATTCTACTTTCTCTTCATTTCACACACTCTCTTTTTCAATCTCACATTTCCCAACATTTCTTACTTCTTATACATCTATTATTAGTGGCCCCCACACCATTTATTTAAAAATATTTCTTTTCTCAATTTTTTTAATCCACTATATAATTTAATATAATTAAATTAATATTAAATAATCAACATTTTACTCATATTTACTATCTAACTTAATATCTATTTATACAAACAAGCCTCCCTATTTACTTGACAATTCTTCTAACTAATGACAAAATTGTAATCTACTATCATACTTTTATCAAATTTCTTCTCACTCTCACTTTTTTTCCTACTTTCTCTTACTTTTTTTTTCAAAATTCAAAATTTAAATAAACTCACCAACTTTCTTTACCCACTACCTACTAATCTAATCTAATATCTATTTAAACAAACAAACCATACTTAAATTACTCAAACAAGTTTCCTTATTTATTTGACAACTCATCTAACTAAAGGCAACATTGTAATTTACTATCACATTCTTTTTCAAATTTCTTCTCCAAATGCACTTTCTTCTCACTCCCATTTTTTTAAGTTCCCCTATTTTTTTCAATTTCAAATTTAAATCAAATCAAATCTACTAATAAACTAAAATAATCAATCTAAACTACGAGATAACTGCATGAATATAGAAAAACACGGGATAACTTCACTGATATATAAAAAAGCACGATATTAATATATAAAAAATAAACTTAATGACTATTTCAACTACTAATTAATATTTAAAACACGGGATAATTGTACTTGATATATAAAAACACGTGTGATAACTATACTTGATAAATAAAAAAACACGGATACTTGATATATTTGATAATCTTCTATCTATCTTTTACTATCTATTATAATCTACTAATTAACTAAAATAATCAATTGAAACTATGGGATAACTGCACAGATATATAAAAAAATATGAGATAACTATACTAATCTAATCTAATCTAATATAATTTATCTATCTAATATCTATTTATACAAACAAACAACTTACATAATTACAATTTTAGACATCTTACTTTTTTTTGACACATCACCACTTTTGTTTTATTTATCATTTTTTAGTTCTACTTTCTTTTCCTTTCTCTTTCTCACTCACTCTCTTTCAATACCACATTTCTCAATATTTTTTACTCCTTACACATCTAATCTAATCTGATATCTATTTATACAAACAAACAACTTACAAAATTACAATTTTAGACATTTAACTTTTTTTCACACTCAACCACTTTTGTTTTATTTATCATTTTTTAATTCTACTTTCTCTTCCTTTCTCTTTCTCTCTCACTCTCTTTCAATGCCACATTTCCCAATATTGATTACTTCTCACACATCTATTATATACACCCCCAAGACGTATATACGATTGGGAAACCCCCCACCATAATCGTATATACGCCTTGGGAGGTGTATATACGATGCCTAAAAAATAGGGTCGTATATATACCCCTCTCGTGTGTATATATCGACCCCATTGTATTTTTTTAAATTTTTTAAGTCAAATAAAAATTATATAAGTCCTGAAAATAGGTTTTGTGTGTAGTTCGTTAAAATTTGACGATGTTATACGTCGAACGAATAATTTAGGCTAAAAAATCGGTTTTCGGGCAACATACTCCAATCGTAATGAAACCACAACTATTAAATCCGAAAAAAATCAAGAATCAATACTCCTTTAGAAGGAACTTCTTACAGGACTACACCCTCAAAATCCCAAATTCCATCGTTTACTATTTTTTACGATTTTTTTTAATTTTTCATAGTCTCCAAAAAATCTAAAAAAATTTGTATAGCCTTATTTTGGTTTTGTTAGATTTTTAGTGGTGTTTTTATAATTTTTTGGAGTAGTTTTGACTATTTAACGAATTTTTAGTAGCCTTTTAGTAATAAAAATTAAAACAAATTATTAAAAAAATAAAAAGTGCATCGTATATACCCTTTGAGTACGTATATACGATTGGACAAAAATAGCCATCGTATATACGTACTCCAAAGGGGTATATACGATTTATTTATTTTTTTAAAAAAATTAAGTGTCAAAGGGCATTTTGGGGTTTTGGTATTGGGTGGGGGTGGGAGGGGATGGGTGGGGGTACAAAAGAAAAACCCAAAAAAATTGTATTGTATGAATAGGGTGAAAAAAAGGCTATTGCTTTTCCCACACCCTCCTACTCAAAACACACACCACAAGGGTGTGAAAAGACCAGCCAAAACCTCTTTTTTCACAAAATTTCACGTGTTCGAACACGGGGCTTCGAACAGGTTCGAATGACATCGTTCGAGTGTGTTATTTTTTGACTTCACACTCTCTTGTGCGTAATTTCAATCGTTGACGAGGTCATTCGAACTCGTCGCATGACCTTGTTCGAACAACATCGTTCGAGTGTGTTAAATATTGACTTCACACCCTTTTGTGCGTAATTTCACCGCTTGAACGAGGTCATTCGAACGCGTGTTCAACAAGGTTGTTCGAATGATCTTTTAAACACGTCCTCACAGCTGCTTTCACGCGAGGTTATTGTTGGAATAAAATTTGTTAAGGGGTGTGAAAGAGTAGGAGGGGGAGTGGGAAAAGTAAACGCCAAAAAAATGTAGTCGGCTTAGGTGTGGGAATCTGAAGGTATTTTTAAGTTGATTATGGCTGATTTCTGTCCCAATTCAACAACCAGTTGAAAAATTAAAAATTTATTATTATTATTATTATTATTATTATTATTATTTTAGCCTAGATAAAATGACAACATCTCAGTCTGAACCTGGATGCGACATCTCTATATTCAATAGACACACAATCTGAACCTGGAGTCGACGTATTTATATTGCTGAATTTGTGAATGCAACCAACGATAAAGAACAAGTGAGTATGCTTTTTTTTAGACTAAAATCATTTTTTAGAAAATCTTTTTTTTCCTAAAAATGAAAAGCTACTATTACAAGCTTTTGGAAATACTCTAATGCTGAAGATAATAGAGAAAACCAACAAAAAATTGGTAAATGGTATGGGGTTTTATTAGGAGTAGCATTATGGTATGATTAAAATTTACTAGTATTTTTGCACACCTCTAAATATGAGAGATGTTACGAGTTGAAATTTGTGGACAAGTCCCATACAAGTAAATCACACTATTATTGAAAGTAAACATTACCGATAACAATATCAAATTAGAGTTACTGGTGTCGTATGGGGTAAAGGAACTGGACATGTCCTGACGTTCCCTCGCTAATTCCCTCGCAAACTGTCATATATATTTTTTTATAATAATCCGAACCATCTCTTCTCTCTCTCATTTACACTCTTCTTCTCTTCCACTCTCTTCTTCTATTTTCTTCTCTTCCACCACCACACCACCACCACCACCAACCACCACAACCACCACTCTCTTCTTCTCTTTTCACTCCACTCTCTCTCATTTACTCTCTTCTTCTCTTCCACTCTCTTCTTCCCTTTTCTTCTCTTCCACCACCACACCACACCACCACCACCGACCACCACCACCACCACTCTCTTTCCTTCTCTTCCACCACCACACCCCCACCACCACCACCACCACACAACCACCACCACCACCACACCACCACCACTCTCACTCCTCTCTCTCTGGATATATTTGTTATAATAATAATAATAATAATACTAATAATAATAATAATAACAACAATAATAATAATACTAATAATATTAACAACAACAACAACAACAATAATAATAATAATAATAATAATAATAATGAATAAAAAAAATTGATCAGATTGAGAAGCGTGCGACCGATTGGGAAGCGTCTTTGTCGGCGATAGCGAGGAATTAGCGGGGATCGTCCCTCGCTAATTAGCGACTGACACAAATTCCCTCGCTAAATGTGTTAGCGAGGAGGATATTAGCGACCGAACTGGTCCCTCGCTAATTCCCTCGCTAATGGCAATTAGCGACGGAATTGAGCCTTTTAGCCACTGATATTTCCCTCGCTAAACCCAATGTTTTTTGTAGTGACTGTTGGTTGCATTGACAATTTCAATGTCATGGGGACGTCGGCTCTCGAGTGTGAATAGCGGTAGTATGTGTATGTTGTGTTTATTTATCATTTCATCCAAGTAGGCTAAAAAGTTTGTTCTGTATTTTGTGAATATATTGATTCTTTTAGTGCTATTTAATGTGTTAGTACTATTTATTTTGTGTTGGTCTACTACTACATACTAAGTTATAAATATGTTAAAATCTTTTTTTTTTAGTACATTTTTAGTGATGTGTGTATTTAAAAAAATCTGCATCCTCTGATCGAGGGTCCTGGGTCCGCCACTAGAGGGGAGGGCTTTAGGGGGGAGTGGAGTAAAGAGAAAGTTATACAAATATTTCACTTTAATTGAGAGAGCGATTTTGTAGACAATGATTTTAGAATGCTTATCTAATATCTATTTATACAAATAAACAACTTACAAAATTACAATTTTAGACATCTTATTTATTTGACACATCACCACTTTTATTTTATTTATCATTTTTTAATTCTACTTTCTCTTCATTTCACACACTCTCTTTTTCAATCTCACATTTCCCAACATTTCTTACTTCTTATACATCTATTATTAGTGGCCCCCACACCATTTATTTAAAAATATTTCTTTTCTCAATTTTTTTAATCCACTATATAATTTAATATAATTAAATTAATATTAAATAATCAACATTTTACTCATATTTACTATCTAACTTAATATCTATTTATACAAACAAACCTCCCTATTTACTTGACAATTCTTCTAACTAATGACAAAATTGTAATCTACTATCATACTTTTATCAAATTTCTTCTCACTCTCACTTTTTTTCCTACTTTCTCTTACTTTTTTTTTTTTTCAAAATTCAAAATTTAAATAAACTCACCAACTTTCTTTACCCACTACCTACTAATCTAATCTAATATCTATTTAAACAAACAAACCATACTTAAATTACTCAAACAAGTTTCCTTATTTATTTGACAACTCATCTAACTAAAGGCAACATTGTAATTTACTATCACATTCTTTTTCAAATTTCTTCTCCAAATGCACTTTCTTCTCACTCCCATTTTTTTTAAGTTCCCCCTATTTTTTTCAAATTTCGAAATTTAAATCAAATCAAATCTACTAATAAACTAAAATAATCAATCTAAACTACGAGATAACTGCATGAATATAGAAAAACACGGGATAACTTCACTGATATATAAAAAAGCACGATATTAATATATAAAAAATAAACTTAATGACTATTTCAACTACTAATTAATATTTAAAACACGGGATAATTGTACTGATATATAAAAAACACGTGATAACTATACTGATAAATAAAAAAACACGGGATACTGATATATTTGATAATCTTCTATCTATCTTTTACTATCTATTATAATCTACTAATTAACTAAAATAATCAATTGAAACTATGAGATAACTGCACAGATATATAAAAAAATATGAGATAACTATACTAATCTAATCTAATCTAATATAATTTATCTATCTAATATCTATTTATACAAACAAACAACTTACATAATTACAATTTTAGACATCTTACTTTTTTTTGACACATCACCACTTTTGTTTTATTTATCATTTTTTAGTTCTACTTTCTTTTCCTTTCTCTTTCTCACTCACTCTCTTTCAATACCACATTTCTCAATATTTTTTACTCCTTACACATCTAATCTAATCTGATATCTATTTATACAAACAAACAACTTACAAAATTACAATTTTAGACATTTAACTTTTTTTCACACTTCACCACTTTTGTTTTATTTATCATTTTTTAATTCTACTTTCTCTTCCTTTCTCTTTCTCTCTCACTCTCTTTCAATGCCACATTTCCCAATATTGATTACTTCTCACACATCTATTATATACACCCCCAAGACGTATATACGATTGGGAAATCCCCCACCATAATCGTATATACGCCTTGGGAGGTGTATATACGATGCCTAAAAAATAGGGTCGTATATATACCCCCCTCAGGTGTATATACGACCCCCATTGTATTTTTTTAAATTTTTTTAAGTCAAAGAAAAAATTATATAAGTCCTGAAAATAGGTTTTGTGTGTAGTTCGTTAAAATTTGACGATGTTATACGTCGAACGAATAATTTAGGCTAAAAAATCGGTTTTCAGGCAACATACTCCAATCGTAATGAAACCACAACTATTAAATCCGAAAAAAATCAAGAATCAATACTCCTTTAGAAGGAACTTCTTACAGGACTACACCCTCAAAATCCCAAATTCCATCGTTTACTATTTTTTACGATTTTTTTTAATTTTTCATAGTCTCCAAAAAATCTAAAAAAATTTGTATAGCCTTATTTTGGTTTTGTTAGATTTTTAGTGGTGTTTTTATAATTTTTTGGAGTAGTTTTGACTATTTAACGAATTTTTAGTAGCCTTTTAGTAATAAAAATTAAAACAAATTATTAAAAAAAATAAAAAGTGCATCGTATATACCCCTTTGAGTACGTATATACGATTGGACAAAAAATAGCCATCGTATATACGTACCCAAAGGGGTATATACGATTTATTTATTTTTTTAAAAAAAATTAAGTGTCAAAGGGCATTTTGGGGTTTTTGGTATTGGGTGGGGGTGGGGGGGGATGGGGTGGGGGTACAAAAGAAAAAACCCAAAAAAAAATTGTATTGTATGAATAGGGTGAAAAAAAAGGCTATTGCTTTTCCCACACCCCCTCCTACTCAAAACACAAGGGTGTGAAAAGACCAGCCAAAACCTCTTTTTTTCAAAAAATTTCACGTGTTCGAACACGGGGCTTCGAACAGGTTCGAATGACATCGTTCGAGTGTGTTATTTTTTGACTTCACACTCTCTTGTGCGTAATTTCACCTGTTCGAACGAGGTCATTCGAACCTGTTCGCATGACCTTGTTCGAACAACATCGTTCGAGTGTGTTAAATATTGACTTCACACCCTTTTGTGCGTAATTTCACCTGTTCGAACGAGGTCATTCGAACGTGTTCGAACAAGGTTGTTCGAACAGTCTTTAAACACGTCCTCACAGCGTTTCACGCGAGGTTATTGTTGGAATAAAATTTGTTAAGGGGTGTGAAAGAGTAGGAGTGGGAGTGGGAAAAGTAAACACCAAAAAAATGTAGTCGGCTTAGGTGTGGGAATCTGAAGGTATTTTTAAGTTGATTATGGCTGATTTCTGTCCCAATTCAACAACCAGTTGAAAAATTAAAAATTTATTATTATTATTATTATTATTATTATTATTATTATTATTATTATTATTATTTTAGCTTAGATAAAATGACAACATCTCAGTCTGAACCTGGATGCGACATCTCTATATTCAATAGACACACAATCTGAACTTGGAGTCGACGTATTTATATTGCTGAATTTGTGAATGCAACCAACGATAAAGAACAAATGAGTATGCTTTTTTTTAGACTAAAATCATTTTTTAGAAAATCTTTTTTTTCCTAAAAATGAAAAGCTACTATTACAAGCTTTTGGAAATACTCTAATGCTGAAGATAATAGAGAAAACCAACAAAAAATTGGTAAATGGTATGGGGTTTTATTAGGAGTAGCATTATGGTATGATTAAAATTTACTAGTATTTTTGCACACCTCTAAATATGAGAGATGTTACGAGTTGAAATTTGTGGACAAGTCCCATACAAGTAAATCACACTATTATTGAAAGTAAACATTACCGATAACAATATCAAATTAGAGTTATTGGTGTCGTATGGGGTGCAGAACTGGACATGTCCTCGACGCTCCTCGCTAATTCCTCGCAAACCGCATATATATATTTTTATAATAATCCGAACCATCTCTTCTCTCTCTCATTTACACTCTTCTTCTCTTCCACTCTCTTCTTCTATTTTCTTCTCTTCCACCACCACACCACCACCACCACCAACCACCACAACCACCACTCTCTTCTTCTCTTTTCACTCCACTCTCTCTCATTTACTCTCTTCTTCTCTTCCACTCTCTTCTTCCCTTTTCTTCTCTTCCACCACCACACCACACCACCACCACCGACCACCACCACCACCACCACTCTCTTTCCTTCTCTTCCACCACCACACCACCACCACCACCACCACCACCACACAACCACCACCACCACCACACCACCACCACTCTCACTCCTCTCTCTGGATATATTGGTTATAATAATAATAATAATACTAATAATAATAATAATAACAACAATAATAATAATACTAATAATATTAACAACAATAATAATAATAATAATACTAATAATAATAATGAATAAAAAAAATTGATCAGATTGAGAAGCGTGCGGTCGATTGGGAAGCGTCTTTGTCGGATTAGCGAGGAATTAGCGAGGGATCGTCCTCGTAATTAGCGATCGACACAAATTCCTCGCTAAATGTGTTAGCGAGGAGGATATTAGCGACCGAACTGGTCCCTCGCTAATTCCCTCGCTAATGGCAATTAGCGACGGAATTGAGCCTTTTAGCCACCGATATTTCCTCGCAAAAACCCAATGTTTTTTTAGTAGTGATCATTGGTTGCATTGACAATTTCAATGTCATGGGGACGTCGGCTCTCGAGTGTGAATAAGCGGTAGTATGTGTATGTTGTGTTTATTTATCATTTCATCCAAGTAGGCTAAAAAGTTTGTTCTGTATTTTGTGAATATATTGATTCTTTTAGTACTATTTAATGTGTTAGTACTATTTATTTTGTGTTGGTCTACTACTACATACTAAGTTATAAATATGTTAAAATCTTTTTTAGTACATTTTTAGTGATGTGTGTATTTAAAAAAATCATCATCCTCCGATCGAGGGTCCCGGGTCCGCCACTAGAGGAGGGCTTTAGGGGAGTGGAGTAAAGAGAAAGTTATACAAATATTTCACTTTAATTGAGAGAGAGATTTTGTAGACAATGATTTTAGAATGCTTATCTAATATCTATTTATACAAATAAACAACTTACAAAATTACAATTTTAGACATCTTATTTATTTGACACATCACCACTTTTATTTTATTTATCATTTTTAATTCTACTTTCTCTTCATTTCACACACTCTCTTTTTCAATCTCACATTTCCCAACATTTCTTACTTCTTATACATCTATTATTAGTGGCCCCACACCATTTATTTAAAAATATTTCTTTTCTCAATTTTTTTAATCCACTATATAATTTAATATAATTAAATTAATATTAAATAATCAACATTTTACTCATATTTACTATCTAACTTAATATCTATTTATACAAACAAGTCTCCCTATTTACTTGACAATTCATCTAACTAATGACAAAATTGTAATCTACTATCATACTTTTATCAAATTTCTTCTCACTCTCACTTTTTTTCCTACTTTCTCTTACTTTTTTTTTTCAAAATTCAAAATTTAAATAAACTCACCAACTTTCTTTACCCACTACCTACTAATCTAATCTAATATCTATTTAAACAAACAAACCATACTTAAATTACTCAAACAAGTTTCCTTATTTATTTGACAACTCATCTAACTAAAGGCAACATTGTAATTTACTATCACATTCTTTTTCAAATTTCTTCTCCAAATGCACTTTCTTCTCACTCCCATTTTTTTTTAAGTTCCCCCTATTTTTTTCAAATTTCAAAATTTAAATCAAATCAAATCTACTAATAAACTAAAATAATCAATCTAAACTACGAGATAACTGCATGAATATAGAAAAACACGGGATAACTTCACTGATATATAAAAAAACACGATATTAATATATAAAAAATAAACTTAATGACTATTTCAACTACTAATTAATATTTAAAACACGGGATAATTGTACTGATATATAAAAAAACACGTGATAACTATAATTGATAAATAAAAACACGGATACTGATATATTTGATAATCTTCTATCTATCTTTTACTATCTATTATAATCTACTAATTAACTAAAATAATCAATTGAAACTATGTGATAACTGCACAGATATATAAAAAAATATGAGATAACTATACTAATCTAATCTAATCTAATATAATTTATCTATCTAATATCTATTTATACAAACAAACAACTTACATAATTACAATTTTAGACATCTTACTTTTTTTTGACACATCACCACTTTTGTTTTATTTATCATTTTTTAGTTCTACTTTCTTTTCCTTTCTCTTTCTCACTCACTCTCTTTCAATACCACATTTCTCAATATTTTTTACTCCTTACACATCTAATCTAATCTGATATCTATTTATACAAACAAACAACTTACAAAATTACAATTTTAGACATTTAACTTTTTTTCACACTTCACCACTTTTGTTTTATTTATCATTTTTTAATTCTACTTTCTCTTCCTTTCTCTTTCTCTCTCACTCTCTTTCAATGCCACATTTTCCAATATTGATTACTTCTCACACATCTATTATTAGTGACCTCCACACCCTTTATTTTAAAATATTTCTTTTTCCAATTTTTTAAATCCACTATATAATCTAATAAAATTATATTAATATTAAATAATCTACAATTTACTCCTATTTACTATCTATCCTAATATCTATTTATCTATTTATACAAACAAACCACGCTTAATCTATTTATACAAACAAACCACATTTAAATTACCCAAATAAACCTCCCTATTTACCTGACAATTCATCAAACTAAGGACAACATTGTAATTTACTATCATACTTTTATCAAATTTCTTCTCTCAATGCATTTTCTTCTCACTCCCACTTTTTTCCTACTTTCTCTTCTTTTTTTTTTCAAAAATCAAATCAAACTCACCAACTTCCTTTACCCACTATCTACTAATCCAATCTAATATCTTTTTATACAAACAAACCATACTTAAATTACTCAAACAAGTTTTCCTATTTATTTGGCAACTCATCTAACTAAGGGCAACATTTTAATTTACTATCACATTCTTTTTCAAAATTCTACTCCCATTTTTTTAACTTTCCCCTCTTTTTTTTTCAAATTTACTATCACATTCTTTTTCAAATTATATTTCTTCTCCCATTCTTTCTTCTCACTCCCATTTTTTTTAACTTCCCCTCTTTGTTTTTCTTTCAAATTTCGAAATTCAAATCAAATCAAATCTACTAATAAACTAACATAATCAATCTAAACTACGAGATAACTGCACTAATATATAAAAACACGGGATAACTTCACTGATATATAAAAAACACGATATTAATAATAAAAAAAAAACTTAATGACTATTTCAACTACAGATTAATATTTAAAACACGAGATAACGGTACAGATATATACAATACACGGGATAACTATATTGATATATTTAGAAAACACGGGATAACTGCACTGATATATTTGATAATCTACTACCTATCTTTTACTATCTACTATAATGTACTAATCAACTAAAATAAACAATTGAAACTATGAGATAACTGCACTGATATATAAAAAAACATGGGATAACTATACTAATATGTAAAAAAACACGAGATAACTGCAATGGTATGTATAAAAACACGGGATAACTGCACAGACATATAAAAAAACTTCACTGAAATGTTTGATAATCAACCATCTATCCGTTAATGTGTACTATAATTTATTAATCAACTAAAATAATCAATTGAAACTATGAGATAACTTCACTGATATATTAAAAAACACGTGATAACTTTATTGAAATATAAAAAACACGGGATAATAGTAATGATGTATGTAAAAACACGAGATAGCTGCACTGATATATAAAAAAAAACACGAGATAACAACATTGACACTAATATATAAAAGAACACGAGATAAATGCACAAATTGTTTTTAAATGATACTTTTACATTTGTAGATTTTAATATTTATGTAATTTTTTGTTTGAGACTCCTTTTTTAACTACTTTAAATTTGTATTTTTTTTTCACGAGATGTTGTCCAGACTATTTACATTATGTCTAAGTTCGTTCATGAAAAGAATATGACAACACCCGTGCGTATGCACGGGTATCCTACTAGTTATTAATATAACTTTAATGTTAAGACTATTATAAAAGAATGTAATTGGTTTGGAAAATTTGTCTAAATTCTCCCAAATTAACCCTCAAAACCCTTCCTCCAATACATTTTTTGAGTTCTTCCAAATTAGGGGATTTGATTTTATTAAAAAAAAAATAAACTCTCTATTAAAGTTGACGCGCGGTACATTATTCCTCTCATTTTTCCTCCACCCTTCCTATTTTTTCAACCCATCCCCTCTCCAAACTCACAAACCGGCCCTAAAAGCTTTTTCCAATTGTGACTTAGCATTATTATTTCTTCAACTGGATAGGGGTCCTTTGAAAAGAAAACATGAGATTTGTCAAGTTAGTTTTAAGGATTAGTTGAAAGACAATATACAAAAATAGTTGGATTTGGTTCAATTGCTCATAATCCTTATTGTCATCAAGCCACTGAGAAATTGTCATCAACCCTCCTCAAACATAAAGTTTTTTTTCCCAATACTTCACCCAAACACCGTAGCTTTCAAACTAACTTGTTCAACTTCAATGTGACCATTATGCACTAGCAAAATAGAAATTAGAGCAAATATATTTAGCATGTAAAATGGAAAATATTGCACCCATGTTAAAGAAAGTCTTATGCAATATTGCAATGCACCTCGCTATTTTTATTACAGAAAAATGCGGTGAATTCCCAAATCAAACCGGTTGGTAGCATATAGTGTCTGAAATAATGACCCAATTCGAAAGAAATCTTACGATTTGTTTTGTCCACAGAAGTAAATCATACTTCATTTATTTAGAGATATTTTATAGTTTCTTCAATTAAGAATTGAAAATTATGTCATTCTCTCTCCTCCCCTCCCAAAACCCCCTCCCAAACGTAGTATTATAGTTTCTTCAATTAAGAATTGAATAAGCTATAGAAGGATTAGACTATATTTTTATACACTCAAACCTCAATATGCTTATCATCAATCAATATGAGTAGAGTACAAATTGGTACCGTGAGAAGTAGATTGGGATCAATGCATTTTTTTACTTCTTAAACTAGGACCAATTGATCAATTTATCTACCATAATTAGATTATTAACAATCAATTAACATACTTATCGAAAAAAAACAATCATTTAACACTTGCTTTGTAACATCAATAAGGCTTTTAATTTTCATACCCCCTCCTTGCCTTCCATACCCCCATAATACAATTTAATACCAAAATACCCCTCTCATTTTTACCAAAAATCACAGCAGACCCAAAAATTCGCGTTGTTTCCGGATTTATCGAAGAAAGGTAAATCCGTAGTCTTAATTTTTCAATTTTTCCTGGATTTATATATTTAGATGATTCCGTAGGGTATAAGGTTTTGTTTTTTCCGGATTTATGTCTTTAACATAAATCCGGAAAGTATACGGATTTATCTAGGATAGATAAATCCGTAGTGATTTTTTTAAATTTTTTTAGTTTATTTAATTAGTTAATTAATTAAGTTTTCAATGGTTAATATCTTACAGATATGGCTATGTCGGATGGGACGCTTTCCAATTGCATTGATCTATCAGATGCATTTACAACAAATGAGGTGGGCATTTATCATTAATTATTTTAAATAGTACTTAGAATTTAGTCTAATCCGATAATTGTAAGTCATATGCAATATTGCAATGCATGTCACTATTTTTATTACAAAAAAAAATGTGGTGAATTCCCAAATCAAACCGGTCGGTTGCATATAGTGTCTGAAAAATGAAAATCTTTTTTGGATTAGAAAAAATGTGGTGAATTCCCAAATCTTTTTTATCATTACAAAAAAATATGGTGAAACCCCGAGTTGAGTTTGACTCATGTGTTCTAGGGTGGTTTACGCCACTAGGCCGACGGTGTTGGTGAAAAATGAAAAACTAATTATTGATGAACATTTAAAATCAAGCATTAATAGTTCTGAAGAGAGTGCACTAGGAAATAATGGCCACATTTCAAAAGAAATCTTACAATTTGTTTTGTCCAATGAAATAAATTATACAATACTAATTGAATAGATAATTGATTAGGCAATCAAGAAAAAACTATTTATATATAAGCTTACACATCGAAGAATCTAACTGATTTGAATTTAAGCGTACTATAAGGCCTCATTGTAAAATTTAGTGGGTCAGTCAGCATGTGTTCCACTAGTTTTGTTTTAGTTTTAGTCTATAGGTATTTTAGCAAAAACACTTGCGGTATGTTTGGGTGGGGGTTTTGGGAGGGGAAGAGAAAACTTAGAAAAAATTAGTCGATATTTAAATATATACTTGAGATTTAAAAAAATTAAAAGAACAACATGGTAGATAACAATGTAACATTTTTAATCACACTTTATTTATATTTAGACACATTTTATAGTTTCTTCAATTAAAAATTGAAAAATATTTTCTCTCCTCCCCTTCCAAACATAGCCTTGGTGTTACCACCGCTCAACTTCGAAAGTTAACCATTTTCCAGTTGAATAAGCTATAGAAGGAGTAGACTATATTTTTATGCACTTGAATCTCAATATGAGTAGAGTACGAAAGTTAACCATTTCCCATCACTCTAAACAATATTTACAATTTTGTCAAAAAAAAACACAATATTTACAATGCTTCGCCCAAACACCATAGCTTTCAAATTAGAGCAAAGATATTTAGCATGTAAAATGGAAAATATTGCACCCATGTTAAAGAAAGTCTTATGCAATATTGCAATACACCTCGCTATTTTTATTACAGAAAAATGTGGTGAATTCCCAAATCAAACCGGTTGGTAGCATATAGTGTCTGAAAAATGAAAATCTTTTTTGGTTTAGAAAAAATGTGGTGAATTCCCAAATCTTTTTTATCATTGCAAAAAAATGTGGTGAAACCCCAGGATGACCCTCGTGTCTTCGCTTATGCCATTAGGCCAACTGTGTTGGTGAAAAATGGAAAAATAATTGCTCAAGAACATTTAAATTCACGTATTAATAGCTCAGAAGAGAGTGCACTTGGAAATAATGACCACAATTCGAAAGAAATCTTACGATTTGTTTTGTCCACAGAAGTAAATCATACTTCATTTATTTAGAGATATTTTATAGTTTCTTCAATTAAGAATTGAAAATTATGTCATTCTCTCTCCTCCCCTCCCAAAACCCCCTCCCAAACGTAGTATTATAGTTTCTTCAATTAAGAATTGAATAAGCTATAGAAGGTTTAGACTATATTTTTATACACTTAAACCTCAATATGCTTATCATCAATCAATATGAGTAGAGTACAAATTGGTACCGTGAGAAGTAGATTGGGATCTTTTTTTACTTCTTAAACTAGGACCAATTGATCAATTTATCTACCATAATTAGATTATTAACAATCAATTAACATACTTATCGAAAAAAAAAAACAATCATTTAACACTTGCTTTGTAACATCAATAAGGCTTTTAATTTTCATACCCCCCTCCTTGCCTTCCATACCCCCATAATACAATTTAATACCAAAATACCCCTCTCATTTTTACCAAAAATCACAAAGCAGACTCCAAAAATTGCGTGTTTCCGGATTTATCGAAGAAAGGTAAATCCGTAGTCTTAATTTTTCAATTTTTCCCGGATTTATATATTTAGATAAATCCGTAGTGATTTTTTTAAATTTTTTTTAGTTTATTTAATTAGTTAATTAATTAAGTTTTCAATGGTTAATATCGTACAGATATGGCTATGTCGGATGGGACGCTTCCCAATTGCATTGATCTATCGGATGCATTTACAACAAATGAGGTGGGCATTTATCATTAATTATTTTAAATAGTACTTAGAATTTAGTCTAATCCGATAATTGTAAATCGGTTTGGGTGGGGGCGAGTTCACCAAAGGAAAAAAAGTGGGTTAGTTTGGTATTTAATCTAAAATGTGGGTTATTTGGGTAAATAATTTCTTTTTTTGGTCTACAGTGGTTTTTTCCCCTAATTTTAAACAACGTTTAACAAATTTAAAAACTAATAAATCTATTACCTCGCAAGAAAAATGACCCATAGATAGGCAAGTGAAGAAGGTTGGACACATCATCCAAAGTAATAGTCATTTCACCAAATGGTAGGTGAAACGAAGATGTCTCCAGATGCCATCTCTCCACAAATGCAGATAGCAACTCATGGTTGACTATCTTCATGGGGGTGAACTGACCAGCCTTCTCAACCCAACGTGCAACATCTGGATGAAGCACCTCAGGGACAAGCTTCTGTAACTTGGCCCCATTCGCAGGAATCTTCAACTTCCCGCGATCCTCGTATATATGTATAAATACATATTAACAAAAATGCATATAAAAGATAACAACATTTAACACATATTAAATAAGCTATTACGCACTACCACTCCAATATGCAAATTAGATGTCACGTGCTCATGACTCTTACGCGAGAGAGAGCCATCCCTCGGACCCGTGTCTAGCTCCACAAACTCGCTCACGAGGTGAACAGGTCCTCACGACCTCATCATCATCAAGGTCATCATCGACTCAACTCACGATCTAAATCTACCTCTGAACTAGCCTCACCTAACTCATACTCCACCTCCATACTATCATCAGCCTCTACATGGGGATCATCCTCAGGAATATCATCATTCCCCACCTGTCCACCCTCATAGTAATCTCCATAATCACCTCTAGCAAAGCATGGTCGTAAACATCTCTATGATAACCTCTATCAAAAGCAGGAGGAGGCTCATAAACATCTCTAAAATAACCTGTATGATGCATCTCAGCAACTCCCCTGTCATCGTCCAATGGGGGAGCTGGAAGACGACCACGAACACGTCTTTGCCGTTCAGAAGCGTGTCCGGCTATCCTGTTTTGTGTCCGCTCACTCGGTGGCTCAGAAGGACCTTCATCACTCGCACCTCCTCTACCTGTCCAATGTACGTCCCCTCGACGCATCAAACCACTGGACCATGGAGGAATCTTCCCTCCTACACAGCTGTGCGACACTGCAAAAAAAAAACAAAAATTAGCAAAAATTAAAAACACTACGGATTTATCTCCCCAGGATAAATCTGTAGTCTCTGGAAAACAATGCAGTACAAAATGACTACGGATACATCCTCTACCCATAAATCCGTAGTCAAAATTAACACTAGGGAAACATCTAAATACATAAATCCGTAGGATAATCCAATTTGCAAATTCAAACAAGCACCAGCAGCAACTACGGATTCATCCTTTAAGGATGATTCCGTAAAGTTTTCCAGAAATTCAAACCCACATGGATCATCAGCAACTACGGATTCATCTTCGTTTGATGTTTCCGTAGGAATTCAACTACGAATTTATCTTAGGGTGATGTTTCCGTAAAATTGAGGAGAAAATCTTACTTTTTGACTACGGAATTATGAAGTATGGGATGATTGAAACTGTTTTTGTTTTTTAGTAAGGGCTAATTTGGAACTTTAGTACAAAAGGGGGGTATAAGGTTTAAGGAGGGGGGTACCAAGATCAAAAGCACATCAATAATACCATTCACAGCTTATTATTATTATTATTATTGTTATTATTATTATTATTATTATTATTATTATTATTATTATTATTATTATTATTATTATCGAAACCAAAACTAACTCCATGAGAGTTGCAAAGTCGAAATAGAAGGCTCATCATGCTTTAACCTGTCAGAGTTATAAACCTTCTCTCATTATGATAGACTACTCTAAGCTAATCACTAGATCTAAGTTACAAGAGAAGAAAATAAACATAAAACGACTTCAGATTTTTCATTACCCTCATGGAGGTAACATTACATCTTAAATACTTACGGTTTCTAGGAACAATTGATCAGACACTTGGGCCATAGGCCTAGTAGGATAACTAAATTAAAACAAAGACAAGATTCAATACTGATTCTACCAAAAAAATTACTTGATAAAGCTTTTCAACCATGCTAGATTTTGGGCCATGCGAATGGGCCTGCTAGAGCCAAATTCGGATTTGCCAACATTACTCCCGGATCCAATGAGAACCTTAGCAACATTTGCAGGAGGCAACATATATTTAAACCTAAAATAAAAAATCTTAACAAAAGACGAAGACTCTTTCAATTCATAGAAACAAAAAAATTAGATGGTGTAGAACTATAATGTTTTACTAATTATTTACTGTATTCTTTCAGTTTGTTAAGGTATCAAAGTTAATTAAGGGTCTATTTATTATAGATTCACTGATGAAAAAAATCATTTTTTTTTTAAAAAAAACAATTTTTATTCCTTTTAATAATGTTTGTTTCGGAATTTTGAGAAAATTATTTTTATAAAATACATTTTTTTTCCTAAAAATGAAAATTTACTATTACAAGCTTTTAGAAATACTCTAATGCTGAAGATGATAGAGAAAACCGACAAAAGATTGGTAAAAATTGTGATCTTTAAGTGGCTTTTTGGTAGTTTACAAAATTGCCCTTATATTTTCCTTAAAATTACAAGTTTTTATCTAGGTTTCCAAGTTTTGCATCGTCTTTATTGCGTTTGTGCCGCTCACTGTTCTCCTCTTTTCAAATGATTAATTACTATCATGTAAGATTTATTCTCCTTAGTGTATTATGGGTTTGTTGTATATGGAAAATGAGTAATAAAAATTTGTGTTTTTATTTCATTTTAGTTCTTGTGGTTTGCATTTCCATTGCGTGAGTTTGTGGTACTGCTACTCAACGTGGTCATCTTCATCCATCGAGTATTCTATACTTCTATGTTACAAGCATTTATGCTTTCATCAATTGAATAGAAACTCAATTCAAATATGGACACAAAATAAGAGTATCATTATACCTTCCATTCTCTTGTGATTGTTGATAATAATGTATCTTTCATAACCCAATAATACATAAACCAATAATATATATCTTTTATATAGAACACTTTACTATGCCTATTTCTTTTTCTATAAAATAAAATACACAGATATGTGGATTTTAAAGAGTCAAACATAGATCCAAATATGTTTTGGACAGCTTGCTGCAGTAGGGGAAAACCTCATCACAATGTAGTCAGATGTGAAACTCTTGTGTTTCCATTTGCATGATGAATTTTGTAGTTTTCTTTTGATTGATGATCTGTTAGCAATCTTTAGCAATTTTCTAATACTCTCTTTATAAATTTCAAGTATAGATACCTAGAAATCATGGATCAAATATTTCAATTCCCATTTATAGTGTGTGGGTATGTGATTGACAATATAAAAATCGAAAGGTAACCAACCTGCATTTGATACTCCCACCCTTGAGTTTTAAGGATTTAATACGATGAGTGTGGTATCAACCTTTCAGATCTGGATTGAGTTTGGAAAGAAGCGAGTGATTTTGGTGAAAGTAAAATATAAAACAAAAATGTATAAAAAATAAAAAATAATATTACATACCTTTTTCCAATTCCGCTCACTCCTAACATACATTATTTCTTTTTCTACCAAGCAATCAACCAACACATATATCCCCTCATAGAGTACACCTTCAAAGTTTTCTCTGTCGCAAAACAAAAATGAAAGTAGAATCAAATTTTGAATAAGAGAAAGAGATGATAATTAATTTTAGAAACTCAAAAAAGAAACAAAAATAACAAACCTAGAAGAAAGAAATGTACCTAAAGGGATCTTCCTTTATTGATTTATTATTGTTTGTGATTAAGGACTAATTTATTTAATATTAAAACTCTTAAACCATATATAAAACTGGTTTTTCATGTGCAAGTTACTATTAACTTATTATTAAAATCTTATTACATTCACTAAGTTTATTTCCTGCAATTTATTTTTCTTTTAGAATTCCTTTTACATTTTCCTGCAATTAAGTAGATAACAAGTAACTTTATTCTTCGTTAAAGTTTGCGAAAATAGGGGGACTAAAATCGTGAGTTTGCGAAAATAGGGGGACTAAAATCGTGAGTTGGTGAAAATAGGGGGACTAAATTTGTGAGAAGAATTCTTGGGGGACTAAAATCGTGAGTTACTGAAAATAGGGGGACTAAATTTGTGAAAAAAATTCTTGAGGGATCAAAATCGTGAGTTAGTGAAAATAGGGGGACCAAAACTGTAATTAAGCCTTTTTTTTAGGTCAAGAACAAATATGATATATACTACTACCATATTCAAGTACCACTCACCTTATAGTACTATCATACATTATTACTGAATTAAATGAGGGCTTTTTTTTCCCACTCCCCTCATTATCACTTCCACCCCATAAGTACCAAAATCCCCAAAATGCCCCTGTCATTTTATAAAAAAACGTACCAGACCCACCACAGTTATTAGTTTTTCCGGAATTACCATAAAAAAAGGTATTTTCGGGAATTTGGAGGTGAATTTTTCGGATTTAGCGTTGAAAGTTGGTATTTCCGGTTCACAATTTTTGAACCGGAATTATCCCCAGAAAAGGTAATTCCGAAATTTTGTTTTTTTAAATATAATTTTTTTCGGAAATACCTTTTTTAGAGGTATTTCCGGTTCAAATATTGTGAACCGGAAATACCTCTAAAAAAGGTATTTCCGAATTATTTTTTTATATAACATTTATATTTTTTTAAATAGATGGTTATTATGGATTTAACCGCTGCCTTTACGACATCTGAGATATTTCCCACTCGAGATGCAATGACACGTTGGGCTAGAGATACCGGGAAAGCCAACGGAGTCATTGTGGTTATTGTTCGAACCGAGACGACGGAGAATGGGAAAGGGAAAAAGAACAAGGTTGTTTATGGCTGTGAGAGACGGGGCACATACAGTCGAGTAGATGTTGGGTGTTCTGCTGGTAGACACAAGACATCGAAAAGATGTGGTTGTAGGTTTCAATTGAAAGCTAAATTAACCAATGTTACCTCCTAGTTCTGATTGGAAAGTGAGAGGGGTGTATGGGATTCACAATCATGAGCCTCATAAGACTTTGTTTGGAGCAGCTATATTTGGTAAGTTTACCAAGGAGGAGCGGTCAGTTGTTGGGGAGCATCTGTCTTTGGGAGTGAAAGCATCCAAAAGTCTTGAAGCATTGAAGGTCGATTAAGAACAACTTGAGCAACATTAGTCGGTTGTATAGAACCCGCAATGATGATCCTGGAAGGAAAGAGAGGTAGTATGACCGAGACACTACAAGAATTACTCGCATTCATCGTCTAAACATTTCTCGCGGAATCGATGCGCAAGAAGTTTTCTCGCGAAATTTGGCAAATTCTGGCGGATTTAGCCTGCCAGTAAGTTTCTGGCGGATCCCATAACATTTCTGGCTGATTTAAACGGCCTGTATTCTTACTGGCGGTTTTTTTTATTAATTTTTGGCCGAATTTAGTTGAGAAATTAAAAATAATTTTATAGTTATATGTCCGCCAGTAACTGCATTTACTGGCGAATTATTCCGCCACAAACCTACCTCCAAACCGCATTTGACTAGTATTTCGGCGTAAAAAATTTTTCCGCCAAGAATTACACACGAAGATCGGTCGCGTCCAAATGACAAGATTCCTCAGATTCCGCCAAGAACGCATAGCGGCCGCCCGATGTCTGATGCAAAGCAGACCAATTACAGCATCAGAGCGCACTCGCCTTTTCCGCCATGTCGGCAAAGATTTCGCGCGAATGTCAAAGCCAGACCAATTCTGTGAGAACTTTCACACGTGTTCCGCCAGTAATGACACGGTTCCGCCAAGAAATGTAGGCCGTTGTACCGGACGCGCTCGACACGCGCTCCGCCAAAAATGTTTCGATTCCGCCAGCAATAATTGCGCTGCATTTTAAATCAACACAAATTTTCCCATTTCTATCCGTTGGTGGATCTTCTACTTAAACTCCCAACTCTCTCCTTTCTTATTCATCCACACCATTTCCTCAAATCTCTCTAAATTTTTTTCATTCATTCACACCATTTCTCTCCCAACTTCTACACGAAATATCCAGATTTGTTGAAGGTATGTTTCTAACATTATATTTCATATTAATTAGTTTGTGTTAATATTTTGTTTTAAAAGATGAGTTATTAATATTTCTGATATTATATTTGTTAGCTTGCTTGAGTTTGGTTGAAGATTTGTTCGAAATAAATCGAAATTAGCATTAAGTCACAGTCTTCTCTTCACTATCGGTTAGTTATCAAGTTATTTCTTACTAATTGTTCATAGTTAAGGTTTTTTATAATCTGTTTATTGATTTATGTTTTTAAAATCTGTTTATAGTTAAAATAAGTTTTATTATAGAAAATATATAATATACTGAAAAATACTTTTTTATTATATAAAATATGTAAAAATGAATTAATATATATAATTTACTGTTATTCTATAAAATATATTAAAATGAATTATTATAATAATAATATACTGTTAATTTTTTTAAGCTATTTTAAAATAAATATATTCTTTACGGATTAAAATAAATATAATATACTATTATTATAGTCTTTTATTATGACCAAAAAAAATATCAATGTGTTATAATTATTATTATTAACTAATATACTGTTTTTTTTAATATACTTATATTATAGTGTTATTTTTAATTAATAACTGTTTATTAAAAATAAATAAAATAAAATTAGATAAATTCGAAAAAAAAATTGTTTAATATGTAAAATGATGTAAAAGTTATTATCTTTTTTTGACAAGATAAAATGTTATTATCTACAAATACGAATTAATTAAAATAATGTGTTATTAAAATAATATTAATTATATTTGAATCATAGTTATTATTTAGTATAATATAAATTGTGTTGTTTTGTGTTGTAGTTATGAAAATCAAATCAGGATTATATTTACTATTATTAATTATGTTATTTGTAATTATTTTGTTTATTTTAATAGTTAGAATAACTATATTTTAATAAATAATAGTTAGTAGTTATTATAATTTGTATACGAATGTGTATTGTTCTATACCGACACCAACACTGATGCTTATTTTAATTGGTTTGGGGATGACGACAACAACAACAACAGCAACAACAACAACAACAACAACAACAACAGCTCTGGACCCAGCTCCGGACCCTCCTACTATGATATCTAGTACTTTTATTAGATATTTTAATTTACATTTGTAATGAATATTTCTATTTATAATTTGTAATGGATATTTTAATTAGTACTTTATTGCATGAAAATTATGACAATTTTATCATTTAGAAAAATTATTTAGTTATTTTTATTTTTTGAATTAAATAAATGAATTAAGAATCAATTTTTAAAAAAATTAAATAAAAAAACGCATTTTATAAATATTTTTTAAATATAAAAAAGCATTTTTAAAATATTTTTAAAATATATATATATATATATATATATATATATATATATATATATATATATATATATATATATATATATAGATTATTAGCGGAATTTGGTTGTTTAGTGGCGGATATTTGACCAAGAATTATCAAGCGATTTATCGGTGATTTTCGACCAGAATTATCGGCGAATTTCGCCGAAGAAATCCGCCGATAATTATCGGTTAAAATCACCAAGAACTGCTACCGCGAGCGTTTTTACGGTGATTCTCGGCGGACTAAATCCGCCAGTAAAGTGCAATTTCTGGCTGATTTATACCATTACTGGGGGATTGAGTTAGCCAGTAATACAATGAATTCTTGTAGTGAGATGCAACAGCTTATGACACTGATTCAAAGCGAACCATTACTTGTGTTGGACGAGACGACTTAAAGGTACCGATATTGTTGAGGAAATCATGTGGTCACATCCTCGATAGTATCAAGTTATTGAGGATGTTTCCGATCGCTTTGATTATGGATCACCTTTAAGACCAACAAGTATGCATTGCCTCTGCTAGAGATTGTTGGTGTCACTTCCACTGAGTTGACATTTCCTGTTGCGTTTGCATATCTGTCTCATGAGCGTTATGATGACTACACGTGGGTGCTGCAGAGCCTTAGAGATTTGATGGTGTGTGATATTGCACTTCCTCAAGTAAGTCAATGCTAACTGACTTTAGTTTTTGGCATTACATTACTGTTTTTTATTTTTTCCATTTCTAATAGAAGGTGTGGATTGTGTTTCTCAGGTTATCCTCACTGATTGTGAGGAGGCTTTGATGAGTGGTATCAAGGTTGTGTTTCCGGAGGCAATGAATTTGCTTTGTCGATATCATATTAACAAAAATGTTCATGCTGAAATTAAGAAGTTGTCGAAGGGAGATAGAGTGGAGTCACTGATGACACTTTGGCATAATGTAGTTGATGCTACATTTGATGATGAGTTTAATGAGGCGTTGCATGATTTGGAGCAATCGTCTACTGACATACCCCATCTTATTGCATATGTGAACAAGCAATGGTTGTATCCTCACAAGGAAATACCACGACTAATAGGTACGCAAATTGTTTTCTTATGTGCTTTATGTATATGATTGTGATTTTTTTGTTTTAATTTTTCCTTACGTGCCATAGGGTTGAGGCTGCCCATTGGGCATTGAAGAGGTCATTGGGTTCTAGTGGTGGTGATTTATGCAAAAGCTGGGAGTCAATGCATGGGATGATCAATGCACAGATTAATAAAATTGTGGATTCTTTTCAAAATGAGCATCAACCGTATAAATGCCCAACACAACATTCCATTCTACAAGAATCTACACGGTTTGGTGTCTCTTGAGGCGTTGAATCATATTGCTGGGGAGTTTGATAACATGATGGATGGTGTGGGCACGGATAAGAAAAAATGTGCTGGTTGTGTCATTAAAGTTACTCATGGGTTACCTTGTTCTTCTTGTGAACTTGGTAGGTTACACCTAATGGGGCTACCAATACCATTGGACATTATTGACTATCATTGGAAGAGACTGAGTTTGGAGGCAATGAATGAGGAGCGGATGAAAGAAGCGTCAGAAGGAGGTGACTTAAGCTATACAATAGAGGAGATTTGGAGGCAATGGAATGACATGCACCTTGAGGATAGATGTGTTTGGAAGAGAGGTCTTGATGATTATGTATTCAGAGGCACTACATCCATGGTTCCACCTAAGCACAAAGTCAAAACTAGGGGTGCACCGAAGAAGGGTAAGAAGAAGAAAGAGTATGATGTGAAGAGAGATCCATCTGCGTGGGAGCACGTGGATGCATCTTTCGAAAAACCCACACAGATACCGTCAAAGATACCTCCCCGACGGTCCTTACAACTAGCATCACAAGTACCATCAGAGCTACCGTCAAAGATACCTCCCCGATGGTCCTTACAACTAGCATCACAACTACCATCAGAGCTACCGTCACAGAGGTCAGCAAAGGAGCGGGCACAACATGACATCCACTTGGTAAGTCACTTTCCAGATTTTTTACATAAGTATATTGATGACATTATCAATGTGGAGGGGGATGGAAACTGTGGCTTTAGATGCATCTCTACTTCACTAGATTGGTGAACCTGCGGTTGATGATCGTTCAAATGATTTAATTAGTGAGATGGACTCCAACTGGTTTCAGTACACACAGGTTATGGGTGACAATGTTCAGAACATTAGAGATTCATTAGTTGCTATCCCAAACAGACAACAACAACAACCTATTGAGAAGTGGATGACCATGCCAAACACATGACATGTCATAGCTACTAGATATCAGAGACCCTGGTTATGTTGTCGCCTTTCATGAGAATCGGACATTCTTCCCTTTGAGGAGATTGTGTTTCCAAATGTCAGTCGGTTGGTTTGTGTTGGGTTCATCCATAGGAAACATTGGATTCTTGTCAAGTTGAACCACACTAGCCCTATCCCTCCTGCACATCCTTCTTGGGGTCGATACGCCTCAGATGAAGCTAGATCGTGGCAATATCCATACATTGGACGCATGCAGTTATGGTCTTCTTTTGTTCCAGAATATGTTCCAATGACACCATTTGATTATGTAGACATCACAACTTGATTGTTTATATAATTTTACATTATTATCTGGTGCTTTTTTTGTACACGTTAACGGTCTTAAAATATTTAAATACTCGTATTTTTAACCTCAACAACGTAGTATTATAATTTAACCTCAAAAACCTAATTAAAAAGTAAATTTTTACACTAAAAAACATGTTTTTTATGGCACTTTGGTGTACAATTACAGCTCCTAAATAATTTTGTAACTCGTCTTTTTAACCTCAATATCGTAGTATTATACTTTGTCTACAAGTTTGTAATTTTTTAAAAAAAATTAAAAAAAATTACGCATGGTTAAAACTTACCAGAACGTAGTTAAAAAGTCACTTTTTTAAAGTAATAAAACATTTTTTATTGGATTACTAATTAACGGTCTAGATATTGCCGACCACTTTTGAACGATCTAGATTTTGCCGACACTTTAAACGGTCCAGATTTTGCCGACCACTTTTCATCAACGGTGGAAAACCATTCAAGGGTTTCATTTTCCCTATAAATAGACCCTTCCATTTCACTTCTTTCACACACAACACTCTCATGGACACTCTTAATACAAATACTCTCGTGATTCTGCACTCACTGCCCTTCACCATCAGGGCACAATCACAAACAGAGAAAATGGTGTCCATTTCGAGAGTCCAAACCCCATTTTATGTAGGCTTAACGACGACATCACCTTTAAAGCTCTGAAAAGAAAAAATAACAACAAAGGTGCAGTTGGAGGGTGACGAGCAAGAAGTCACCCGGATCATTTATCGCTACCCCACTATGAGCGATAATAATCGTGTTCAGTGGTCCACCATGGATGTGAAGAACAACGATGACGTTCGAGTAATGATGGACCGTTTTGACATATTTCAGATGCGGAGTCCTATTCAGCTGTATGTCGAAACCAGAAGGACCGTTGTTGAGGTCCTTCGACGTCTCCAACCACCATCTCACTAATTTCTACCGTCTTTTCATTTTCTTTGTTGCTGTGTTTTGTTGTTTCCGTTCAGAACTTTATGTATTATTTTGTTTCGTAATAAAAAACGCGTCTTTAATTAATTTTAATTTGTTTTTAATTAATTTTTTTTCCGGAAATACCACGTAATTCCGGTAGGGGGTTTGAGGTTTTTCGGAATACCAAAAACTGAGGTAATTCCGGTTCACAAAATGTGAACCGGAATTACCTCAGTTTTTGGTAATTCCGAAAAACCTTAAACACCCTACCGGAAATATCTCTTCTCTAAGGTAATTCCGAAATTTTTACTATTGCTAGGTGTAACACCCTCATATTTCTATCTAATAGAAATACTAAAGTGTACCTAATGGCATACATCAGAGTATAAAAATTTCTGTCTCAGATATTGATTTGAGCAAAAACTCTCGAATCCAAATCAAAGAGTCGTAAACATAATATAGTCCAAAGTTCAATATCCTAAAACAAGACAACAGCGGAAACGATTACATAACTCAAATACAAATTCAAGTTATAAATCGAATACAAAGATACAAGGGAAAATCATAACTAATAATAGAAGATCTACGTCTTCCATTTCCTTCTCGAGCACGCCATCCACTTGTGCCATAAAGGATTTTCTTTCACTGTTTCTCTGTAAAACAACAACATTTGTAGGGTGAGATAACAAATCTCAGTGAGTCTTACCGTGACCCCTCACCTATCACTCGGTCCATTTATAAAACATTAATTAATTTCTTGATTTAATAAATAAACCATGCACGCACTAATTGCACAATATCGATTGCACAATCGCTAATCCTTGAAATGTGCATTCATAACGCCAAAACAATTATACCATACCGATCGCACACTGCTAATCCCGTGAAATGCGCATTCATAACGTCAAAACAATTGTACCATACCGACTGCACACCTGCTAATCCCGGCACAGTAAATTAATTCTCTTTATTAATCACTTGTGACATGTCACCAACAACCTAAAGAAGCTCGAGTGACAAAATCACAATATACACATTTAAAAGTTTTAGCACATCACCAACTCCGCAAGCTCGAGTGAACCCCCATAGCTAATAGGAGCGCAAATCCTAAGAGCAGCATAAGTATATGAACGGGGCTTATGTCAAGGGCTCATGACTTCCCTCACCTAGCATGCTAACAAAAAAAACAGGGTCGTCACCCCGACTCGATATAATTTATATATCACACCCGCATTGGGCTCCTATACTCGATATAATTTATATATCACACCCGCATTGGGCTCCTATACTCGATATAATTTATATATCGAAACATAATTCAATCTATGATATGTTATAATACCATACTAGAACAATCAAGAACCTATATCACGGTCCAAGCATCACTTTATAGTCAAAAGTTTGATTCCCACACGTATACTAGATTTGTCGGTTTTTCAAGAGATTTGTAAATTCAACCAAAACAAACCAAACCACATTCAAAACATAGCAATATCATCCATATATAATATAAGTGGTTAGGAAAAGGATTTGAAAGAAGTTTGAAGTCGAACGGAGCGTCGAAACGAAACATCGAATTTTGGGGACATAAGGAACTTCTCAACTTTGTGCCCAATTTTCGTTCCGTTTCGTTCTCCGATCGAACCCAAACTATGTTTCAATCCAAATTCAACCACAACAGCCAACATATACCCCAATTCCAGAACAGACCACAGCAATCACAAGCAGTTACTTCAAGTAATTCATTTCGAGATTTGGAATAACACACACCGACATTTTTGCACACACATAAGTGCAGAATTTCCTACAAAGATTGCACCTACTTCACGACCAATGATTTAAAATAGCAAACGACATCGGATTTCAACAAACGAACACTCATTGAAAAGATCTCTGAGTGTAGTTTCTACATGTTATATCCATTTTTCAAAACAAGGCTCCAGTTGATACATTTTTTTAAAAAAATACTACACTGCTGTACAAAAATCAGACAGAACTTTTCGCCCAACTTGTAACTCAATTTTCTTTCTCATTTCTTAATGAAATTTGATGAAACCAGTGCCTAATTCGTAGGGAATTCAGTCTACTTTCCAACGAAACAAGAATCATTCAAAACGGAGTTCAATTGAGAAATCAAGACCTGAAAAACTGAACCTATACACAGTTTAATTTCAGAAATTTGACATAACTTGAGACACTCATAACTTGAGCTACACAACTCCAAATTTAACGAAACCAGTGCCAAAACGACCGGCGTTAAGTCTATTTTCAAAAACAATCAGAAACATAATTTTTGGACTAACCGAACAGTCCCAGTTCTAAAGAAACCGAAGCTGTGTCCAGATTTCTAAAACAGCGAGTTCGAGACCAAAGTTGCGGTTTTCGCGATTCAAAATTTACGAAACGCAATCAATATCAACGATAACAGCAATCAACCAGTCAACACAACATAAAACAAAAACCCTAAGCGAGTAAAACTCACCTAACGTGATGAAAATCACGCAATACCGAGTATTTCCGAATCCGAAACACCGAACTAGCTCCGAAACTTCACGAACTCAAACCGAACCGTTCCAAAAGCTCCCCAACCGAAACCAAGCACTCCAATACTCTCTCCCACTGACCCAAATCGAACCAACAGCAACGTGGGTTGATTTTCGTGCTTCTAACTTCCATTTCTCTCCATTTGAACTTTGGAGCTTCAACAATGGTGAACCGGAATAGAGGGAGAGATAGTTAACGAAACTAGTATCAATAGGTAGATCGTGAAAAATGAAAAAGAATGGTACAAGAATTACTTACAACCGTTGAGAATCCATGGAGAACTTCCCCTCTTCTCCTTCTTCTCCTCTTCTTTCCTTCTCCCTCTTTTCTCTCGGTTCACTTTCTCTCTCTGTTTTCTTTCTTTTTCTTTCTTTTTCTATTTCTTTTATTTCTTTCTCTTCCTTTTATTTCCTTTTCTTTATTCACTTAAGTGAGGAATGAGAGAGTGTTTGGATATTTTTGGGTCTTTGGATCTCATTTAGTGTGAGTGGTATAAAGACTAAAATACCCCTAGTGTTCTAATTTCCACTCAATTATGTATTTTAAATTTTAAATTATATACTCTAGCAATTATAAATTGCTTTCGTGACAACCTAATATTCGTGACTTGATTTATTACCTACTCGAGTAATAAATCACTCGTTAATTTCTTAATTCGAAATTAACGAAATTAGGGATGTTACACTAGGGGCATTTTTGTCCGAAACGGTATTTATGGGGGGTGGGAATGATAATGAGGGGGGTGTGAAAAAAAAGCCTTAAATGAGGATACATATCATCAACTCTACCTAGTACTGTGTGATGGGTTCTTTTGGATTTTTTTTCACTTTCGTGTAATTTCTTTTTGAAAGCACAATTACCCACTCACAATTTGGATTTTTGCACTCTGCTCTTGCTCTCTTTAGCTCGTTTTTAACCCATTTTATGGGCTTCCCAGTATTTGTGGTCAACTCATTCAGAGCTTGTTTGAATGAAGCTACGGTGGTAAACTCCATCCCCAACTCCATCCCCTAACTTGACACAAGAAAAAAAAAATAAAGAGAACATTTAAATTAAGAGTAAATTTATCTAAAATATCATAACATAATCAAGTATAGTCTAATGAAGATAATTTATGTAGTAATTCAAGGAAGCAAAAAGATGAACACAACAACTTAACCATTATACTTGGAATTGTATTTTATTCAGCTAAAAAAGTATAAAAAAACAATTATATATTTTAACAATAATGTGCTTAAGCATACAAATTAACACTATTAAGCTTATTCCTTGGCTCTAATGATATCACACAGATAAGTCGCATACACATGATGATAACTAATAGGAAGAAAAAAAATTAGAATGTAGATTAACATATAAATCACTTTGACTTTCTCCAAAATTCTTGGTATAAATCCCAAACCTGACATCCTCAAAAGTTGATAAGCAGCACTACTTAATTGAGCTTCAAATAATCCAATAATTGACAAAACGAGACCAATTTCCATCCAAAATTTCAATAAGTACTAGCAATTACACCAGCCACATTTGCAAAATCCAAAAATAACAAGTTGAGAAATAATTAGGGAGAAGGGTTTATTTATTAATTATTATTTCCATTTCACTATTGAAAAATAAAGTACATATAGGAAATAAAGAAATAAAAGAAAAAGAGAAGGTTCGAGCGACTTAGGCAAGCAAGCCTAAGAGTACAATTTGTAAATTTATAACTTGTATCATAACTATTTTTAACAAACAGTAGCCTAATAACTTGAACGTGGTGATGCAAATATTTTTCTTTTACCTTCTCTTTTAATTAGAACTATTCTATGTGTTAATTCTTTTGCATCACCCCTGTATTTATTCGATGTGTTAACTTGAACGTGGTTTTATAACTCTTTTGCATCACCCCTCCCTGTTTATAAATTAGAACATCTCTCCCTCCTTCTTCCACACATTCATTTATCTTTTGCATTCATTCTATTTATCTACAAAGGTATACTCTTTTTCACTTTCCCCTCTTCTCTTTCTTTCTCCTTGTATACTTTTTCTTCTTTTTTAGTAGAACTAGAGAGTGAGATGGTCTCACAACTAAATCTCTGAGAGATATAGAGCAAGAGAGAAAATCCACCACAGACAGAGTGAATGAAGACTTGATTCTGGATGTGAAATTAAATATATAAGGTTAAAAAATGGTTCTTGTGACAAAGGAGAGAGGTCACCCCAACTACTACAAATGTCTTGATTTCTTTTCATCCACAAGTGTGCTCATCTAAAAAGTCATCACCTTGTAGTTTCCATTTGGATTATTCTCAGAACAATAAATTACCCATTGACAATTTGGATTTTTGCACTTTGCTCTTGCTCTCTTTAGGTCGCTTTTAACCCATTTTATGGGCTTCCCAAAGATTTGTTGCCAACTCCTTGACAACTTTGTTTGAATGAAGCGATAGTGAAAAATTCCATCCCCAACTCCATCCCCTAACTTGACACAAGAATAAAAAATAAAGAACCAAAGAGAAACTTTAAATTAAGATAAAAAAGACCATAAGAGTAAATTTATCTAAAATATCATAGCATAATAATCAAGTATCAAGTATAGCCTAATGAAGATAAATTATGTACTTATTCAAGGAAGCAAAAAGATGAACACAACAACTTAACCATTATACTTGGAGCTGTATTTTATATTCAGCTAAAAAGTATCAAAAAAACAATTATATTATATATTTTAACAATAATGTGCTTAAGGATACAAATTAACACTATTAAGTTTATTCCCCGGCTTTAATGATAGGGTTTTTTTTTTTGGACCCCCACCCTCTCCCCTTAAATCCCCACCCACACTGAAATTCCCAAAATGCCCTTTGTTATCTATTTTTTTTTTAAAAAAAAAGGCTCATCGTATATATGTCATTTGGGACATATACTTCTTCAGGGCATATATACGATGTCTTAATAAAAATACACATCGTATATATGTCCCAAATGACATATATACGATGAGCCTTAAATTTGTTTTTTTTAATTTGTAAAAAAAAAAATTAACGGTCATGATTTCACTTTAAAAAGTTGATCAACTAATCAACGGTTGATAATATTTTACCTCATCTATAAATACTCACTCCCACCATCACTATTTTCACACCAAAAATTCAACTTCCTCCTTCTCTCACACAACACAAGTGAAGATGATGCAGGCTTCACTAATGTCATACTACTGAGCCTTCTTCCTCACTCTTGTTCATTCTAATATGGGATTTCTTGATCATCGAGGCATCATCTTGAAAGATGATGGTATAAGTTTCGATGGGAGAGATGTTGTTTCGTGTAGGTTAAAACACGATATATCATTTCTTTGCTCTTAAGCGAAAACTCTGCGGATGGTTCAACCGGAGAAGCAGCGAGCATGATATAATTCGTATCGTTTATCTGAAACCGGAATAGATCGATGGAGGTCTTCACTTTTCTCGTGTGGATGTCAACACCGAGGATGACCTCCGACAGATGATGTCCAATCATATTATGTTTAATTGGAAGAGTTACATTCATCTGTACGTCGAAACCAGAAGGACCGTCGCTGAGATCCTTCGTCGATTAACTCCACCAGCTCAGTAGTTTCTATTGTATTTTCATTTTATTTGTCTATTTTTATTCTAGTTGTTTATGTTGTATCGCTTGTGTAACTTTGTTTTATCGAATCAATGAAATCAAAAATTCAAGGAAACTCATAAAATAAAACATCCGAAAAAAGTTAATAATAAAGTGCCAATATAATATCAAATACATCAAAAAACAAATAAAAAATCCCTAACGGCGTCTAAGCTCCCCAGCAACGTCATCCGGTGCTGCCATCCCCACCAGCCTATGGAGTGTCCGATACGCCCGACTGCCATGCGTGATCTCGCAATCACGAATCCCTCTCTCTACTGGCGGTCCACAACCTCCTCATCCGGTCGGGATCGTCGTGGCGTAGCTCGAGGGAGGTGTCGAGCCCGAGCTCTGTGGTGATGGTGGAGCCTAATAGTGCGGGGATAGAAGCCGGACGTACCACTCGTAAGCTACGTCTGATCGATCCGATCCGGCCACGAGCAACCCGAGTAGTGCGCATGATGTCCTCCACGAGATGCCATGAAGTGGGCGATCCGAAAAGCGCGATCGATGATGACTCGGACGGCCACCGGTAGGTCACGCGGGATGATCTGAGTGTACCCAAACCGCCGCGAGCACCTATCGGGCATGTACGGAACTCAAGTCGGCCAGTGATGAAGCCTCTGTAGAGGAGATATGCTCAAAAGGGTCTACCACCGCCCCTCCTCAAATGGTCGCGTGAGACATCCTCGGCCTCGGCTCATCAAGCATCCTCCTCAGTAGTGGGTGAGCTTGGTGTGGTCGACTTCTTCTTCCTCAGTAGCGCCCGACTAGTGCCTCACTTGCCGGGATATGACCACCAACCTCTCCGCCATCCGAGGGAAATACCACATAATCCAAGCACAAAATGCAAAATAAACAACATATTTAATTCACAAAATTTTACCAAACGTCGGTGTGATTTAACAAAAATACAAGAAGTTAAAATGTGTACCTAAAATAGGTGGCATACCTCCACAATCGGCAAGCGTAGTCCTCAAAGACGCAGGTGTTCAAGGACTCATACATGGCGGCTAGTGCACTGCACCCCATGCATAGCCTCCAAGAACATCTCGCACTCGGATCATCCGGTAGATCGACCACTTAGCCTCACCACTGTCTCCGGTCTTCGTAGTGAAGATCAGTAGGTCGGCCGAGCGGATAAGCCCTCACAAAGAATAAAGTGATGTCACCCCCTCCTCCAAGTTACGCTCATACACCGCTCCCACCATTTGAAGTTGTAATACGGACCCCACGGGTGTTGTTGTTAGCGGCCTCAACCAAAGGACACACACCGGATATGTCTCAGCAAGCTGTGTGGCATACTCCGAGCTCACAGTGATGGCGGGAGGTGTGGCATAATTCCCCTGGATGGGGAGGTGCAGCAAGCAAGAGACGTCATCCAGAGTGATCGTCATTTCACCAAATGGCAAGTGAAATGACGAAGTGTCTGAGTGCCATCTCTCGATAAAAGCCGACAGCAACTCATGGTCTACTGTGGCGTGGCCAGTCTGGAGAAGTGGGGCCAATCTGGAGTCCCTGACCACGAGGTGCTGCCAAGTAGTAGTAGGGTAATGAAGATGGAGTCTAGTATGGACTTTGTTGCCATGAGCCCATACTTTGACAACACGCAGATACTCCCGAAATAAAAATAAATAAAAATGTAAGCAAAAAGTGCAGACTATGTGAGTTAAATAAATTATTTAAGCAAAAAATGTAAAACTTACCGGGTCAACGAGTATAGAACTGCAGACATGATCTGCCAGATCAGTGAAGAGAGAGGCCTCGGCTCTCTCGGTGAGGTGATCCTCCTCCCGATGCCCCCGATCCTGCTTTGCCGCCTCATACATAGATCGTCCGAGTAGTGAAGTATCGGCTGGGTCGCTCCTCACGATACTCGGGAGGTGGGGATGGTAATGAAGAGGTTGAGGATCGTCTTGAGGATCTGTGGATGATCTGAGGAGTAGCCGGGAATGATCTTGAGAAACGGCCTCCTGCATGCGATCCTCCCTGTGAGTCTGCTGCATGTAATCCCCAAGATAGAAAGCTCCAGTCACCCGATCATCGAGTCGCGTCATGGTGCTCGGTGGCTCAGTGATACTCATCCGTTCACTGTCTCTGTCTCTCTCATTTGAAGCATGGGTGATTATGCTCTGTCCTCGCATGCTCGGGCGATGGGATGACTCCTCTCTCTCGATAGAGATACCTCGCGTCTCCTCTATGCCTACTGGACAACTGCAAGCAAAGGAAAAAAATTAGTAAAAAAATAAATTAAATTGCTCATCGTATTTACATCAAAAGGGTGTATATATACGATGCTTACTATTTTGCTCGTCATATATAGGGTCTTCTGGGCGTATATGCGAGTGGTGAATTTCTGGCTAATCGTATATACGCCTTGACAGGGGTATATACGGTGAGTAAAAACTTGCTCGTCGTATATAGGGTTGTGGTGGGGTATATGCGATTGGTGGATTTTCGAAATGATCGTATATACGTCTACATGGCGTATATATGCAGTGAAGGTGGTCAAACGTAGGTATGACCAATTATGTAAAGAAATGGTGATTTTGTAAATAGAGGGGTATTTTGGTCTTTTCATATGGTGGGTGGGGGTTTAAGGGGAGAGGGTGGGGTCCAAAAACCCTTAATGATATCACATAGATAAGTCACATACACATGATGATAACTAATAGGGCAAAAAAACCATGTTGTGCCAAAAAAAAATATTTACCCAAATAACCCACTTTTTACATTAAAGACCAAACTATACCACTTTTTTTTTATGTTGCAAAGTCGCCCCCCACCACCCCAATTTCTCCACTACAATTTTGCAATTTTTTTATTTGGTGTGAGAACTCGCCCCACCACCCCCAAGTTCTCCACATGGTTTTTTATTTTTTTTATTTTCTTATATTTATTTTCATTAAAATGTAAACTAAATTAAATTAATTTGAATAATTAATTTAAATAATTAGAATATAAATACTGAATTTAATTATTAAAAAAATATAAATTTAAGTGACACAAAGTAATATTAAAAGACATGAATCGATTTAAAAGACTAATACAAAAAGTACAGTAGTAGTAAATGTGACTAGTTTACATTGCGGTTAGGGCAGTTATTTTTGTTGTGACCCTCATTTCTACAAATTCCGCATCGTTTGGTGCGGGTACCCGTTTCTCTTTGATCCATCTCTATACGAATACGAGTAGACTGTGGACGACCCTTTTTATCTATTCGTTTAGCTGGATCATGTTGTAGTTCAATAGTATTGAAATCAGGCCATAAGGTCTCAGTTGACAAGGGTGGGAACTCCACAAGTAAGTATTGAAAACATTATGCATTGTGTACGATGGATCCACGAATTTCATGTGGTCGAAATTGCATTTTCATGCGTCTTCGATGACATGTGAACAAGGGTAATGAAGTGTCTGGAATTCCCCACACTCACAGGTTTTTGCTATAAAGTCCACCACAAATGTGGTCGGAGGTCTACCACTTTGTGGTCGTGCAAGTTCCCGAACTCAGAACAATTGGCTGGCACGATCGTGAATTGCGACGCTATGCGTTTTTGAGACTTGAATGTTTTCCGCAATATTTTTCAACAATTTTTCAGAGAAGATTGTTCCGGATGTTATCATGGCACATGTGCATGTGTTCCCCGTTTGACAAATATCTCGCGTTCATCCCGAAATATGTTGCATCTATCAATGAGCGGATAGGAGATTCCTCACCCCTTAAAGACATTGTTGATGTACTCTGCAAGGTTTGTTGTCATGTGCCCTAACGGAACCTCCATCGCACCACAAAGAACAATTGTTCAGGTTAATGTCTTCAACCCAAGCCACCCCATCGGGACCTAGTTAAATCGGCAATTTTATTTTTGTAGTGAATGACGGATCTTTCCGTCATTGAATATGCTAAAGCAAGTAAAGTAAGATGTTAGTAATTATGGAATGGAAAATAGAGATTGATAAATAAAAAAAGTTTCAAAGATCTTGACCCATATTGATGAGATGTTTCTGGCGAGTGTTTTTGAAGTGTCTCATGAAGTTACGTGCTATGTGGCGAATCAAAAAGACGTGTTTCCAGGTTGGTGTTAAGGCGCTAACAAAGACTTTTGATAGACTCGTCGTGTCTCATCCGATATCAAACAAAGACCCTCCTGTGGTGTCACAAACTCTCTTAAACGAGATAGGAAGAAATACCAAGCCTCCATTGTCTCACCTCGACAACCGCATACACAATTGGGAAGGTGTCGTTCCTTCCGCCTTGTCGCGATTGTCATAAGAAGAACCCTTTTATACTACCATACAACCATGTTCCATCAACAGAGACCACCGGTTTCTGAGAAATTAAAGCCTTTTATGCACGCCAAAACTCCAAAAGATGCGGTGGAATACACCTTTGTTGGTAACTTGTTGTCCATTCTCATAGAATGGTTTGGGTATCGATCATAAAGCGTGCTGGAATATAGCAAGAGAAAGCATGTAGCCATCCGTTACTTCATTGTAAGAGTGTTCCCAATTACCGTAGATTAACATATAAATCACTTTTAACTTATTCTCACACTCGATTGACAACGCATTAGCTCAAAACAATAGTTACGTTGTCAACCACCAAGAATAATAACGTATGCATTGTGAAATCAGTTCAACATCATTTATATTAATCATATCTCAATCTTCGACATACATCACTAGCTCAATTAAACATATTATAAGACCCACAAGTAAGAAAAATGTATAAAAAATAGCATTATATACCTTTTTTCCAATTCCGTCCAATCCTAACATGATTTTTTTTCCACCAAGCAATCAACCAACACATATATCCTCTCATAGAGTACATCTTCGAAGTTCCCTCGACTACAAAAGAAAAATGTAATTAGAAACATATTTTGAGTGACAGAAAGAGATGAAAGTTAATTTTTAAAACTCAAAAAAGACACCAGAATAACAAACATAAAAGAAAGAAATGTACTTACAGTGATCTTCCTTTATTGATTTATTATTGTTTATGTGATTAGGGACTAATTTATTTAATATATATATATATATATATATATATATATATATATATATATATTATCTGACCCATAAAAAAAGTATCTGATATATACAAAGCTTTTGGTCTTAATTGTCTTCCACCAAACAAAAAAATTTGGACACCAAAAATATTAAATACTATTTCTGCAATTGAACTAAAACTAAAAATAAGCTAGTAACCGGGGTAAGAGTCTAAAAAACCAAAAATGAAAGTAGAATCAAATTTTGAGTAAGATAAAGAGATGATAATTAATTTTAGAAACTCAAAAAAGAAACAAAAATAACAAACCTAGAAGAAAGAAATGTACCTAAAGGGATCTTCCTTTATTGATTTATTATTGTTTGTGATTAAGGACTAATTTATTTAATATAAAAACTCTTAAACCATATATAAATGTTTCTTAAAACTGGTTTTTCATGTGCAAACTAAAGCTCCTATTCAAGAGTAATGGTGATAAAATTGGGTAAATGGTAAACAATAACTTAGTGAAAGTTAATAGTAACTTACACAGCAACTAAGTAAATAATACGTAACTACTAGTAAATGTGCCAAAACGTATTTCTTAAACTATTATGATGAAGAGATGACAAATAATACAAATTAAGTTAATTTTTTTGATGGGAAGCAATGAAGTTAACTGTAAATTTGATAGAACAAAGTAAATTAAAAAAACTGGTGGGAGTCAAAAACGTAAAATAAAAACTGTAAGATAAAAACTAAATGAGAGAAGTATTCGACAGAGGGTTTACTTTGAAAGACAGTGCAGTATACTGTTAATGGTTGAGAAGATATAAGAGAGGAAACTGTGAAGATTTTCTTTTCAAGATGAGAAGAAAAACGTAGTAGTATTGAGAGTGTGAAAATGGGGTAAGAAGGGAGAGAGAAATGGAGGTATTGAAAGAGTTTGAGTGATGGAGTGTTGTTGTGTGTGAGGGAAATTTAAAGAAGAAAAAGCGATGAATTGAGTGAGACGGATTCTCTCTTTAAAGAAAAAAAAACCAAATTGCTTTTAATGATATTTTGAATTCCACCAATTAAAATCACCCACCATAGTCTGTTTCATGCGCTACTATTTGTCTCGGACACAGAAATCTCATAAGAAATAAAGAAAAGTTGTTCTTAATAATGAGGGTGGGTTTGTTTGGATAAACAACTTAATTAAGCGATTATAAAATTGTTATGTCAGTAGATAAGTCCAAATAAACCAATCGGTTACTTTAAGAAATTGATTTACCTCTTTCTACCTTTAGTCAACAAAAGTACAAAAGATTCACACATAACTCTGCATACATTGTCGGTTGTTGTGTCCTGTCACTATAAACATTGGTGAAAAATTCAATGTCACACATAACTCATTAAATTTTAATGTGTTAAAAAAAACTTTATTTAAAATTAATTATTAATAGATCAATCAAGTACGAATTCAATTAATTGCATTCATATGTCTTAAATTAAAACATAAATTAAGAAAATCAGACATCAATCAATGATATTATTAAAGACAAAAGATATAAAAACAAAATTAATTTAAAGGAAGAAAAAGCTGAAAGCAACACTACATAGAGGGAAGGCCGAGGAATAGAGTGAGGAAAAGGAATCCAATGTGGGATGGGCTGCGATGCAATCAATGCTTGTTGTGATTCTCCTCCTCTCTTTTCTAATAGTAATCTATCGTCTTTTTCATTTCCTTTCTTTGTATTGCACTCATTGTCCTTGCTTTGCTTATCAAGTACTCTATTGATTCCTAATCTTTGATACTTTTATTTTTTATTTATGTTTTAAAACAATGATATTTAAAAAAAATCAATGTACGATTTATTATACTTTTTCAAATACACCCTTCATATTTATTGAGTTTTTTAAAATTTCAAATCATAGATTAGTTGTTTCAATACACTTTTATTTTTATTTCAATTATCCCAAGATAACTATATAAGGAGTATTTTTGTATTTAGCTAACACAAATTAATGATATATTAATTTGTGTGTAACAAGCCAAAAGTACCAAATATTAGGAACAGAGTGAGTATATGCGTGGCCGGACCATTACTTTACTATTGTCCCTAACTTGTCTTGTTCAATACCAAGGTAATCAAAACCGGGATAGGATATTGAGCGAAAGAAAAGCGGCTGATTCAAGGTTATGAGGTTCAACCGGTTGAATCGGGAGT
Organism: Oxytropis ochrocephala; assembly: GCA_020916435.1. NCBI lineage: Eukaryota > Viridiplantae > Streptophyta > Magnoliopsida > Fabales > Fabaceae > Oxytropis > Oxytropis ochrocephala. The sequence goes on from CM037090.1 coordinate 97,882,475, forward strand.
TCAACCGAAATTAATTAAATAGATTATTTAATATTCTTTCCACAATATATAAAGGGTAAAAAAACAAAAAAATGTTATAATATCACATAATAACATTATAATATTCAATAATAATAGATACTATAATATAATTACTGTTATTTTTTGGTTACAATATAAATACTCTTATAATAATATTATTGTACATACTAATTTTTTAATTATTTTTTATTTATTTAAAAATTTTAATTATTAAAAAGGATAAAAAATATTCCATATACCAAAAATTAACATCATTTATCATTTTTTTTATAAAAAAATCAACATGATATACCATTTTTTAACAAAATAGGTCAAATCTGGTTTTCTAACAGATTTCCCGTTTTTAGGCGATTTCCAGTTCGGTTCCCGGTTTTTGGCCAGTTATCCGGTTCAATTGCGGTTATCATGCAATCCGGTTTTCATGTTCAATTGGACCGGATATGGGTCCTGATTGAACCACGGCTCGGTCCGGTTTTGACAATCTTGTTCAATACAAAGACTCTCTTTAGCAAACCAAATCTAATAGCTTATAGTAGATTTGACTAGCGAATTTGACCAAATGGATAGCGGATAAAAAATTTAGAGGTATTTGACAAGCGATGGCGGATAACGTTTCAGACGTAACTTATATTTGTTTTTTGAAACACTAATTCAAGTAGCATTCGAGTTTATAGTTTATAGTTTTTACTCTTATTATTTTAATAGTATTCCTGCAAATGCCATTTGTAACCAACGTTTGGATTGATTGTTAGTTAAAACCACTTTTAGTTTTTAATTTATTGTAACATGTGATTTAATATGTGGCATGCCAAATTAGCTTTCTAACTTTTTGCTAAATAATTGTTTCCTATACTTCATTGCATATTTTAATGTTATATGTTATACACATATTATACACACATGTGTTTCTTATCTTTTAGTCATGTTTATATCAAATTTATATTATGTATCTGTATCTTGATTTTTTGAAAAACCACTTATCACGTACTAGCACCTGTACCCGGTACCGATACCGTAACCGTATCCATGCAACACAGGTGACAAGTAGTGGTTGTTTAGCAGTGTCACACTTCAATGGCTCTAATGGAAATAGCACAGTGAAATCTAAAGCCTTAGAGCAATAGTGATGGAGCAATGAATATCTAAGAGTCTGTTTGGGAGTTTGTAGGGGAGGGGAGGGCTTTAATTTGGGGGCGAGTGGAGTAAAGAGAAAGTTATATAAATATTTCACATTTATTGAGAGAGTGATTTTGCAGACAATGATTTTAGAATGCTTATTATTAGTATAATTTTAATGTTAATTAAGACTATTATAAAATGATGTAATTGATGTGAAGAATTTGTCTAAGCTCTCCCAAACCTCCAAAACCCTCCTCCAATACATTTTTTAAGTTACTCCAAATTAGGGGGATCTGGATTTATGAAAGGAAAAAAATCTCCAATAAAGTTGACGGTACATTTTTCCTCTCATTTGTCTTCCATCCATCCTATTTTTTTTAAGTCATCCCCTCCCCTCCTCTCGAAACTCACAAACACGCCCTAAAGCTTTTTTCGATTGCATTATTATTTCTTCAACTGGATAACGGGGTCCTTTGAAAAGAAAACATGAGATTTGCCAAGTTAGTTTTAAAGATTTGTTGGAAGACAATATACAAAAGTAGTTGGATTTGGTTCAATTGCTCATAATCCTTATTGTGTTTTAAAACATTATGAAAGGCCTCAACTTGGTGAGGCTATGGTTAGGCATGAAAGCCATTGATATTTTTTTTCCAATGCTTCGCCCAAACACCATAGCTTTCAAACTAACTTGTTCAACTTCAATGTGACCATTATGCACTACCAAAACAAAAATTAGAGCAAAGATATTTAGCATGTAAAATGGAAAATATTGCACCCATGTTAAAGAAAGTCTTATGCAATATTGCAATGCACCTCGCTATTTTTATTACAGAAAAATGTGGTGAATTCCCAAATCAAACCGGTTGGTAGCATATAGTGTCTGAAAAATGAAAATCTTTTTTGGTTTAGAAAAAATGTGGTGAATTCCCAAACCTTTTTTATCATTGCAAAAAATGTGGTGAAACCTCGGGATGACCCTCGTGTCTTGGCTTATGCCACTAGGCCAACTGTGTTGGTGAAAAATGGAAAAATAATTGCTCAAGAACATTTAAATTCACGTATTAATAGCTCAGAAGAGAATGCACTTGGAAATAATGACCACAATTCGAAAGAAATCTTACGATTTGTTTTGTCCACAGAAGTAAATCATAATTCATTTATTTAGAGATATTTTATAGTTTCTTCAATTAAGAATTGAAAATTATGCCATTCCCTCCCCTCCCCTCCCAAAACCCCCTCCCAAACATAGTATTATAGTTTCTTCAATTAAGAACTAGTATTTTACAGTGCATACGCATGCGGTGATCTTATGTATGGTTAATATTGCTTTATGAAGTCATATTAGTAATTTTAAAGTTATTCATAAGTTGTGAACAATATTCAATATGTATGATTTGAAATTCATAGTGGAATATGAATCCCCGTTGACAATCAGAATTACATTGATCCATAATAACAAATTTGGACATTAGAGGTAAAATATGAATCCCCTTTGGCCTTCCTGTTTGCATCCTCGTTGGCCCTCCTGTTGGCACTCTCCTCACCTCTCTCGTTGCCACCCCCGTTGCAGCTCTCATTGCTTAGAGTCTCTAGTTGTCGCTCTATTGCCACATTTTAAATCATATTTTTCTATATGATTTAATATTAATTAAATCATATTCGTTTAATTAATTTCGTTGCGGTTGTCACGTATTATGACTTTTTTATATATAATTTAATCATATTCATTTAATTATAAAAAGTTATTTTGTAATTTTTGGTAGAGGTTAAACTTTTTTTACAATTATCAGTGATTAAATTCAATGATTTAATAGAGAGATTATAGTAAATAGTAAATTTTAGATTATTTAATTATTGAATGTAATGTTAATTTAATAAATTAACATAGTAATTTTGTTTTTACGGGTTTACTTAATTATTGAGTGTACCGTTAATTTTATTACATAGTAATTTTGTTTTTGTTTTTAGAAGACAAAAAAAAATTTATAGGCGAGACAGCCCGTTAGGCGACAATGCGCCATGTGGATAGTTTTGTAACATAAATATATTTTAGATAAATGTATATATATATATATATATATATATATATATATATATATATATATATATATATATATATATATTTGTGAAACATAAATATATAATTTGGTGAATCATAAATATACTTTAGATAATACAACATAAAAAAAGTTAGTTACAATGGTGTGACTTTTATGTTGAGATATAATAATAAAAAGGGATATATATAATTCGAGTGCACAAATTAACAAAAGATCTATGCTAGCTCAGTGGTTAAGGGGCGTAGTTTCAGTGAGAAGGTGCGGGTTCAAGACCTCCCTTCTCCATTTTGCAAAAAAAAAAATTAATAATAAAAATGAGCTTGTAATGTCGATCAATTGTGTGTGTCGATTTTGTGTAGGCGGCGCATGTCATTGTTGCCAGCGCCTCAGCTTTTTCACGAGACAAAATATGACATGTTTTTGTCTTTTAGCGATTTAATGACTAAAATGCCCCAAAAATTGGACAGTTGTCAAGTAAATAAGAGCACTAAAAATGTAATTTTCCTATCACTTGATTTTATTAATTGAAAGTAGATTGAATAAGCTATACAAGGATTAGACTATATTTTTATACACTCAAACCTCAATATGCTTATCATCAATCAATATGAGTAGAGTACAAATTGGTACCGTGAGAAGTAGATTGGGGTCAATGCATTTTTTTACTTCTTAAACTAGGACCAATTGATCAATTTATCTACCATAATTAGATTATTAACAATCAATTAACATACTTATCGAAAAGAAAAAAAAACAAGGCTTTTTTTTTTCTCACCCCCTTCTTCTCTATCTCACCCCCATATTTCAAAAAAACCCAATACTACCCCTGCCTTTTAAAAAAAATTAGATTAAATTTTTCGGAATTACCTCAAAATAAGGTAATTTCGGTTCAAAAAAAATTAAAATTTCGGAATTACCTCTAAAAAAGGTAATTTCGATTCATAAAAAATTAAAAATTTCGGAATTACCTCTAAAAAAGGTAATTCCGAAATTTTAATTTTTTTTTAAAGTTTGTATATTAAATTAATATTTAAACGCGTTTTATTTAGGAAATATGATACGAACGATTTACGATTTAAATAACAATACGTCAAAATATATAAAATGACCAACATAAAATAGGAGTACAAATACAACTATGGGTCCAAAATGTTTAACAATGATGAAAATAAGCACGTGAAGTAGGTGAGCGAGGCGACATCTAGGGCATCCGGGTCAATCGGTTTGCTCTGCACCTCTCTCTGAAATGTCTGCTGGGACAATGGGGCTTGATGATATGGTGGATCTGAGCTAGCTCTGGCGTGGCTCTGGGTGTGGCTCGCACTTGGAGTAAGACGCACACCACAGTTACCCGATTGTACCAAGGAAGGTAATCGGGATCGCACTTCAGCCGTGTGTAGCCCGCCAATCGACTAACTTTGCCAAAAAGTCCGCACCCAAATCGATACATCGGCCAACCACTGTATGATCCTCGTCGCGCGAGGAGGATTACCCGAAATGGGTGGAAGAGGACCTCTGTGGTGGCGCCGAACCGCGATGCACCACATGCGGCATGTAGGGAGCAGCGTTATCGCCCCAAGCAACCGACCTCTGTAAATGGATATGTTCGACAAAGGAATATCTTGCGCCTGTAGTGCATATAAGGGGTGAGGATGACATCCTCGGTGCGAGCATCTATCCGCTCCACAAAGTCCACCAACTTTATTTTATCCGACTTCTTGTTCCCCAGTTTGGTGTACGTGGTGATCGTCTAGCTAACACTTTCCGACCAACGACGGTGGGAAAGTGCTCGTAGATTCAACACTGAAATAATTAAATTAAAAAATAATCAGTTATTAATATATGAGTAATTTAATTAAAAGCTTTAAATTAAAAAAATAAATAAATGATTACAGAGGCGATGTCGCGTATCCATGAATCTGCTTGGTCGAATAAAAGATCGCTTTTGTCAGCTGGGTGTAGAGGTAACTAAGAGCAGCTATACCCCAAGACCACTGGCCACACTGCTGAAGATCCTGAAGCAGATACATCCACCTCACTGCACTAATGTGTGAGTCTTGTCAGCCAGAATGGTGGTGCCTAACAAGAAGAGCATGTAGCACCGTGCAGCCTGCTCATAAGCACCCGTGCCATGTTCTCCTTGTAGGCGTCCTCTACACAGGAGATCCTCGAATCGCCCCACGTTATGCCTAAGCTCTGGATGACGATGAGCTTGATCCATGCCCAAGCGGTCCACGGCCAAGTGAAGAGCACGAGCAGAATCAAAATCGGCTGTGGTCCATGGGGTGCCATCCAAATGACAAGTGGAGCGGCCGACGACCACATCGTCGGGGTGGCCCCATCTCCCCCCGAAGGGCATTGGAATGGCGGGTCTCGGGATGCCACCTCTCCACAAAGCGGATATCAACTCATGGTTGATTGCCCCCGGAGGTGTGATGTCCAACTCGAAAGCTTAGCTTTGGCGCAACCATGGTCTACACATGGGTGGTGCTCGGCGAGTCTAACTCTAGGAAACTTACGGCCGTGAGATACAACCTTTAGTTTTCGAGGCTGAAAAAGTTAAAATTAAACCATACGTTATTAAAAATAATTAATTAATTATTGTTAAGTAAAATTAAAATAAAGAATTAAAATATTACCTCGCTCTCTGTCATCTATCCGGGGCCTTGCGGTGCATATCCCAGTGTAAATATAAGGGTGTGTGATCCACAGTGGGGCGGTGAACCTCACTTTGAACCTCCTCCTCTTGAACCTCCTCCTCCTCCTCCTCCGATCTTGGCCTCATCCTCCCGCTCCTCAAAGCCTCCCAATGCATCAGCAAGAACGTCATGATCTGACTCTGCAGGTGCTCCTGTTGGTGCCGCATATGGTACTCATGTCGGGGTGGTCACGGTAGAAATTTTGCTCATCACGAGGCCGGTGAGGCTCGAGCTCAACCATCTCTATCACTCTGGCGCGGGCTCTCTGGCGCTCAGAAGCATGCCCAGCAGCTCTGAGCCTCTGTAAAGTGTCTAGAGAAGGAGTACTGCTACTACTGGCCTCCACAGAATGCTCTGCTCGTCGTCGGTTGCGAGTCTTTGCTCCGAAGACTACCTTTCGCGCTACATTGTCTGATCGTCTACTCGCCACTGTTAAAAAAATAAATGTAATTAGAAAATATTAAAAATTGAAAAAGAAAATTGGATTTTCGGAATTACCTCCTTACGAGGTAATTAGAATTTTTCAATTCTTGGGTAATTAGAAAATCCCAACCGAATTACTTACTTTTTGAAATTATGAAATGTGAAATGTGAAATGTGATTTTTGTAAATTTTCAAGGGTATTTTTGTCCGTTTGGGTAATTATGGGGGTGGGATTGATACCGAGGGGGGTGGAAAAAAAAAGCCAAAAAACAATCATTTAACACTTAATGATGAGAGTTGCTTATTATTATTATTACAAATATTATTATCGAAACCAAAACTAATTCCATGAGAATTGCAAAGTCGAAATAGAAGGCTCATCATGCTTTAACCTGTCGAGTTATAAACTTTATCTCATTTTTATAGACTACTCTAAGCTAATCACTAGATCTAGGTTACAAGAGAAGAAAATAAACATAAAACGACTTCAAATTTTTCATTATCCTCAAAGGAGGTAACATTACATCTTAAATACTTAGGGTTTCTAGGAACAATGGATCAGACACATGGGCCATAGGCCTAGTAAGGATAACAGAATAACTAAATTAAAACAAAGACAAGATTCAATACTAATTGTACCAAAAAAATTACTAGATAAAGCTTTTCAACCATGCTATCTTTTGGGCCACGCGAATGGGCCTACTAGAGCCAAATTCGGATTTGCCAACATTACTCCCGGATCCAATGAGAACTTTAGCAACATTTGCAGGAGGCAGCATATATTTAAACCTAAAGTAAAAAATCTTAACAAAAGACGAAGACTCTTTCAATTCATAGAAATAAAAAAAATTAGATGTCTTAGAACTATAATGTTTTACTAATTATTTACTGTACCATTGCTGACTACCTATGGTGTATCTCAAACCTTTTGATCGAAAGAATAATTTCCACTTGTATTTAGAAACAAATTTCGCACTGACCAATACATAAACTTGTTTACTATGAGAATCAAACCCGAGAGTATAGACTCGACCTTTCATATCTTGGAATGATAGCATAAGATTATTTTCATCACATAGCACATGGATCACAGTCAAAACATACATGCCTATGTACCACACACTGCTGCACACTACACTTCTGCATAGCACATGGGATCATAGCAATGAGATGCTTCATGGTTTAAATTTCATAGCATTAATTAATAGTTTTCCCAATAGAAAACAAAACTTCTAAAGGCTCTATTTGGCGCATCTTATCCATTAGCGGATAGCGGATGAAAGAAGCGAATGGAACTAGCGGGTGAATAGTACACTAGTTTGGTAAGCACTAGCGTTTTTCGAGTAGCGTTTAGCGTTTTTTCAAACGCTACTTCAAGTAGCGTTTCAAAAACGCTAGAGAAAGATGATCCATTCGCTACTTTCTCCAACAGAAACCCTCAACTTTCACAGTCTCATTTTCTTTTCTACTCTAAACAGCCCCTGCATCACTTTTTCTTCATTCTTACTTCAAAAAAAAAAAATTCATCATCAAAGCTTGGTGGATGATGATATTGGATGATAGTAGAAAAGAACCTTGGAATGATCATCTTTCTCCCTCATTTTCCTCACAAGAACAGTGAGTTCTACAACTCTCTTTGGGTAAGGAAATTTCTTAATTTTTTTCCTAATCTTCTAATTTATACAAAATATTTAGTTGTTTTATTCCTAGTTCTATAAAATATTTAGCTATTTTATATTAAATTTATAAAATTATTTTATATCATATATTTTAAAATAGAAAAATAATTTAATTATTTAAAATATATTTAATAAAATAAGTGACGTGGTCCCCCTATTTTATTATTTTAATTTATATTTTAAAACATAAAATATAAAAATAGTTTATTTATTTAAATAATTTTATACTTTTAAATAAATATTTAACTATTTAAAAATATAAAATATAAAAATAGCTTATTTATTTTATATAATTAAATAATTTTCTATTTTAAATAAATATTTAAGTATTGAAAATATAAAATACAAAAATAGTTTATTTATACAAATATTATTTAGAAAATAGGGGACTAAAATTGCAAAAAAAATAAGTAGGTCGATCAAAATTGCGTATTTAGTAAAATAGGGGGACCAAAATTGCCCAAAATAAAATACGGAGATCAAAATTGCACATTTAGTAAAATAGGGAGACCAAAATTGCCCAAAATTAAATAAGGGATCAAAATTGCACATTTAGTAAAATAGGGGACCAAAAAGTGCATTTAAGCCTTTTAGTTATGTAATTTAAAGAAATTTAGGTATTTTAAGATTTTTCTGTAATGAAATTATGTATTTGGTAAAATAAATAATATTTTTTTGAGAAAATATTATAGATTATTTTTTGCCGCCATTAATAAAAAATTAGGATTAAATCATTGGGGTCAACAAAAAAAAAAGTGGGGTCAACTTATTAAATTATCCCTATTATTGGTTGAAATAGAAAGCAAGGAGTGGGGTCGGTTGACCCAATGTGTATAACGTGGATCCGTGCTGCTTTCGCTCTCACGTATCCAAACCCATCTCCCCTAGGCCTTTACTTTTCCCACACCCCCTCCTACTTAAACACACCCCTTCAAATTTTAAATTCCCAAATTACCCCCATTTAAAAAATTAAAAAAACCCACACCCCTCCCTTCACTCTCTCACGTCTCTCTCTCTCCTCATTCAGACCCTACTCTCACTCTCCCTCTCACTCACTTTCTCCCACTCACTCAATCTCACCCAATCTCTCACTCGATCTTCTCCTGAAACAATCTCAAGAGCGGTGGTTATTTTAGCCTCTCTCTCTCTCTCTCTATTCGTTCCATTTTCATTGGGTAAGCCTCTCTCCCCGCCTGCGCATTTGGGTTTTTTCTGGCGAAACTGAATTGTTCGAGCGGCGTCCTTGAACACATGAAAGCGAAGGTGTTCGAATGAGTCGTGTGAACACCGTCTGAACGACCTCATTCGAGCCGTTGTGAGTGGGAAAATTTGAAAGCCGACTTGTTGAGCGGGGTTGTCTTGAACGAACATGTTCGCATGTGGCGTTCGAACAATCGTTTGACAAGATCTGATTTCTCGGCCTTTTTGTGATTGGTTCTCTTAATTTGGTTTAATTGGTTCTCTTGATTGTTGTTTGAGATATGGTGAGGAGCGGTGGTGGTAATTCAAAGACAACCATCCGGCGGCCAGTCGGCACCTCCTACGGTTTTCAACCGCAAAAGGAGGAAGAAGCGGGTGAACCATCCAGGTAGGGTGCGTCTTGGGGTAGAAGCGGGGTTGATGTTCCTCCTCCCCCACTTCCCGGGATATTGGGCGGGATATTGAGCGTGATGCTCAATTTCAGAGCATATGAGTTAGGTGGCCCTTACAGGCCTTCATCTACTAGGCCTTCATCTTACAGGCCTTCATCATCTGACATCATGAGGAGGAGGAGGCTGAGCCTCGGAGGCTCTTTGCTCTGAGGCGACATTCCCATTTCTGGTGGACGGAAGATGGTTACTGTCTTGCCCACATCGGGGCACATATTCTTATTGATTTCTATTACGCCGGGTAAGTTATTATTTTATAGTTGGTATTTATAAATTTGTTTATTATGTTGTTGAATGTTTTGGCTTATTGTGTCATTTCTGAATGTAGGTTCAGTCGGATTTACAAATAATTCCACATGGACACATTACGACAGTGTTTCATGTTAGGATTAGGGACACTCGGCGAACCTTGGGGTTGGTTCCTCTGGTTGGGCTTAGTTTCCCCATTCTCCTGAGAAATTTCTTTGAGCGCATTCATAGGCGTTGGCGGCCGGATGCATCATCATTCCACCTTCACCGTGGGTGAGATGAGCATCACCCTTGACGATGTATCCCAGCTGCTACACATCCCCATCACTCGCCGGTTCTATGACATGCGGGCCCGACTTCGTGGCGGGGAGAAGCATTTCGATTGACTATTTGGGGGCCACACCGAAGATCACGTTGCCGGACTTGGTAGTGGGTTGTCTGTTGGGCTCGTATGGGTGAGGATAGGGTCTACCACCCGACCATAGGCGAGGGGCGGTGGGCTCATCTTTGCTAGGGCCTACATTCTCTATCTTTTGGGTTGCACCTGTTTTTGCGACAAGTCGGGCAACAAGGTTAAGCTTAGCTACCTTGGTATCTTGGTGATTTGGAGGTTTGTTTGAGACTTTTCTTTGGGGCGATGGCCGCTTGCCCATCTATCTGATCGGTGAAGGATGCTCTGAAAAGAAGACCAAGAAGATTCTTTGAGTCTTCTTCCTTTACTTCAGTATAAAACATATTCTTTACTTTTAAGTTTGCTTTAGGGTTACTTTCAGTTAATAATCAACCAATGATATGTTCATTGCGAGGCTTGGATCTTTGAGCACTTCCAGTCACGAACTTTTCCTCATGGGTGGTGCCACGAAGAGTATGATGAGAGTATGCCATGGGCGAAGAAATGGTTGTCGATGATGGCCACAGGGCCATCAAGTCCTGAACCATCGAGTTATGCCTTGGCCAGGCTATCTGGTGAGGAGGTGACACAGGACCCTTACGGACCCATAGGGAGGTGAGACCGCTTTGAGGAGCGCCGGTTCGAGAGGTTCATTCGGAGTGGTGGCTGCATGACGCGCCATTTGCCAGATCGAGTGCTCAGACAGTTTGGGCAGGTCCAACACATTCCGGAGGATCCCAGACCTGCTACTAGGGCCGTCTGTACCCTATCCGAGTGTGATGAGAGGTGGACATAGTTCGAGGACCACTTGGTGGCGCGGGGGCCTCCCTGTGTGCCGTACTCCTCAAACATGGTGTCAGACTACTTTCCATGGTACTCTAGGGTCTCACATCCCTTTCTCTTCCCTCAGAATTATGTCGACTGGCGATGAGCACGATGTCGGTTGTGATGCGTGTCTTTTATGTTAATTTCATTGATAATGTTTCTTAATCTTCTATTTATTTAAATAATAATGTTATGTTATTTGGTTGACAGATGCTACCAGAGCTGTTGGATTTGGTTGATGACATGGATGGGACCATCGATGATAATGTCCCAGAGCCAACCAGGAGCATCTTTCAGTGCATCAAGAGGCTGCTCAACCCCTTCCGTAGGTTTAGGAGGAGGTTTGGCAATGTGTATGAGAGAAGGAGGGGGCGCAACACCCAGTAGGATCATGTCATAGGGGGGTATATGTTTGGAATTTTTGTATAATTTAAGTACTTTGTTTCATTCGGTTTTTTAATTTGAAATTCCCTTTACGTTGGCGCAAAGTTATTGTCATTACGGTAATAATTACGGTAAAATTATTTATAAAGTAATTACGGTAATACAAGGATAGGAAATTTAAAACGAAATGAAAAAGTGGAACAGAATTTAATATTGGATAAGAACAGAAATGAAAAACACAAATTGCAAAAATACAAGGATATGAAATTTAAAACGAAACGACAGGAAAACATAATACAACCTAGTTCTACTTAGGTAGTGGCCATCAGATGACTAGAGGGATAATGCTACGGACGATGGATTCGGCAAATTCTTGTGTTTCGACGCACAATTCGAGATAAGGTTCAATCAAACCTTGGAAGCTCTCATGTTTCTCAAACATTTCTCGAACGTCTTTGTCTTTCTTGATAGGCACGGGGCACATCCGAATACGATTACGTGGGCCGCTACAGATGTAGGGGAGCGACAAACGATACTAGTGATTTCTTGCTCCACACCATCTAGGTGCACATTTTCTGTTAGTTTTTCTTTCAATTTGGCGAAGGTGATGTTGTTCTTAAGCCTGAAATGTTTAGTGTTACAACCATGAAACAACACACCATGTTGTTGCCTGGACTGGACAGTCATGTGATAGTCAACTTTACAGGTGTGCGTAATGAGTCTTTCCGGTATGGGTTGTTGTGGTGCGGGTGGTCTTTGTTGAAGAAGATGAATGACTTCTTCTGGAGTGCGTATTGTGTCCACGTACAACTCTAAGATTTGTCGCCCCATCGGAACGTTAGCTAGATAATCCATCATTGTGCGGACGTCGTCGTCGCTTTGGATCTCCATGACTGAATAATGGACAGTCCCATCATCTCTACAATTGAACTTTTTGAAACGTATCGCTCCACGTCTTTCGCCACGCTCCTGCGGGCGAATCTTCCTCTCGACCTTTTCCTTCGGTTGGGCGAAGGTGATGTCACTTACTCATCTGTGAGAAGACATGGTTAGGACAACGAAACACAACACACCATGTTCGTCGGTGGTAGCGATCCCATGGTGATGAAGGGTAGTTAGGAATTTGTCATTTAGTCTTGGGTTGAGCACAATTGTCATTCTATTTCGGGAGATCGAGGATTTTGGTGAAGAAGCGATTAGGGTTTGGTGAAGAAGCGATTAGGGTTTGGTGAAGAAGATCGAGGATGTGAACCCCTTTTATAATAGGCATGGTGAAATGTCGGTAGTTAATTTCATTTTAGATCACAAATCGGCCGTTTAAATTCTATCCGTTCGGGCACATTTTCCAAAGGGATTGACATCCACTCCTTTATCGACACATTTGGTGATTGTAAACCGTTGATTAAAATTGTCGGTGGAATGCGAGGCGTCAATACTGTCGTTCTCGCTGCGACGCGTTCGAACACCATCATTCGAACATGTTCGCATGACCCCAATCGCGACGTGTTCGCATGACCACTATTCGAGCAGTAAAAAACGCCCGAGAGGTGTCTGTCCATATTTAACACACTCGAGCGGTCTCGTTCGAACTGTTTCGAAGGCGTGTTGAGCAGTGTGAAAATTTGTGAAAAAAATAGGTTTCGCGCAGTGCTTTTGATCTTTTCACACCTTTATGGGGTGTGTTTCGAGTAGGAGGTGGTGTGGGAAGAGCAAGCGCCCTCCCCTAAATCACTCCTTTGAACTCTCTCCACACATCCAAACCCATATTTTATTCTCTTCTTCAACTGTTGAAACAAAAAAAAATCATTGCAGAGGAAAGAAATCAGAGAGAAGGTAGGAGAAAGCAAAACATAAAGGGGAAAATTAAGAGAAAACCCGAAAGTCATAGAAGAAGAAGTGGGAAAAAGAAATCAGAGAGAAAGAAGAAAAAAGCAAAAGCCAAAACAAAAATGGAGAAAAAAAAGGAAACAGCAAAACCGAAAATCAAAGAGAATTATGATTCATCTCATACTAACAAATTAATTAACATATCTTATGAAGGCTCGTGCATAGCACGAGTGCAAGCTCTAGTTATATTATATAATTGACCATTTTGATAACAATATAAAAATATTTAAATACTATTCCACTATGAGTACCATTTAATTATAAGGTAGTGGCAAGTATGTGCTTTTATTAAAATTAAAATTTTCTTTATATGTAAATAATAAATAAATATTTTAATACACAAAAATTTTGAGAAAAATTGTGGAGTTTCCTTTGGGAATTCCTTTACATATATGTATAGATAAATAGGTATAGATAAATAGATATGTCTCTCAATAGAGATTCATCCTTATAAGTGTAAACTCTGTGCTCTTCTATTTTTTGTGAACCCCAAACCATTTTAACTTGCTAGTTCAATATTTTTTGTCGTTATTGTAGTTGGTTGTTGAAATGTTATGAGCATGCAGTGAGTTAGGGGTGGCAATTTCTATCTGAAAGTGGGGATCTCATGAGGGCCCACTGAATGCGACTCAGTGGCGGAGATTTTTCCCAGTGGGGATGAAATTTGGGAAGAAAAATTCCCATGATCAAAGTGGGGATGGGGATCATACCTGCATCCATGGGGACCATGCCGAATATATTACATAAATATTCTTATTATAGATATATATTATATTATAAATAATACATTTTTGTCTTTTTATACGTGTTTTTAATTTAAAATATTAAATTGTTCCAACTTTTATACTTTTAAATATTAAAATGTAAAAGTAAGACTAACTTTTTTTCATATTAAAATGTTAAACTTTTGAGTTATTGTCTTACTTTTTATATATTTTTCTAATTTTATAATATTTTAATATATATTTTTGCTAATTTTTAATACACTTTTTTGGGATCATGAGGCCCGTGGTGATGGGGATGGAGGAGGAAAGTTCCTGAGGCGGGGAATAGGGATGGGGATGGAGGACAAATTGAGTGGCGGGGGCGGGAGCGAGGAGTACTCCACGCCGCCCCACCCCCCATGCCATCCATCTCCAGGGAGTTACCCTCCGAGGGTTATTGTTTTCTAGTTTACTATTTAACTAGTATGATACTCGTGCATACGCATGGAGTCTTTATATTATTTTCATGAACGAACTTAGACATAATTTAAATAGTCTGGACAGCACATCGTGAAAAAAAGACAAATTTAAAAGTAGTTAAAAGATCTCAAATAAAAAATTTGATAAATATTAAAATCTAAAAATGTAAAAGTATCATTTAAAAACAATCTGTGCATTTATCCCGTGTTCTTTTATATATTAGTGTCAGTGTTGTTATCCCGTATTTTTTTATATATCAGTGCAGTTATCTCGTGTTTTTACATACATCATTGCAATTATCCCGTTGTTAGCCTGTATTTTCAACAGGCTAAATAAATGCAGTCAATAAGGTTGACTTAGGCGCTTTAAAGAGAAGATTGGTGGCCTTCGACGCTCAAAGATGGTTTTCGACTATCACAAAGACTTGGCGAAGAGCGAAGACATGAAGGCTACGATTTGACAAAGAACTAAAAGTTAAAAGTGATTTCACGCAAGGGAGACACCGTCGAATTGTGTTTTGAAGATGCAGTCGAAGGGCGTGATTTTCACGTTGTCGAAGCACTGAGAAGTTTATTTAATCAGTTATTGTTTTCAAATTCAAAATTGTTCAGTTACTTTGTTTCCCTCTCTGTATATATACTAGTTTTCCATATGGAAAACGGGTCACAATCCTAACATACAATTTCTTACGCTCAAACTTCCAGTATTTAGAAAAGCGAGCCTGAAGCGAATGTATGGATCATGCACCAACTCTTTACATTTCTATGCAATTTAAGTTTCTTTCTTTGAATTTTCAATTGCCTTTTATTTTATTTTGTCTTTACGAATTCCTTGGTGTTCAAGGCAATTCCTTGTTTTCTTTTGTTTCCTTTCGTTTGGTTACGCGACGAACACCCTTCTCCTACCACGACCCACTAAGCTTTCTTTGACTTTATTTGGTCATATACTTATATTTTCTCTGATAAAGACTTGTGACTTATTTATCTCTCTTTTTAGGCTCTATTTGGCAAGTCTAAGCGGATAGCGAATGAAAAAAATCAGACCTATTTGGCAAGTTGTAGCGAGTAGCATTTCTGGGGTAACTTATAGTGTCTTTTGAAACGCTACTTCAAGTAGCGTTTGAACTTATAGATTATAACGTCTCATCTTTTTAATCTTTTTTACCCTCATTATTTTTATAATATTCCATTTTGTCCTCAATAAAATAAAATAAATATTTTGTTACCCAATCAGTCCTATTTGTACGTCCTTTTTACATCCTCTTTTTTTTTGGACAATATATTGGTAAGTTATTATTTTTTTTGACCAAACTTAGTACGTTATTATTAGTTGTTGGTTTGTACCTTAATTCATTCCTCTCCTTTCTATTTTTTATGGACATCGTTTTCTTTCTAGTTACAATTTTTTCTCTTATTTTTTCTTTCTATAAATTAATTACACTATTAAAATATATAATTAGTTAATGATAAAAAATTAATTAATTTAATTATCAAGTAAGTAAATAAATAAATTAGATATAAAAAAGAAATAGTATTTTTTTTGAAGCAAGTTCAAAGAAATAGTATTATTCTTAAAATATTTTTTATAAATGGCCCAACGGCTAGCTACTTTTTCATTTTTTTTGACCAACGGCTAGCTACTCATTTCACTGTATATATATAAATAAAGGGTTTTTTTTGGACCCCCACCCTTTCCCCTCATACCCCCACCCACCCTGTGAAAAGACCAAAATACTCCTGCGTTTTTACAAAATCACAATTTCTTCACATTATTGGTCATACCTACGATTGACCACCAGCCACTCCCATATACGCCACAGAGACGTATATACGATTGCCTTGAAATTCCATCACTCGCATATACCCCACCACCAGCCTATTTACGATCAACAATATTTTTCCCATCGTATATACCCCTTTCCAGGCGTATATACGATTACTCAGATTTCAGCCACTCGCATATCGCCCAACCAGACCATATATCGACGCAGCGTTAAAGAGTAAGCATCGTATATACCCCCTTTTTATGTAAATTCGATGAGCAAATTTTTTTACGATTGTTTTTTCTTTGCTTGCGGTGTCCTGTGTGGCATAGATGGAGATGAGAGGTATCTCCTATCGGAGAGAGAGGAGTCATCTTTGGTGCACTCAGAAGCACGAGGAGGCATGTCAGTTTGCATGCTTCGCTGGGAGAGCGAGCACCCAACCAGAGTATCGATGGCCCAGCCACCCGGTATGATGTGCGGCCACCGAGCACCATCATCACCCGGCTTCGATGTCGGGATCTTTGGAGATTTCTATCACGAGGATTTCTTACAGTCGAGTCGGCACAGAGATTGGTATCGGGAGGCCGCCTCTTGAGTACCATCACCAGGCTCCACGAGTACCATCAGCAGGCTCCTCAATACTATCACCAGGCTGCTCCTCAGTACCAGCCATAGCCTCTTCATTACCATCCCCCGTCTGCCGAGTATCAGCAGGAGCAGCCTCAAAGGCATGAGGGGTATCGGTGGATCGTCGTTCTCGGATCATGTCTCAGACTTGATCTGTACGCTACCGACCGGTAAGTTTTGCTTTTTTTGCATAAATAATTTATTTAACTCACATAGTCTGCACTTTTTGCTTACATCAATTATTTAATTTTAATTCAGGAGTATCTGTGTGTTGTCAAAGTATGGGCTCATGGCAACAAAGTCCATACCAGACTCCATCTACATTACCCCCCTACTTGACGTACCACGGTGGTCGGGGACTCGGGCTGCCCCACTTCTCGGTGCATCGCCACGCCACGATGAGACCATGAGTTGTTGTCGGCTTTTATTGAGAGATGGCACTCAGATACTTCGTCATTTCACTTGCCATTTGGTGAAATGACGATCACTCTGGATGACATCTCCTACCTGCTGCACCTTCCTATCCAGGGGAACTATGCCACACCTCCCACCATCACTGTGAGCTCGGAGTATGCCACACAGCTTGCAGAGACATATCTAGGTGTGTCACGGGTTGAGGCTGCTAACAACACTCATGGGGGTCCGTATTACAGCTTCAAATGGCTGGAGCAGGTTTATGAGCGTAATTTGGAGGAGGGGTTGAGGGAAGAAGTCTTGCAAGATGATGCCCTGATGATCAGCAAATCCCATATTAGAATGAACGAGAGTGAGGGAAGAAGTCTCGTAGTATGACATTAGCGAAGCCTGCATCATCTTTGTAACGCCCCAAAAATAATTCAATTATTTACTTAATTGGGTTATTTAAGGATTACAACATTTTATTAAGTCAAATAATTAATTTGGAGTTTTATTTTATTCAGGAGGTGTTTGAGTAATTGAGGAGGTGTAAATAAAGGCCCATGATCCATTAGTTAGGCCCATATTCATGTAATAAGCTTAGGAGTCTAGGGTGAGTGCTCATTTCAACCAAAGCAAAAACAAAAAAATAGAAAGTGAGAAGAGGCGAGAGAGAGGTGCGACGGCTCCAAGGGAGAAGAAGAGAAGATTTTGGCGTGGAGAATTCAAGGCAAGGAAGAGAAGCTTGCTTGTTGGTGATTCTTGGATTCTTGGTGGAGAGAGTGCTTGTTTTCTTCAATCCATTAAGGTAAGGGGGCTCTCTTTCACCTATAATGGGGTATATGATGAGGATTATATATGGGTTAGACTCTAGGATGATTATTGAATTGATTGTGTTGTTAATTGTGTGATTGATGTTGTGTTAGATTCAATTTGGTGAAATTATGGTGTTTGGTGTTGAAATGAACTATGAACATATGTTGCCTACAAGGTGTTTGATGATATTACTCTATGAGTTTTGAAGGTGAATTTACTATGCTTATGTGGTGTTTGATGAAATGCATAAGTATGTGATGATTATAATTGGTTTTGGTGATTGATCATGATGAGTTTTACTTGCTTATGGTTTCTGTGCGTTTCTGGACACTGTTTCGGTCTTTCTGAAACTGGTACTGTTTGGTTGATCCAAAAATTGTGTGGCTGATTGTTTTTGAAAATATACTTAAGGCCGGTCGTTTTGGCACTGGTTTCGTTCAATTTGGAGTTGTGTAGCTCAAGTTATGAGTCTCCAAAGTTAGGTCAAATTTCTGGAGTCAACTGTGAGTATGTTCGGTTTTTGCAGGTTTTGTGTTCTCAATTGAACTCCGTTTTGAATGATTCTTGTTTCATTGAAAATTAGACTTAATTCTCTACGAAATAGGCACTGGTTTCACGAAATTTCATTAAGAAATGAGAAAGAAAATTTGGTTGTAAGTTGGGTAAAGAGTTCTGTCAGATTTTGGTACCTCAGTGTAGTGTTTTGAAAAACTGTACCAACTGGATACTTATTTTGAAAAACTAAAATCATAGGTAGAAACTACACTCAGAGAGCTTTCCAATGAGTGGTCGTTTGTTGAAATCCGATGTCGTTTGCTATTTTAATTAATTCGCCGAAGTAGGTGCACTGCTGTAGGATTTCTGCACTTGTGCTGTGTGACTGTTTAGTCCCTGGGAGTGACGGTTTAGTCCTTGTGTGACGGTTTGGTCCTTGTAGTGACTGTTTAGTCCCTGGGAGTGACAGTTTAGTCCTTGTGTGTGATTTGGTCCTTGTAGTGACAGTTTAGTCCATGACTTTTGGTGTTGATGTATCCAGTGAGTTTGATGTTAGCCATAGAGCTATTGATTGATGTATTGATGTTAGCCATAGAGCTATTGATTGATGTATTGGTGTTAGCCATAGAGCTATTAATTGATGATGTATTGGTGAATTAAATGACGGTGTATCTAATGACGGTGTATTTAATGACGGTGGATTAAATGACGGTGATGAATCTAGTGACGGTGTTAATTCATACATGATATGATTATTTGTGGTTGATGCATTGTTCATGGAGTCACATGCCTCATATGCATCAAAGTCACGGTGTAGGCTTCGGCCTTGATATTATTAATGATTATGACGGACATGCCCGAATAGCGATATTTTTGACGGTGATGGTACCACATGCATATCCATTGGTGTTGGGTTGCATTCATGCATATACTCATGCAATTGGTGATGTCTCTTGATGATTATGAGTTGATGTGTTATAAATTGATGTTGTGTGTTTTTCTATTGAGAAGTGATGTTTCTAGTTGCCTTTCTCTAACATGATGTTTATCATACATTCTATTATATGTGCTAGAGACTCAACCTTCTGCTTTCTATGTTGCTTCTTATGTCGGCAACGTGCAGGTGATCCCGAGTGAAGGTTCTACCTTCCTTAGTCTGGTTGTGGTGTCTTGCTCTGATACGTAGCACCGGGGGCGATTAGTTTATTAGTTGTTTTAATTGAAGTTGTTTGAACTGTTTATTTGGTGATGTATTTGAATATGTTTTATGAAACATGTCTTATTAGATTGCGTGGTGATTAAGTGGTATGTAATGTCACTAAGCAGTGTTTTGAGGTTTCGTCCCGATTGATGTGCTATGTATCACATACTCTATTGTTTTATGAGCATTCAGGTGTTGTTTTATGTAATTTGGTGAAAGTGTAGCACCCTCTTGTGGTTGCATTGAAAAGGAATTCGAAAACTCTGATTTTTATTCATTTAGATAGTTGTATTAGAAAGGGGGTGTTACAATCTTCACTTGTGTTGTGTGATAGAAGGTAGTTGAATTTTTGGTGTGAAAATAGTGATGGTGGGAGTGGGTATATAGTTGAGGTAAAAGATTATCAACCATTGATTTTGTCGTGCAATCCACACCGTTGATCAACTGTGAAAGTGAAATCATTACCGTTGAAATTTTTTTACTGCAAAAAAAAATACAAATTTCAAACCCATCGTATAGATGTCATTTGGGACATATATACGATGCGTATTTACCACATCGTATATATGCCCTTAAGAGGTATATACGATTGGCCGTGTAAGATGCAATCATATATACATCTTAAGGGCATATATACGATGTGGTAAAACTACGCATCGTATATATGTCCCAAATGACATATATATGATGAGCCTTTTTAAAAAAAAAAGATTACAAAGGGCATTTTGGGGTTGTCATTTTGGGTGGGGGTATATGGGGAAAGGGTGGGGGTCCAAAAAAAACCCATAAATAAATGGGTCTGGCTATCCACTTTATGTCTTTATCTATTTTGTTCTTGAGTGATATTTTGTTATTCTCTAACTCTTCTTGTAGGTACCACATAACACTTGAGTGATGGATGAAGGGTACAAAGGAAGCCCAATGAAGCATGTTTCACCTAGAAGGTATCTTTCTCCTAAGAGATATGATTCCCCCTCATGAGTTTCTAGGGAGGTGTCTGCTAGGGTTTTGTTAATGTTTGGTTTTGTTAAGTTAATAACTGTTAGTTATTATTCTATTATGTTTGGTTATCCGCTAGGCCTTGTGTGTTGTCGAGCTAAGAGGGTGATAAAAAGGAGATATTTGTTTGTTTCCTTCGGATATGACCTTTCTACTAAGGGTTTGTAAAGTGCTGTTCATTGAATGTTCTTGACTTTCCCTGAGAAGTTTTACATAGTTATTGTGTGATTCTAGGACTAAGAGTGTGGTGTTCTCTGTGTTTAACTCTGTAAGGGTATTCTGATCCTATTTTCTTTGTGATAAAGAGGTGAGCCATTCCAGAAGTCAATCTTCTTTCATAAAGAGGTTGGCATATAGGTTATTGAGTCCAGTATAGTCCAGTTATTACATCGAGTTTATTTGTGTGTCAAAAGAGCAAAAGTGCATTCCAATAGTCTAGTAACTGAGTGTCAAGTTGTCAAAAGAGAAAAAGAGCAAGTAAGATGTCAAAAAGAGCAAAAGAGCAATTAGGTTAGTTTCTCTTGTGTTAGTAAGGTTTTTCTGGTCTTGTTGGCTGAGTCTTGTTCCCAGTTTCCTGTTGTGTGAGTTTGTCAGCTTCTTTGTTTGTTTGTTCATCCTTTGTCTCTGGTTGAGTTGAGTTGGTATGGCCATTTCCTCGAAATACAGCAACCTTGTGTTGAATAACCCTGAGGTTCTTGATGAAGTTTTGCTGCCTGAAACACAAAATGAAGAGTATGTGTCAAATAATGCCCTAGTAGGGTATATATATATACTGAGAAACACTTGAATGTTAAAGCTGTTAAGGAAGTTCTGGTGAAGGCTTGGGAAACTTTTCCTGGTCTTCATATATCTGAGCTAGGTCAGAATAAATTCTTGTTTAATTTTGCTAAAGAGGAAGATGCAACTGAAGTCATGAGGAAAGCTCCTTGGTTTGTGCTGAATAACCTAATTTGCCTGCAGAAATGGTGTCCCAGTGTATCATGTGATGGGATCAGGTTCAACAAATCACCTTTCTGGATACAAGTTCATAACCTGCCCCTTGAAAATATGAATATTCCCAATGTTACTACAATCTTGAGTAAAGTGGGGGATGTGATTGAAGTTGAGAGCCCAATTGTAAGGGGAAGAATTCTAAGGAATTTTGTTAGAGGAAGAGTGAGTATTTCGCTTGAGAAGCAACTGCCTGCTGGGTGTTGGATCCCTAGAGGAGTACTACCTAGAATCTGGGTTACTTATAAGTATGAAAGACTACAAGCTCTTTGTTATAAATGTGGTAAAGTGGGTCATGAGGTCAAGTCTTGCCCTTCCTCAAGCTACTATCCTCTGGCGGACAGGAAACCTAAGTATGGCCCTTGGATGAGTGTTCTGCTCTAGATCGATTGAGTTTCTAGGGTGAGATGTTACTAAGAGTCCTAACCCTAATGATAATGCCCCTGGTTCTTCACAGGGGAATGAAAACACTGTGCCTGGTAGAGTGGAGAGTGATGAGGAGAGTGTGAGGAAACATTATCAGGAGATTAATATTAGGATGCGAAATCATTATGTTGAAGAAAGACCCTTCCATATCCCTATTCCCACCCTGCACTCTCAACAGGTGCCTAGTACACCCCATCAAGAAGGTGAAGTTAGGTTAGTTAGAACATATGTGGTTGGTTGTGTGGTGGATGTTAATAAAACGCATGATGAGAATAGTAAGTTGCCTCATGTTGAAGTTTATACCTCAGTGGAGTGTAAAAGTCTAAACACAAGCTTAAGTGCGCTTCCTAACCCTGATCCTAAAATAGTAGACCTAAATTTACCAATAGTCATTCCCACAAGTAACCTACCTAGCCAGGAAGAGAGTTCTAACTACATACACAAAACTGATATTGTTAATCAACCAACTTTAGCAAACAGTGAGTGGAGGGATCAGATAGAAGAGAATAAGGCCAAATATATTGTGGGATTACCTTCTGATGATGAAGAAGAGGTTGATAGTATCCATCATGCCCAAATTGGTGTTGAGGAAGAGAATGCTCTGGCCTTAAGGATGGGAGTGAGTATGAACCTGAAAAAGAGAAATATTGAATATCAGATTGCTGGTAATGATAGAGGGAAAGGGAAAATGTTATATAAGAAACATAAGTCTACCACTGAATATATGAGCGGGGTTCAGGATGAGGTCCCTGTGAATCCTTTTGGGATGTTTTGTATTGGGAATTATGACTCTAAGGCTGAGGAGGCGAGCCAAAGCAAGCCCCCCAAGCCATTATGACCATTGTTAGCTGGAATTGTCGTGGTTTGGCGGCTACCACGACAAGCAGAGAGCTTCAAGACCTCATGAAGGGTCAAAAGCCTGCTATTTTGTTCCTAATGGAAACTAGAGCTCAAAAGGAACGTGTTGATAGAGTGAAAAGAAAGCTGAGATTCAAGAACATGTTCTGTGTGCCTGCACTTGGAACAGCTGGTGGTCTTGGTTTGTTTTGGAATAATTCTTATGATATTCAAATTTTGGAGTCTTGTAGGAATTATATTCATACTGGTGTGAAGGAAAAGAAATCTGGTCATCTGTTTCAAATGACATTTGTGTATGGCAACCCTTTATTTAGACAAAGGAGACATCTGTGGGGCAAGCTGTCTAATTTAAACCCTTTTAGAGGGGGTCCTTGGTGTTGTGTGGGGGATTTTAATGAGATGTTGTCTGCTACTGAAAAGGATGGTTCTTTACCTGTTGCTCCTATTAGAATGGCTCTTTTTAGAGAGTTTTTGAACTCTAATGGTCTAATGGACATGGATCTTAAAGGGAATAAGTTTACTTGGTCTAGTAACCCTAGAGATGGTATTATCACTTTTCAAAGGATTGTGAAATTTTAATGAAATGGAGTTGTATTTTCCTCATGCTATTGGTATTGCTCTCCGATTGTTTCCTCGGATCACTCTCTCTCTAATTCTCCATTCTAGTCCTCTGAGAGAAGACACATGTATTTTAAGTATGAGAAGTTTTGGGAAGAGCATCCTGATTGTAGTAAAGTTGTGGTTGATGGTTGGAGATCAACTCATGCTTCTGATTCTGGGTGGGAGCAGTTTATTTCTAAAGCTAAGAACTGTAAGAGAACTTTATCTACCTGGCACAAAAACACTTTTAAGAATGCTTTTCTAGAGATTACCAAGTTAAAAGTTCAACTTCAAAAGCTGCTGAATGGAGATGATCCTTCTAGTAAGTGGACTGTAATTCGGGAGTTGAGGAAGAGCATTGAGGGCTGTCGTCGAAGCAAGAAGAAGAGTTGTCTTTGGGGTCAAAGGTCTAGGGTTCATTGGTTGCAGAATGGTGATAAGAATTCTAAGTTTTTTCATGCTACTACAATTCAAAGGATAGACAAGAATACCTTGTATAGGTTGAAGGATGCTGGACGTATCTGGGTGGAGGGACAGTCTGGGGTTATGAAAGCTGTGGTGGATTATTTCAAGGATATTTATACAGCGTCTACCATTTCTTTGGATCCTGTGTGTTTGAATGTTATCCCTAATATTGTTACAGAAGACACTAACTCTGCCCTTTTGACTCCTGTCTCGTTGTTAGAAGTTGAAAGAGTTGTATTCTCCTTAGGTGCTCAGAAGGCCCCTGGTCTTGATGGCCTTAATGGCCATTTCTATCAACAGAACTGGGACACTGTTAAGCTTGACGTGTTTCATGCTGTTTTGGAGTTTTTCAACACTGGAACTGTGGGTTTCACTATCAATGATACTATTGTGGCTCTTGTTCCAAAAGTTCTTCACCCTGAGGCTATTTCACAACTGAGGCCTATCAGTTGATGTAATTTTATTTACAAAGTTATCTCTAAGATTTTGGTTAAGAGGTTGAAACCTTATCTGAATACCCTTATATCCCCTCAGCAGAGTGCTTTTAGGGGGGGGGGGGAAGACTCATTCAGGATAACCTGGTAGTTGCTCAAGAGGCTTTCGACTTTCTTAAGAGGAAGAAAAAATCTAAGTGTCAAAGTTTTGCTATCAAGTTGGTCATGAATAAAGCTTATGATAGAGTGGATTGGTCATTTCTCAAAGCAGTTCTTCTTGCTTTTGGTTTCTGTGAAAGGTGGTCAGTCTAGTTATGTCTCTTGTGTCTTCGGTCAGATACCAATTTCAGGTCAATGGTTCTAGGAGTATTTATGTCTGCCCTTCTAGAGGTCTTAGGAAAGGAGATCCATTATCTCCTTACCTTTTCATTCTCATGTTTGATGTTCTATCTAGGTTAATCTCTCATTCTAGTGATCAGGGTCTCCTTGAAGGGTTGAAACTGGCTCCAAGAGCCCCTTTACTAACCCATTTATTTTTTGCAGATGATGCCATTATTTTTGGCAACGCTAATTCTAAGGAGGTCTATCAAGTGGTTAATATTCTAAATGTTTTTACTAGAGCTTTTGGTCAAGTGATTAGCCTTCAGAAATCTGGCTTGGTCTGTGGTGGTGGTGTCTCTCCTCTGCTTAAGGAATCTCTGTCTAATATCTTACATATCCCTATTTGGGACTCTCCTGATAAATATCTAGGTATTCATGCTGAGTGGGGGAGATCTAAATCTATGGCTCTCCAATGGATCAAAGAAAGGGTATTTAGTAAATTGGAGGGTTGGAAGGAGCATTTTCTGTCTCAATCGGGTAAAGAGGTGCTTATTAAGTCTGTGGTGCAAGCTATCCCTTCCTATGTCATGAC
This sequence comes from Oxytropis ochrocephala, assembly GCA_020916435.1. Lineage (NCBI taxonomy): Eukaryota > Viridiplantae > Streptophyta > Magnoliopsida > Fabales > Fabaceae > Oxytropis > Oxytropis ochrocephala. Next base: position 97,908,030 of record CM037090.1, read on the forward strand.
AATGGTGAGATTGCCTAAGAATTTCTGTCAATCTTTGTGTTCTGCAGTGGCTAACTTCTGGTGGAGCTCAAAAGTCAAAAAAAGAGGTATGCATTGGAAGAGTTGGGAGACTATGTGTAGTGCTAAGAATAAAGGTGGGTTAGGCTTCAAAGATTTTGCTATTCAAAATTCAGCTCTCCTCTCTAAGCAAGCCTGGAGATATACACAACATCCTAATGAATACTGGGCTCAAATTCTTGGAGGTATTTACTGTGAGAGACTGGATTTTTGGCAAGTGAAACCTAAGGTTGGGATATCATGGGTGTGGAGGAGTATCCTGCATGGGAGGGATCTTCTGGTGAAAAATGGTAGATGGAATATTGGTAGTGGGGAAAGAGTGAGAATAGGTTCTGATAGTTGGTTAGCTAATGGTGAGAAAGCTTTGGTTGTTCAAGGTTGACTAGCTACTAATGTGAGTGAGTTAATTGATCAACAAACCCATAAGTGGGATATTGGTAAGCTTAGACTATGTCTTGAGCCTGCCTCAGCCATTGAAGCAGTCAAGACTCATATTGGGAGGGCTAATCCTGAAGATAAGCTGTTCTGGCCTCTTACTAAGGATGGTTGTTATAGTGTGAAGTCAGGGTATTTGAGCATCAAGGACCTGGGGAATAATAATCTGAGGGCTACCTCTACTTCTTATATTCACTCTGAGCTTTCATGGAAGGCTATTTGGAGTGCAAATGTGCCTGAAAGGATTAAAGAGTTTGGTTGGAGGATTAAGCAGGAATCTCTAAAACATCTTTAGAACATCTTTTCTGTTGTGTCCACTGGACTTCTCTATGTGGTTTGAAATTGCAAATTTGCCAGGTTCCAACTATTCTCTCTATTTCCTCTATATATGTATGGTTGGATGATTTTATTGCTAAAATTGCTAATGATGAGCCTGATGCTAAGGATAACTTTGCAAAGATCCTTATCCCCCTTTGGAATATTTGGAAGGCTAGGAGTAATAAGGTGTTTGAGAATAAAAATCCTAGTCCTTTTGAAGTTCTTCTGTCTACTAACAAGCTTCACCTTGAATTTGCTTTTGCAAATTGCAAGGTTAGTTCCCCTAGTAACCCTACTATCAAACAATGTGGTGCTAAAAGAAGGTGGAATCCCCCAAGTCATAAAGTTATTAAAGTTGATGCCCACTTTGAAGTAAACACTGGAAGAGCTAGCTCGGGGATAATTGTTAGGGATGAAGATTGTACCTTTTTGACTGGTTTGTGCTCCAAATTCTTTGTTGCTTCTCCTCTAATGGCAGAATCTCTTGCGATTCGTGATGCAGTTACTTTTGCCTCTAGCCTCCTTATTCTCTGTGTAGTCATTGAATCAGATTGTTTGATTGCAATTGAAGTTTGTAATGGAAAAAGAATCAGTCAAGAAATTGAACACATAGTAGCAGATATTCAAAGTTTAAAGTGCGATTTTACTTGTTTGAGCTTCAATTGGGTGAATCGTGAATGTAATTCTGCTGCTGACTTGGTTGCCAAACTTTGTGACTCTGATTCCTTGCCGATTGATTGGATCTTCCATATTCCTGCCTCTTTGCGTCTCATCTTGAACAATGAAGCATTGAGATGTTCTCCTAGTTAAGTTTGCTTGTTGCATGTGGAATTTCGTTGGGGTTATTGAAGATCGTGATTGGTGTTCTTCCTAGGGTTTTCTCGTTCAGGGTTGCTTCTCGTTTGTGTTTCGTATTGTAGTGTTTGTGTTTTTGTTTCTCGTTGTGTTTTTGTAGCGTGTGTTGGTTTTGGTGGACTGTGGGCCGGGTTGTATTGACCCGTTTGCCTTTGTTCTAGTTTCTGTTTTGGGCCGGGGTTGTTGTCTTGGTCCTGTTGCTATGGTGTGTTGTTCGGTTGGTTTATGTATCTGTATTCGGTAGGGCTTGGCCCATTATCAATGAAATCCGGATCTGTTGTTCAAAAAAAAATATAGATATGATGAGGATCAAATTTCTTGGTTTTTTAGTGAGTGTGTTCCTCACATTGCCATTTAAGTGCCACGTGGCAGCCATCTATTAGTTCTTGGCGACGTGGCACACACGTAGTCATGATGACATGGGGTGATATTGTGCCACGTCACTTTTTCTAACAGAAAGTTAACGGTAGGGGGTAACTAAAAACATTTAATATTTGTAGGGTTTGTTTTAAGAGTTTTTTTTTTTTTGCAAGGGGTAAATGAATTTTGGCCATATTTGCGAGGGTAAATGATATTTAAGCCTTTATTTTATTGAGGACAAAATGGAATATTATAAAAATAATAAGAGTAAAAAAGACTAAAAAAATGAGACGCTATAATCTATAATCTCAAACGCTACTTGAAGTAGCGTTTCAAAAAACACTATAAGCTACCTCAAAAATGCTACTCGCTACAACTTACCAAACAAGTCTAATTTTTTTTATCCGCTATTCGCTTAGACTTGCCAATGAAAGCCTAAAAAGAGAGATAGGTGTTATACCCCAATTTTGTCCGAGCTTTCCTTCTTTCTTAATTCTTTTTCAAGCACGAAAAAAAAACTACAAAGTTTGAAATAATAGTTTTTTCTATGTAAGTAATACAATAGGAGGTGAGATGAGAACAAGGAAAGAATAAGAAGCCAGCGCGAAGCATGCATCAGAAGAAATCCCTCTTCGAATTACTGAAGCAATGCTTTTATGTACAAACACACACACACACACTTGAAATTTGTTTCATGCAAACACACAACGTACGTACCCATATACCCCATAATACATAGTAACAACATCTTTACATGCTTGAATTGAGAGATGATGAAGTTAGGGAAATTGGGATTATTTGCGCTGCTACTCTTCTTCAGCTTGGTTTGGTAGTAAACACAAAAGTTCAACTTCACCGTGTGGGTTAAAGGCTCAGTAGTATACATGAATTTCTTGCTTAGGCAGAAATTGAGTTATATTATTAGTCCTACATCGAATGTTTTAGAGAGAAAAGCGTGGAGTTTAGATTATAAAAGGAGTATTTGTCCAAGTCAAAGAGAAGAGATCATTGGCGGGTTAAGTGATCTTTTGGGTCAAAGCGAGAGCGGCCCATTTCACTAAAAGTCCGTCTTTGATCATTTGGACGTTTTGAGTCGGCTTTCCGATTCTCAAAGCGGTTCGCGCGATCTTGGGGTCAAAATGGACTAGATAGGAGTCCTGTTCGCGATTGACACAGTCGACGACTTCGGTTAGGTTCGACTCGTCGAGTCCATGTTAGTTTTGTATTTATTTTGTTTATTTTTATGTACATATTTATTTATCATTTATTTATAATATAATCTATTTATTTATTTATTTATTGTTTATGTATATATCTATTCATATTTATTTATGTATATAGTTATTTGTTTATTTATTTATTTATTTTAGCCTAGTCTTTATTAATTATCGGTTTTGTCTTTTATTTTATTTTATTTTTATGCACAAATTAGTTTATTTCTTCAAAAATCAAATAAAAGACTAAATCGATTATACAACCGGGTTAGTCATCATCCTAGGACCAATGAGTACATGCATATTCGAGAATCTTAAAAACTTATAAGTAAATAAATAAATCACTTTTCCTAAAAATAGGGAGTAAGTCGGTTGTACAACCAAGGTTAGTCAATGTTCTAGAACTAATGGTACATGCAGATTCGGGAGTTCTAGAATACCTATTCTAAAATCAACTCACCTCACATCAAACAAACTTCTTTCAAAAAACCTCAAAAATACTTTCAAAAGTAGGGGACTAAGTCGGTTGTACAATCCAGGTTAGTCGTCGTCTAGGAATCGTTGAGTGGTATGCAGTTCAAGGAATCCTAGGACCCTACACTAAAAAACACCAACCAACAAACCTTTTTCAGGAAGAACTACGTAGCTTTGATTCCTCCATTGCATCCGGAGGTACGTAGAAGCAAGACTCAACACTTGTCAAGCACTAAAAACTAAAAATTTAAATATGTTTTTTCCTCTATAAATAAAAGGGTAATTATTAATAAATCTTAATTAGTTAGACAAATGATGTCGTGGGGTGCTAATACATTTCCCACACATAACGACTCCCGAACCCTAAACCTGCCTTGTCCAAAACGTAATAGGATTTTCCAAATTTGCCCATAACCTAAAATTTGGTGGCGACTTCCTATGAATCTTCGAAGAATCCTTTCCCAGATTTTTTAGTCGCTACAATATGTAAGTCACAAGTCTTTATCAGAGCAAATATAAGTATATGACCAAATAAAGTCAGGAAAACTTAGTGGGTTCTAGTCTTTACTAGGGGTGGACAAGAAGTTGTCACCCGACCGAACCCGCATTACCCGAGGTAATATTTCCTCTTTCGGACAACACAGAACGGGTCTCGGTTACCCGAATCTTGAAAATCGGTTATACGGGCTTATATGGTCGGATTCGGGATTGAATCCTACATCCATCAATACCGTCACCGACCGAAAGTTAATTGATCGCACATCTGTATTTCTGAACAACGCAACTTTGCAAGGTTAATTGATCGCACACTGGTATTGGTAGCGCAAGTAATGAAAGTCTGCACATAAAAAGCTTTCAAATAAAAAGCAGCATGGCCAGCAAAAAAAATAATAAAAAACAGAGTGTAGCTGTACATATTTTTTTTATTATATAAAAGTACAAAAAATTTTAAAGTAATTTCTCTTTCTTCAACCTCCTTTTCTTCTTCCTCTAGAAACTGAAAAAAAAAAGTTTCAGGCACCATGGAACCATTTTTGTAAAGCTACAACCACTGATTTCGCTTTCTTTTATTCTCCTCCTGTTAATCCGCCACAAACCACCCGTGGAAACCGCGAAACCGTCAATCCGAAACCCGCAAAACCCGTAGTTACAAATGGTCGGAGATGGACCTTAGCTTCTCATCCATGGTTTTCTTCGGTTGAGCTATTTTTGGACCGAATCCGACCAGATCCGACCGGTGTCCACCCCTAGTCTTTACCCACAATTTTGGGCACAAAGCAGTTCATATACATAGCTCCACACTCATCATTGAGATAAGCCAACAAGCTATCACCTAGTACATAGCTCACAGAGTAGTGCATTCATATACATAGCTCACAGAGTGACATAAGCCAACAAGCTATTACCTAGTACATCACATGATCACATCTATTTATCTTTCTCAGTTTAAATTGATCATCTAGTTACTCCTCAACTACTTGTTTTAAAATTACGTTTTGTTGTCAGCTTGTTTTAAAATTTCTATATATTTTTGGCTGTCTTTTTTTTTTTTTATAACTTGTTTAGTCAAATTAACGTTATTATGTTTTTTGGATGAAAAAAATCAGACCTATTTGGCAAGTTGTAGCTAGTAGCATTTTTAGGGTAATTTATAGTGTTTTTTGAAATGTTACTTCAAGTAACGTTTGAACTTATAGATTATAACGTCTCATTTTTTTTAGTCTTTTTTAACCTCATTATTTTTATAATATTCCATTTTGTCCTCAATAAAATAAAATAAATATTTTATTACCCAATCAGTCCTATTAGTATGTCCTTTTTTTATAAGCTATATATTTGTATTTGTACATCCTCTTTTCTTTTTTGGACAATATACTGGTACGTTGTTATTGGTTTTTTTATCAGTACGTTATTTTATTTTTGAGCAGTGATCAATACGTTATTTTTTTTTTTGACCAGAATTAGTACGTTATTATTAGTTGTTGGTTTGTACCTTAATTCATTCCTCTCCTTTCTATTTTTTATGGACATCGTTTTCTTTCTAGTTACAGTTTTTTCTCTTATTTTTTCTTTCTATAAATTAATTACACTATTAAATTATATAATTAGTTAATGATAAAAATTTAATTAATTTAATTATCAAGTAAGTAAATAAATAAATTAGATATAAAAAAGAAATAGTATTTTTAAGCAAGTTAAAAGAAATAGTATTATTCTTAAAATATTTTTTATAAATGGCCCAACGGCTGGATTTGGCTTGTCTACAGTCACTATTCTCTTCGGTCACCTCCCGTCACTTATGTCTACACCCTTAGATTGATCTAATGGTTAACACGAGTTAAAACAAAAGTGATAATAATAATTAATAAACAATTAAAAACACAGAAAGAGCTGTCATTACTTGGCGGGAAACACTCCACACGGTTCTCTCAACTTCATCCATTTCTCTCCAACATTGAAACCCATTAACATATCTCCTTCTTCTTCAAGTAACCCCAACTCCCTTTGCAGCCATATTTCTTCTTCAAGGTAATTCTATTTGCATCCATTTATCCAACTTTCATAACTACATTAAAATGGATTATTTATAGTGGTTCAAATATGGGGATGTTTTATTTGGTTGAATACATGAATGATTTTTTAAGCTAAGGTACAACTGGTTTCTTGATTTTTTTTTTCAACATCATGTGAGGTACTACTTGTTTCTTAATCTTTTTTCAATGTCATGTGAGGGTTATTCAGTTTAGTTATTTTGAGGTTTTGATAAAACTTTAAATGTGTTGATTGTTGAATGGAGATATTAGATTACATGATTTGCTTGAGATCCTTTAGAAAAGAGTCTGATTGTTTGTAATGCTCTGTCAAATTAGTGAAATAAAAGATGTGACTATAAGTTTGATAAAACTTGAAATTTGTTGATTGTTGACAGATTTGGCCTACAAATGGCAGTCACTACAACACCTAGTGTTGGCATGGAATTTGGTAGTGTAGATGAAGTTTGGCAATTTTGGGTTGAATATGGTAGAAAAATTGGTTTTGGAGTTAGAAAAGAATACTTGAACAAGAGAAAAAAAGATGGCTCTATTAGATCAAGTAGATTTGTTTGTTGCAAAGAGGGTCATCGAGTGGTTGATAAAAGGTCATTTTTGATTAAGAAGCCAAGGGCTGAGACAAGAACCGGTTGTGATGTAAGAATTGGCTTTAGTGAAAAAAAAATGGGAGGTTTGTAATTCATGATCAGTTTGTGGAGGACCATAATCATCCTTTACAACTTGCAGAAACAACACACATGTTAGCATCACATCGTAAAATATCTAAAGTTCAGGCATTAGAGATTGAAATGGCTGAGGACTCTGGATTGTGGAAGATCCCAAACTATCTAGCATACGACGATATAAGCAACTTTGCTCCAAGCTAATTAGATTGGCGGCCGATGTGTCCATTTCTGAAAGATTACACCAACTTGTAGACGATGGAGTGCATGACTTGTGTAAACGGGTTATGGAGGTTCGAATACAGAAAAATACAATGGTCAATGATGAAGGTAATGATCCAATACCAAGTAGAGAATTTGCGACTCAAGCAAAAGGATTTAAGCATCGGCAAGGGTTAAGGACAACTAGACGAATTAAGAGTGGGGTTGAACTTTCAGACCAAAAAAAGAAGACATCCAACTAAAAAGCCTTCATCAAGTCAACAAAATGGGGTATTTAAATTTAAATTTAAATTTGTAGAGAAGTTTTTTTATTTTAGTTATGATTTTTTATTGACAATATTTTACATGTGATTATCATGTGTTAATTTTCACATTTATTGAAGGATGTCGAATCGTATAGTCAAGTAGACTTTGGAACATCCAGCTTGACACAACCAGAGTATGACTTATCTCAGACAATTGGAAATGAGTTTTATACAAGTTTATTGATGGTAAAATCTCTTAGTTTGTATAATAAATAGGTCCTTATTTTTAGTTTGTAATGATATTGTGTGTCTTCTGCTTTTTGTAATGTAGGACCCACTTACCACTACAAGAAAAACGTGATTTTTTGGCGGATTTTTCCGCCAAAAAACACCAAAATCCGCCGGAAAAACGTTGGTGGCAACGTGTTTTTGGCGGAATTTCCGCCGGTAATTTCCGGCGGATTTTTAGTCATTTTCGGCGGAAATTTGAGGCGGAATTTGCGGCGGATTTTCCCCCGGTACTTTCCGGGGGAATTTTGTCGTTCACGGGAAATTCACTGAAAATGACAATATTTTTTTTTAACCAAATCCGCCGGAAATGCATTTTAAAAAAAAAACGAAATATTAACAAAAGCTCCTCCCATAGAAGGAACAAGCTTTGTGATTACCCCAACGTATACACTATCACATTGCACATTAGTCTTCACCGGTTCCAATAATAATTCAACCAATTTTTCATCCTCCAGTACTGCAATTCTTTGCATGGTACATATTGATGAGTTAATAAGTAAAATGGTAGAAACAGGATCTCTTAAAATTATACTACTACTTTCTTCAGGTAACAACTTTTACAGATCTACCAAAATTCATCCGCTCTTTTACACGGTGTCATCGGTTTTAGATTCATGTGATTCCGTTTTATCCTCAGAGACAATGGAAGGTAACGTACGGAGTAGCCAGGGTTCCTCAACAAGCTGATAATTCTTAGAAAAAATATTAATTAGCAGAATGTGAATCCTTATCATTCACAGTTACCATGTCCTGATATTGGGAGGAGCTTTTGTTGATATTGGGTAAGATGAGAGTGACCGAGAACGTAGAGAACTTAGATAGATTATGTGCCAAAGAGAAGGAGATGGTGCTTGAAAGATGAGGCTGAGTATTGAGAGAGAAATGAAAGATGAGAAACTGAGAGAAAAATAGAAGATGTTGAGAGAAATGAAAAGGGAGCAATGGAAGGTCTCGAGACAATGAGAGAGAAACTAAAAATAAATTTAAGATATTAAGCTGAAGCGTTTCTGGCTGATATAGAGTGTATTTTCCGTCGGAAATATAGTCTAGGAGACCGTCATGACACCGGGACGGGCGTTCAGCGAATTAGGGGCGTTTTTCGGCGGATTTTTGAAATTCAAAATTGGCGCCGGTTTTTTAGCTGACATTTTCAGCGGAACTGAGACGTTTTCGGCGGAATGTTTTTGTTTTTTTTTGTCCTTTTTCTGCTAGTTTGCAATCCACCAAAAATGACAAAAAATCTGCCAAAAATTTCTGTCGAAATAAATCCGCCGGAAAATACAAAAATCCGCCGGAAATTTTCTGGGGGATTAAAATCCGCCAGAAAGTTATGCCTTCTAATTTTAGTTTTTCTTGTAGTGTACGGATGAATGAAGCTCGGTCAAGAATGGAGATTTTTTTGCTTTTTGATTATGCAGCAAGATAGTATTATGCAGCACTCATGAATTATGCAGCAAAGCCTAGTTATTTTGTATTGGTGCACCACTCATGAGTTATTATGCAGCAAAGAAAGATTTGTAGTTTGCAAAGAGTTGTAATTTGCAAAGACTGTTATTATCGTTTTTGCAGCATTAGACTTGTAATTTGCATAATTTTGCAGCAAGATCAGCACTCATGAATTTTGCATTAGACATGTTATTATGCAGCATTAAACTGTAATTTGCAAAGACTTGTAATTTTGCAGCAAAGAAAGACTTTTAAAGACTTGTTATTATGCAGCAACTGTGTAAAAATCTCTTGTAGCCTTGGCACAAGTTTAACTATCAATTCATATTTATGTACATGGAAGTCACTATAGATCAAAATGTGGAAACTAATTATTATATCTCCAAATAGTTACAAGTTTTGTGTAATGGAACAATTACAATCAATGAAGAACTACAAGTTGTTCCATGTAAGTTACAAAAGAAATAAACTAAAACAACAAAAGAAAAGTCCTATTCTTCTTCACAGGATCCCAAAACCATTAAGCAATGTGCGACTTTTGACATGAGCATCACATAAACCCCAAAATTTTGATACCATCAACCCTTAACATGAGCATCAGGTCAAATTTTTCAATGATTTGTGTTTCTTGTAGTCTCCCTTGTTGTCTTGAAGAGTCCTTGATATTGAACCAATTTCTAAGTTTTGTGGAGGCACATAAACCATTTTCATGTAGTCTCCGTTGATATTGAACCATGTTGATAAACTTTCCAACAGTGGTGTGGCGGTGATACAATTTCAACAGTTTCTGAAAATGAAATTAATCATTATCAATATAAACAAAATGAAATTAATCAGATTTGGGAACGGAAGAAAAATCAGGAAAAGGAAATTTAGCAGAAGTGAATGGAATCGAAGGTGATTCTCCAAAACGGCATCGTCGGGGCGAGAATCGAAGGTGATGTAATTCGTAGGTTTGGGATCATCATTCCTGGAGGTAGACATGGATGGATGAGATGAAAGGGGATTGATTGTTTTCAATGAGAGAGAATTGCGACAATGGGTCAAGGTAATGGCGAATAGGGGTGTTTCTTTGTGCGGTTTGGTTCGGTTTTGAGACAAAAAGTGAACCGAACCGCAAGGTAAAATTACATGCGGTTTGGTTGGCTTCCTAAAGTAAAACTGAACCAAACCAAACCAAAACAATGCGGTTTGGATTGGTTCGGTTGGTTCGGTTTTTTCAAGACAAAAATTATTATACCGGAGTTAAAATTAACTAACATAAAAAAGGCTAACATAAATCTTTAAAAAAAATCTACTCACATATATATATATATATATATATATATATATATATATATATATATATATATATATATGTAGTAGTATATAAATTACTCTCTTTTAATTTTTTTCAAATAGCTAAGACAATGTTTAAAAGAATTTGATTTAAATATTTTGTTGTAATTTTTAAATATAGCATAACAATATGGATTGTTTGTGTGAGTCAAAAAATTAATTGGATTTGGGCAAATAAGTGAGTGAGAGTTGGGTTGTAGTTGTATTGGGTTAGTAAGTTAGTAAGGAATGTTGTAATTCAATAAGCCTTAGTGTTACTTGCGGTTTGGTTTAGTTTGGTTTGGTTTCAGAAATCAAAACTGCGAACTGAACCGAACCGCGCGGCGCATTGAAAAAAAGAACTGAACCTTAGGGTTAGTGGAGGTTTGCCCCTCCTTCATGGAGGTTCTCTCCACCGAAATGGTGGCTTGCCCCTCCCTTGTGGACTTTTTCTGTTCTTCTTTGTCTCCTCCGCCTGTTGTTACCCCTCATTCCATCCTCCGCCAACTCCAAACCCTCACAGAGAACCATACCCACCAAACCATCAAACGCCGTCCACCTCTTTACACCTCTCACCCGCAACCCACTCTCCCATCCCACCTGCTAATGACAGCTTACCCTTGCCGCCGCCACCTCCCTGGATCGGAACCCATCTCCCAAACTCTCTGTGCCGCCACTAAGAATCGATTCACCTCCCTATCGGCACCCACCCTTGTTTTGAATACCTCGGGTCTGCTCTTCCTGCTGAGTGCCCACTCTTTGGCTGGTGCCCCATGTCTTCGCTCTCGGATCTCCGGGCTGCCGGCGTCGTCGCGTCCCCCACCAAAACCTCCTCCACCGAAGCAAGATTACATCCTGGTAAGTACTCCTTCTCCAAGGTTCTATGTGGTTCGTTTGGTGTTTTCCCCTACTCAGCTGTTGAAGCCGCTCTAGCCACCACCTAAGCCGTCGTGGCTACTATATGTCTCTCTTGATTTTTTGGGCTGGATTGCTGATTATAGAGTGACTATGGGTTTTTGGTATAAAGTTTTGGGTTTTTGTTTTGCTTGGCCTAAATATGCACAGCAGGTGTTTGATGCAATTCCCCATAGAGCTCTCGGTTCCCTAAGCACTCGCCTGTGGATGTTGTTGGAGTACATGGTGATTGTTAAAACCTTTGGAGATGACACTTTTGCCGATGACCACACCAGTTTCCAGACTGCTTTGGTGTCTCAGGATAAGTGGGTTAATCTTGAGACCATTTTTTGTCGAAATGAGCGTACACAAGTCAAAGATATCATCCGTAACTGGATTGGGAGAAAGACTGCAGAGTCTCTGTCACTGATTACCACCTCTACTTGGGAGTTAAAGTTTCTGTTGCTCTGGTTGTTTCGTTGTTGTGTTAGGGTTGCTTATATGGATCTTAAACATTCTAAATGTATTGGCTTGAATGCCCATATAGGTCATGTGTAGTAGTTTCCTTTGTAGTTATTGCTCCTAGTCTTTGGTTTGGAAATGTCCAACCTCTCATTCTTCTTGTAATCTTATGGATGCTTGGTATCATTTGAATGAAAGAAGTATGTTGACATCAAAAAAAACTAATAGGAAGAAAAAAATTAGAATGTAGATTAACATATAAATCACTTTGACTTTCTCCAAAATTCTTAGTATAAATCTCAAACCTGACATCCTCAAAAGTTGATAAGCAGCACTACTTAATTGAGCTTCAAATAATCCAATAATAAGTACTAGCAATTACACCAGCCACATTTGCAAAATCCAAAAATAACAAGTTGAGAAATAATTAGGGAGAAGAGTTTATTTATTAATTATTATTTCCATTTCACTATTAGAAAATAAAGTAAATATAGGAAATAAAGAAATAAAAGAAAAAGAGAAGGTTCGAGCGACCTCTCTCACTGTCACAAGACCATTTTTTAACCTTATATATTTAATTTCACATCCAGAATCAAGTCTTCATTCACTCTGTCTATGGTGGATTTTCTCTCTCTCTTGCTCTATATCTCTCAGAGATTCAGTTGTGAGACCATTTCACTCTCTAGTTAAAAAAGAAGAAAGAGTATACAAGGAGAAAGAAAGAGAAGAGGGGAAAGTGAAAAAGAGTATACCTTTGTAAATAAATAGAATGAATGCAAAAGATATATGAAGGTGTGGAAGGAGGGAGAGATGTTCTAATTTATAGACACGGAGGGGTGATGCAAAAGAGTTATAAAGCTACGTTCAAATTAACACATCGAATAAATACAGGGGTGATGCAAAAGAATTAACACATCGAATAGTTCTAATTAAAAGAGAAGGTAAATGAGATGTCTCCCAAAACTTTCTCAGCACAATACACGTTATTGTTGTGCACACTAGAATACCACACTCATCGTATTAAACCCTTAAAACACAAGGGTGGGAGTATCAAATGCAGGTTGGTTACCTTTCGATTTTTATATTGTCAATCACTATTTGATCCATGATTTCTAGGTATCTATACTTGAAATTTATAGGGTTTTAATTTTTGTACCCCCTCCCTTGGACCCTATACCCCCCTTTTATCCCAAACTTCCAATTTTGTCCCTACTAAAAAACAAAAAACGTTACTATTTTTGTTTTTTCCGGAAACATCCCTTTGAGATAAATCCGGAGTCAAAAATTTGACTACGGATTTATCTCTTGAGGATAAATCCGGAGTTAAAAAAATTGACTACGGATTTATCTCTTGAGGATAAATCCGGAGTTAAAAATTTGACTACGGATTTATCTCTTGAGGATAAATCCGGAGTTAAAAAAATTGACTACGGATTTATCTCTTGAGGATAAATCCGGAGTTAAAAATATTGACTACGGATTTATCTCTTGAGATAAATCCGGAGTTAAAAATTTGACTACGGATTTATCACCAAGAGATAAATCCGAAAATAAACTTCACCTTTATGGATTTATCTCTTGAGGATAAATCTGGAGTCAAAAAATTGACTACGGATTTATCTCTTGAGGATAAATCGAGTCAAATTGACTACTGGATTTATCATCAAGAGATAAATCGAGTCAAAAATTGACCCAAAGAGTTTTCTTGAAAAAGTGAAAATTAAAGAGGTATTTTGGTATTAAATTGGTTTATGGGGGTATGGAGGCCAATGTGGGGGGTACCAAAATTAAAACCCAAATTTATAAAGAGAGTATTAGAAACCTGCTAACAGATCATCAATCAAAAAAAGACTACAAAATTCATCATGCAAATGGAAACACAAGAGTTCACATCTGACTACATTGTGATGAGGTTTTCCCCTACTGCAGCAAGTTGTCCAAACATATTTGGATCTATGTTTGACTCTTTAAAATCCACATATCTGTGTATTTTATTTTATAGAAAAAGAAATAGGCATAGTAAAGTGTTCTATATAAAAGATATATATTATTGGTTTATGTATTATTGGGTTATGAAAGATACATTATTATCAACAATCACAAGAGAATGGAAGGTATAATGATACTCTTATTTTGTGTCCATATTTGAATTGAGTTTCTATTCAATTGATGAAAGCATAAATGCTTGTAACATAGAAGTATAGAATACTCGATGGATGAAGATGACCACGTTGAGTAGTAGTACCACAAACTCACGCAATGGAAATGCAAACCACAAGAACTAAAATGAAATAAAAACACAAATTTTTATTACTCATTTTCCATATACAACAAACCCATAATACACTAAGGAGAACAAATCTTACACGATAGTAATTATCTTTTGAAAAGAGGAGACCAGTGACCGGCACAAAGTACAAACGCAATAAAGACGAGACTTTTTTTTCCGCACCCCCCTTCTTCTCTCCTACACCCCCATAACTCCCATTAAACCCAAAAATACTCCTGTTTTTTTTTATTATTTAAAAAAACATTAAAAATTTCGGAATTACCTCTAAAAAAGGTAAATCCGGTTCAAAAAAGGGGTATTTCAGATTTACCTTGTAAATCCAAATACTATTTTTTTTGAACCTGATTTACGTTTTTAGAGGTAATCAAATTTTTAATTTTAATTTTTTTTTAAAAAAGTTTGTATATTAAATTAAGATTTACGAGCGATTTACGTTTTGAACCGGATTTACGTTTTTTATTTATTTTAAAATACGATACGAACGATTTACGAGTTAAATAACAATACGTCAAAATATATAAAATGTCCAACATAAAATAGGAGTACAAATACAACTATGGGTCCAAAATGTCTAAAAATGACTGAAAATAACGACGTGAAGTAGCAGGTGAACGGTCGACATCTAGGGCATCCCAGGTCAATGCAGCTGCTCTCTGCACCCTCTCCTCTAAAGTCTCTGGGACAACGGGCTCCTGATCTGGCTCTGACGGAGCAACTGGCACCGGAGTAAGACGGACCACGTTACTGATCGTACTGCGAGGAAGGTAATCGGGATCGCACTCGTCGTGGTAGGCCACCTGTCTACTAGCCTGCCAAAAAGTTTGCGCCCGAATCTGATACATCAGCAACCCCCGTATGATCCTGTCCGGAGATGGAGCATTACCCGAAATGGGTGGAGAAGGGGATCCTCTCAGACTCGCCCGAATCGCCAACGCACTGCCTCGGCATGTAGGGAACCGGGTCATCGCCCCAAATCAACCAGCCTCTGTAAACAGATATGTTCGACAAAGGAACATACTGCCTGTAGTCTGCATAAGGGGTGAGGATAACATCCTCCAGCTGAGGTCCTTCGACGTCTCCAACCACCATCTCACTAATTTCTACCGTCTTTTCATTTTCTTTGTTGCTGTGTTTTGTTGTTTCCGTTCAGAACTTTCATGTATTATTTCATTTTGTGAATCGGATTTACCTCAGTTTTTGGTAATTCCGGGAAACCCCAAACCCCCTACCGGATTTACCTCTTCTCTATTGCTGGGGGCATTTTTATTCGAAACGGTATTTATAGGGGTGGGAGTGATAATGAGGGGTGTAAAAAAAAATATAAGTGCAATTTTGTAAACGGTACCAAAAAGCCACTTAAAGTTCACATTTTTACCAATCTTTTGTGGGTTTTCTCTATCATCTTCAGCATTAGAGTATTTCTAAAAGTTTGTAATAGTAACATTTCATTTTTAGGAAAAAAATGTATTTTATAAAAATAATTTTCTCAAAAATCCGAAACAAACATTATTAAAAAGATTAAAAATTGTTTTTTTCTTTTAAGAAAATGATTTTTTTTCATCAGTGAATCTATAATAAATAGACCCTTAATTAACTTTAATACCTTAACAAACTGAAAGAATACAGTAAATAATTAGTAAAACATTATAGTTCTAAGACATCTAATTTTTTTTATACATATGAATTGAAAGAGTCTTCGTCTTTTGTATGAAATTCAATGAGGAAGATGTAGCAACAAGGGTTGGCCAAGAGCCTCTATTGATGGAAACTTCTAAAGAGGTTCCAAAAATTGGAAGTAGGGAGGAACATGAACCATTGTTGAAAGAATCATTCAAACTTCCATCTTCTAATGACTTTGTTTGCTTGGCTACTAATGCTAACTTTCTTTCTAGTTTTGTTGATTCCTCTTTGAAGGTGAGTGAATATGATGTTACACTTGAGGCACTTGCGAAAAATGTAACCTTGAGGCTAGGAGAGCTCGAGGATAGTGTTGTCCTTATCATCTTCCTAAGGAAGAAGTGGTGGTCATCACTCTCCATTTCCATTCCTATCTCCTCCGTATTTGTCATTTCTTCCTCTTTTTAAGTAAGTGTTCATCTTTTCTTTTGTGATGTTGAGTTTTGTTCATGAGTTTGTTGTGAGAAATTGTTGCCAATTTTCTAAATCCTAAATCTTAGAGATCGTGTTAGATCTCATCACTTACTTTAATCGATGTGACTTACATGTAACTTTTCACTTCTCACATGAAATAAAAAATCGAATTAATTAGAGAGAATATAACTTTTCACTTCCACTACAAGAAAATTGGGTTTTTTTGTCGGATTTTTCCGCCAAAAAACACCCAATTCCGCCGCAAATGCAGATTTTTGCTGGTGGCAACGTATTTCCGGTGGTGGCAACGTATTTCCGGCGGATTTTAAGTCATTTCCGGCAGATTTTTGCGGGGGAATTTGCGGCGGATTTCCCCCGGTACTTTCCAGCAAAATTTTGGACTTTTTGAGGGATTTTTCCGCCAAAATTTTTTTTTTTTTTTTAAAATCCACCGCAAATACCCTAATTTCCGCCAAAAAAAAACTTTTTTTTTAAAAAAAAAATTAAAAACATTTTAAAAAATTTATATAAACGTTTTTTAAAATTAAATAAATTTAAAAAAAAATATAAATAACATATTTAAATAAAAAAACTCAAATAGTGATAATAAAATGTTTTTTAAAAATAAATATATTTAAATTAAAAAACTCAAATACCAAATAATAAACATTCATAATCAACCAAATAATAAACATTCATAATCAACTAAATAATAAACATCCATAAATTAAAATCCAACAAATCACTCCGATATCCATAATAATAAACATCCATAATCAAATATAAAGCTACTAAGGTGCGTGCTCATCCGAGTCATCTCTGTGATAATAGTTAGCACCTCGTGCTGGTTCATCACCTAACAAAGCAGACTCTAACGCACTATAATTTAGATCAAAATTATTGAAGAGATGGGGTTCTTCTTTGGGATATCTTCTTCTTTGGGGTTGATACGGTACCGCTGCTTGAGGTGGTGATCAGGTGCTTTGGATATCTTTGCCATTTGGGGTGGTGGATCTTTGCCGGGAGGATGCTGGGGAGGATACTGATGATGAGGTGGATACTGTTGGGGTGGATACTGCTGAGAATAATGCGCCTGTGGATACTGCTGAGGGTACGGAGGATACTGAGGCCAAGACTGTGGCTGGTAGGAAGCCATATGTGATGATGATGATGATGATGATGATGGCCTCGAAGGATGGTTCATCTGAGCCATCAACTGTTGAATGCGCTCCTCGCTTCTCTAGCTTGCTCGCCAGCCGCTTCGATTATCCTTTGTAGCTCTTCCATTTGTCGTGCATGTTGCTCCGCCTGCTCGTTCAATCTCTGGTTAAATTGCTGGGTCAATTGATCTAGCGCTACGTTGGGAGCAACATAAGAACGACCGATTACTCTGTGTGCCGAATATGATCGACTCGGCAGAATGCTTTCCTTGAAGAACTTGGGTCCCATGCTACGGATCCTGTCAGCGATCACTCTTTTGTGGGCCAACCGCTCTATCCCAAATAGAGCGAGCCACTCTAGCCTCCTCCACAGGATCGACTGACCCACTGCTCTGCAGCTGAGACTCACGCCACTCGGCCACCCCAGCATCATAAGCATCCTAAAAAAACAACGAGATAAATAAATAAATAAATATTAATAAAAATACAAAAAAATATAATATAAATATATATATATATATATATATATATATATATATATATATATATATATATATATATATATATATATATTATTTAAAGATAAATAACTAATAACATAATGTAGTTTTACCTCGAATCCTCCTCCTCTATCGTGGATAAATTAATCATCCTCCTCTCGCATATACAAGTTGCGATGCAACTCGAGCAAACCGACCTCCCGTCCAAGTTACGCCTCCTAGATACATAATTTTATTATTTACTAACAACTACTTAACACATAGTTAATAAATTTAATTAATTGATGAATATAAGTAATAGTTATAAAATTACGTACCATGCGCGCTGGTGATGAGTTCCAAAGACTAACACATCCACCCGTGTGATTGCGATGGCGGCATTTTGAAGCACGGTTCTTTCTTAGCTTTCTCTTGTTTATTTTTAAATTAATCCGTGTTTTCAATACTCGACCCGGTTGTGCATAAGCCTCTGGTCCCATGAAATCGAGTTTTGCCTTTGCTTTCCGTACACCCCGCATTTGAGTATCTATCATCGCATCTCTTGTTGAACATGCTCAACATCTTTCATTGCTCCAGTAACCATGTACATTGTTCCTATTTAAAAAAATTAGAAGAATATTGTTAATACAGACAAATTAAACAATTCAATAAAATAATTAAAAATTAATTATTTCGTAGAACTTACCAAGAAAGAATCGAGCATGGCCTAAAAATAGTCTTTGTTATTATCTTCTTTATCTTTCTTAACAAAGAATTCAATTTTTCCAACCTTTGAAGAAATTACTCACGAATTGCGTTTATGATCGGTGGGCTGCAGCTTTGAAGGAAGAAACTCAGAAATTTTTAAAAAGTCAATATTTTGGACCACGAAAGTAGTTGTATAAAAGGCAACAAAAATTAATAAATAATTATATACTTACGAATCTCCTTGAGGCACCACGATGACACGACCATCTTCAACATGTGTCGTAGTAAGTCATCCTCGCCAATCAACCAGGAAGAGGTGCACAACTACTACTACTCGCACCATCGTGTTTGGCTTTGGCAAATATCGCCAAGAGGAACAACACAACGACGCTGCCCCGTGACGGGCGCGTTAGGCGAGTAATAATCTTCTTCCTCCCACCGCCGTATCCGCGACGGTGTGGAGTAACATCGTGTGTGTCGTCACAATCGGATGAGGATCCGGATGATGACATACTGTATATATATATATATATATATATATATATATACATACATTTAAATATTAAAAAAGAAACATGTATATATTGCATAAACATTCGTACAAATATTCATACAAAATAACCATAAATATCCATACTATTACGAGCTTACTAATTAAGTACCAAATAAAATCTGAATAACTAGAAAAACTAATTTGAATCCCAATCATTCTCAAAATCATCATCATCGGATGAGCGGGAATTCTTGATACACCAATATGTTCTTCTCATCTTCATCAAGATTCTTCTTCGTCATCAACTTCATCGCGGTGTTTGGTTGATCACATAAACGAGTAATGGGTTCCACTTGAATCACTTCATTTACATTAGACATCTCATCCATTTGAAATGGGACATCTTCCAAAGGTGTCATTTGTCTCAATTCGACCTCTTGGTTTTGTCTTAATTGCGACACACCAACCACGCCTATCGATCGCGTTGATGGATAAGGGACATAATAGACTTGTCTCACATTTTGAGCAATGATGAGCGGATCATACAAATCGATATCTACTACTCATTTTAATGTCGATCAGATTTGACTTTGGATTTACCCTTGTTCCTCGAGCGACGGATCAAACCAATTACAATAAAAAGCACTATCGCGTCGACTATAGTCTAGATATGGATCTGCAACTTCGTATATGTGTTGAATCACACCATAAAAATCACCTTCACCACCTCCAAATGACACCCTTCATGCAAACTCCACTATTGATTGTTTCTACGCCTGTGTCCATTCATTATTGTGAAATTTGTATCCATTGACAAAGTATGTGTGCCATTCTTTAACACATCTTCGAGGACCTTCCGATAAGTTCCTCAAGTGTTGGTTGGGAGGAGTTGGTGGGAGGGCATAAACACGTTGCCTAAACCACATTGGAAAATGTGCATTAATATAAGCCAAGATTGTTCTTCACTTATTTCCTCGGATGACAAGAATTCCTAAAAAAATTAATTAATTGTTACACATTTGTCTACTTTTATTGACTTAATTAAGATATATCGATATATATATATATATATATATATATATATATATATATATATATATAGTTAATGTTGAGGAATACATACTCAATGAATGGTTGCACCTCAATGATGTTTTATCAACACATGAATATGTCTTTGCCTTGAACTCTTCATCCACATCGACCAGGTGAATTGACTCCTCCCGGATGGACGGCCGGGTAGACAAAAGACAGACAAAGCTAATTCATGTCTAGGACATTCAACATCCATTTCATTTCGATTGCTTCTTGGAGCAAATTCATTCTTGAAATAATAACAAAAGTTGGTTGTTTCACGGTGTAAGTATGAAGAACATATCGATCCTTCAACTCTAGCTTTGTTTTTCACCGATCTTTTGAATCACCCATGAACCTAGATAAAACGATATGTTAATTAATTAATAATGTTATTTTTAAACCTCCTTTTATATTATAATAAATAATCGACCTTTCAAACGGATACATCCATCTCAGATTGGGACAGTCCGCCAAGTTTAGCTTCGATGCGAGATGCACCGATAGATGCTCCATAGAATCAAAGAAACCAAAGTGAAATACTCTCTCCAACTTGCATAAGATAAGTGGGATGTCTTGTTCCATTTTTGTAAGATCATCAACTTTTAGGGTTGCTGAACACAAATTCTTAAAGTATGTACTTATTTCAATTAGCGGGTTCAAAACGTGTGTTGGCAACGAACTAAAAGTGATGGGAAGTAAGCACTCCATGAATACATGACAATCATGACTCTTCATCCCATGCAACTTCCCATTATCCACATCCGCACATCTAGATAAATTGGAAGAATAACCGTCTGGCATTTTCAACTCTTTTATCCACCGATAAACTGCTTTCGCTTCTTCCTTAGATAAAGTATAATTGGCTTTGGGTTTCAATGTCCTAGTACCTTGCTCAACCAACAACAAATCATTTCGTCTACAATAATGAGCTATGTCCTTCCTAGCTTTCTCATTGTCTTTCGTTTTACCTTTCACGTCCATGACAGTGTTAAATATGTTATCAAAAAAATTCTTCTCTGTATGCATTACATCCAGATTGTGTCTCGATGATTATCTTTCCAATAGGGAAGTTCCCAAAAGATACTTCTCTTTGTCCAATTGTGCCATTACCCATAGCCTTCTCGACGAGAAACAACACCCGCTACAACTTCCACTTTGGAGGATGTCTTTAACATCATCCCCAAACTTCCTCCGGTGTCAAACTATGAGGAGGTCCACTTGTTTCAACATGTCCTTGATGAATGCATATTTACGCTTTCTAAATGGGTGATCCATAGGTAAGAACCTACGATGCGAGTCAAACCACGAAGTTTTCCTCCCGTATTTAAGAGTGAAAGCCCTTGTGTCAACCATGCAAATCGGACACGCCATCTTACCATGTGTTCCCCATCCGGACAACATTCCATAGGCGGGAAAGTCATTAATTGTCCACATCAAAGTCGCCATCATTCGAAATTTTGTTTGTGTCTTTGCATCATAAGTTAAAACACCATGCCACAACCTTTTTAGGTCATCAATCAAAGGTTGCAAATATATGTCAATACCAAATTGTTGGATTGCTTGGCCCCTTAATAATAGCATTTAAAAACATGTATGGTTTAGACATACACATTTCTCGTGGAAGGTTGTATGGGGTAACAATAATCGGCCAACAAGAATACGGTGATGCCGATGCTTGAATATAGGGTGTGAAACCATCGAGCATAAACCAAGCCGAACATTGCGTGGATCACTGACAAAATCTGGATGAACGCGATCAAAATGCTTCCAAGCTTCACCATCAGATGGGTGACGTAATTCACCAAAATTGTTTCTATTTTCATGGTGCCACGTCATTTTACCAGTGGTCTCCATTGATGTAAACATCCTCTGTAGCCTTGGTATAAGCGGCGGATAGAACATTGCTTTTAAGTGGAACCGGTTTGCCTCTGCTCATCCTCTCTCTCGCTGCACGATAGCATGGCTCTCCACACAACTTGCATTCCACAAATTTCCATCATTTATGCCAAACTCATTATTATAATAGAGCATGCAACCAGACACACAACAATCAATTCTTTTAGATTTTAAGCCAAGCTTCGATACCAATCTTTTAGCATCATAATAACTCTGCGGCAAAAGTCCCTTAATAGGGGTTGCATCCAACATCATTTTGGTCATATATTCCATGCACAACTCGGCAACATTAAATTGAGACTTAAGACCCAACAACCGAACACACATTGATAATTTTGAGTCTTTAGATCCTTCAAATAATGGTTTATTTGTCTCACTCAAATACGTGTAAAACAATTGTGCTTCCTCATTAGGAACTTCTTCAGCATCATATTTCGGTTCTTCAAAATCCAAATTTACTCCAACGGCATGAGATATCATTCCTTGATAAACATCTAACGCGGGTTGCATGATTTGGCGGATCCGATGTGGAAGCTACTTCTTCAACCGGAACATTAGTACTTGATAGATATACTTAAACCTAATATTAACGCGCAGAACAACTACCGCAGTACAGTGCTACTTGGCACGATTTACTCCATATCCAATAATCTGGCCTAAACCCATTATTGTACAAATGCATTCTGACTTCATCTTCATTTTTTATAAATTGAATAGAACATTTCGCGCACGGACATCTAATTCCCCCTTCTCTCGCAAATCCTTCGTCACGTTTAGCACAAAAAATAAACTTTTCTACTCCTTCTGCAAATCGTCTCTTTAAACCGCTTCTTCCAGGAAATAATCGATCATACATCCAACTACAATCCATGTTTTCTAAATCCTAGTACTACGTGTGCTACAATAAAAATTATCATAAACAATAACTATTACTTTTCATTTCATAAATAATAAATCAAACTTTATATTTTCTTACTTACATATTCATACACATACATACGCATACACATATACAAATATCATATGATCATATACATACACATACAAATATTTGCATACACTAACAATGTAAACATTACATTAATTAATTATAATATAAATAGATTTTAAAAAATTTAACACATTTTATATATTATGTTATGGTAAACGTAAATATTAGTCATTTTAACTAACACTCTATTAACTAACAACATAAATAATATTTTAACACATAAATATAACAATCAATTACATATCATATATACCTACTTAAATGAAAATAAATTTAAATGAAAATAAATTATATCCAATAACTCTCTTAAACAAAAAAAAGATAATATAATGAATTTTCAAAAATATAATAGATTTTAACAACTTAAACAAAAAAATTATAATATAATGAATTTTCAAAAATATAATAGATTTTAACAACTTAAACAAAAAAAATGATAATATAATGAATTTTCAAAAATATAATAAACTTTAACAAATTAATCAATTGTATAATGAATTTTCGAAAAACTAATATATTGTTGTATTTCACAATTATCTTAAAAGTATTAAAAACATAAATTAATAATTAATAAATAGATATAATTTATTTTTTAACTATATAATTCGTATTTCCTCTAAAATATTAACAAAAATTAAAATTTAATAAATATATTAATTATTTTATTTCGGATTTATCTATTTTTTATTAAAAAAATATTAACAAAAGTTTAAATAACAAAATAAATAACATTATAACACATAAATTACAACATTTAACACATACATTCTATTAATATTAGCCATTTATAATATTATTCATTTTAACTAACAACAGATAGCATTTTAACTAACAAGTCTATCAATTTTTTTATTAAAATATTTTATTAACAATAAATTACTTATCATCATAACTATTTAGAGTAAATGAAAATATAAAAATAAATTACATATCATAACTATTTAAATGTAATTATTTAAATGAAAAATACATATCATAATTTTTTGATATATTAATTGATAATAATATAATTATTTTCGAAAATATTATAAATTTTAACAATTTAAACAAAAAAATGATAATATAATAATTTTCAAAAATATAATAAAACTTAACATTTTAAACAAAAATAATAATAATATAATGATTTCAGAAAATATATTAAAATTTAACAGTTTTAAAAAATTATAATATAATGAAGAATTCTAATTAATAACATCAAATAAGTTTATTGACAACTAATAACTTCAATAACTAACCGGTGGTGCTGGGAAGACTCTGACTTGATGTTAAACTCGAGTCCTTCGAACAAAGAAACAGGGGCACTAAACTCAAACAAAACCACAATTAGAAACTAATAGACTAAAACAAAGTATAAGTTAAAACAAAGTATAAACTACAACATACCTCCAAAAGTTTGACAGACAAGAAGAAAAAAACACAAATTGTGAGAAGTTTAAGGGATGAAATTTGAGAGAAGAGTGTGTGAAGTTTTAAGGTGAGAATGAGAAATTTGAGCGAAGAGTGTGTGAAGTTTTAAGATGAGAAGGTGAAATTTTAGAGAAGAGTTATACGTGATCTCCGGTTTTATGGAGTAGATGGAGAGCCGTTGCTTTCCTTGAAAGTCGCGAACGCCGCGAATTTGCATGTTTTCAGCGGAATTGAATTTTGTTGACCAAGTCGCTTTCGTGGAATAAGCACGCGTTATGGCGGAATTGCACACGCCAACCGAGGTGAATTTGCGGCGGATTATCCAACGTTTACGCGGAATATCGGACAGTCGCGTTTTACGGATTATGCTTCGTTTCTCGCGGATTTAAATTTTAAAATTTCCCCATTTTCTCCAAAGTGTGTATTTCCGCGGATTATGCTACGTTTTTGGCGGAATATTTTTTTTGGTCCGAGAATTTACTTCTACTTTTTAATCCGCCACAAATTCAAAAATTCCGCCAAAAATCGCAAAAATTCCGCCAAAACGTTTTTGTCGAATAAAATCCTCCAAAAAATACAAAAATCCGCCGGAAAGTTTCCCGGGGATTAAAATCCGCCACAAAGGTATGCCTTGGAAATTCAATTTTTCTTGTAGTGTTCTCACATGAGACATTTATATATCATACCGATATGCTTGAAACCACATGGCATTTGCACTACGTACACTTTAATAATGTGTGCAGATGCGCATGTCAAGCAAAAATAATCAATCATAGTGTAACATCAATTATTAAAAAGATGCAAGCATGGTGTAAAAATTAACGGTTTAGATTACATCATTAATTACATTATCTCATATGATTGTTTCCTTTTTAATTAAAGATCGGGGAAGATCTTGTAATCTACTCAAACTACTAAACTTAATTAATAATTTAAACTCTATCAATTGTCAAAAAAGCGATACCACTAGCAAAAAATTCAAAGTTAGTTTTCCTAAAAAAACAACACAAACAATTAACCACTATGTTACAAACAATTAACCACTAATTAAAACACATAAATATTTTTTTGACAGCAATTAAAACACATAAATATTAAACACTAAACAACATAAATATTTTAATTCAAACATTTGTCTTTAAGTACTTAAAATTAAAATTACAAATTATAAATAAATTCAATTTAAAACATTAATTTTAATCATATTCATTGACCTGATTCTGCAAATATTTAATTTTATCTTTGACCGCTTCGTGCTCCGCTCTATGGGTTTCTTCCGCAGACATCATATCGACGCCGGTTTCAAAAAGTCTCCCTGAAGAAAGATTTGTTTGTTCCACCAAGACTTGAAATTTTTGAAGGGGAGTTATTTCTTTTCCTTTAACAGCGTTCAACGCATCGTCAACATACTCAATTTTTCTTCCATCCCCAAAATAAACCTCTTTCATCTAAAATATACCATTAGAATACAATCATACAAAGTAAATGAATAAAAGCCAAGAAGAAAACAAATTAAAGTAAATGTTTACCCGCCTCTTGATTGTCCACGTTTAGGCATTGTTAGTTAGCTTGAAGAAGATACTAGAATAACTTTTTCGCAAGTGCCTCAAGTGTAACATCATATTCACTCACCTTCGAATACTCAATCACCAGAAAAATTTGTTTTTAGTATCTTCTTCAAGCTAACTAACAATGCCTAAGGACAAAATCTGATCTAAGTTTATATATAGTACTACCCTATTAAAGTATCACTCACCTTTTTTGTCGTCTTAAGTACAAAATCTGATCTAAGTTTATATCTATGTCTATTATCTACACTAAACCTTGATAACTATCCATAGTTTTAAAGCATTGATTTTCAACTTTTTTTTAGTTCCTTAACTTATTCTCACACTCAGTTGACAACGCATTAGCTCAAAACAATAGTTACATTGTCAACCACCAAGAATAATAGTGTATGCATTGTGAAATCACTTCAACATCATTTATATTAATCATATCTCAACCTTCAACATACATCACTAACTCAATTAAACATATTATAAGACCCCACAAATAAAAAAAAATGTATAAAAAATAGCATTATATACCTTTTTCCAATTCCGTCCAATCCTAACATGATTTTTTTTCCACCAAACAATCAACCAACACATATATCCTCTCATAGAGTACATCTTCGAAATTCCCTCAACTACAAAAGAAAAATGTAATTAGAAACATATTTTGAGTGACAGAAAGAAATGAAAGTTAATTTTAGAAACTCAAAAAAGACACGAGAATAACAAACATAAAAGAAAGAAATGTACTTATAGTGATATTCCTTTATTATTGTTTATGTGATTAGGGACTAATTTATTATATATATATATATATATATATATATATATATATATATTATCGGACCCATAAAAAAAGTATCTGATATATACAAAGCTTTTGGTCTTAATTGTCTTCCACCAAACAAAAAAATTTGGACACCAAAAATATTAAATACCATTTCTACAATTGAACTAAAACTAAAAATAAGCTAGTAACCGGGGTAAGAGTCTAAAAAAAACATTATTATATAGAAACATCATTGTTTTGTTCATTGTTTTCAGAGATTGGAATGGACGAACTCTTTCAACTTTCCAGGAAAATGAAAGAAAGTTTTTCTTAAAAGGAAAAAATGTTATCCAAAAGGCAAGATTAATGTAAGAAAATATATAATATAATATAGGTGTGAAAGAACAAACCAGTGAAGAAGGGGGTGGTAGTAGCTAGGGAAAGATACAGAAGAAATGAAGGTTTGAAAGATATATAGCTTTGGCTTCAAGCCTTCAAGAGCTTAGCTTCCACCGATTAAAGACTTTGAGTTGAGTTGAGTTGAGTATGTAGTTCAAACTTTGAAGTAGAGTAGTAGAAGTTGTTTATATAAGAAATCAAATGGTGTATTTTTGAGAATAAGACTAAAGGAAGAGAAGTGATGAGAGAATGGCAGGAATTGAGTTTGTTTGTTTTGAGAGAGAGAGAGAGATGTGTTTTTGAAGAGGTGGACCAATTCCTCAAAATAACTGTGTTCTTTAAAAATGACGATACTCTTGAAATATTGAAGTGTAAAGAACATGGTTATATAATGTATGAAGGAATCATCAGAGGGCTTTTTTTTTACACCCCCCTCATTATCACTCCCACTCCCATAAATACCATTTCGGACAAAAATGCCCCAAGTAATAGTGAAAATTTCGGAATTACTTTAGAGAAGAGGTAAATCCGGTAGGGGGGTTTGTGGTTTTCCGGAATTACCAAAAACTGAGGTAATTCCGGTTCACAAACCCCCTACCGGATTTACGTGGTTTTTACGGTATTTGCGGAAAAAAAATAATTAATTAAAATTAATTAAAGACGTGTTTTTGATGACGAAACGAAATAATACATGAATAGGACTCCGCATCTGAAATATGTCAAAACGGTCCATAATTACTCGAACGTCATCGTTGTTCTTCACATCCATTGTGGACCACTGAACACGATTATTATCGCCCATAGTGGGGTAGCGATAAATGATCCAGGTGACTTCTTGCTCATCACCCTCCAGCTGCACCTTCGTTGTTATTTTTTCTTTCAAGGCTTCAAAGGTGATGTCGTCGTTAAGCTTGCATAAAATGTGGTTTGGACTCTCGAAATGGACACCATTTTCTCTATTTGTGATTGTGCCCTGATTGACGTATTGTTATTTAAATCGTTCGTATCGTATTTTAAAAATAAAACGCGTGTAAATCTTAATTTAATATAGGGGGTATTTCGGATTTACAAGTAAATCCGAAATACCCCCTATTTTAATCGGATTCACCTTTTTTAGAGGTAATTCCGAAATTTTTAATTTTTTAAAAAATAGGGGTATTTTTGGGTTTAATGGGGTTATGGGGTGTAGGAGAGAAGGAGGGGGTGCGAAAAAAAAAAGCCTCATTAGAGAATGAGAGTTAGTAACAAATTTGTACGCAAATATCTAAGGGTGCGTTTGGATGAAGTATTTGAAAATTCTAGGGAATTTCAAATTCTAGGCAATTCAAATTCATCAATTGAAATCTTTTCATTTTAAAATTTAATTGTTTGGGTGAGATAATTACAATTCTTCATTCTTAAAATTTTTTGTTTGGATAGAGTAATTAAAATTATTTAGTTTTTTGAAATTCTTCACTTTACACAAGGGTCGAATGACATGCGAGTTTAACGACCGACGGGACTGACCCACCGGTTGTCAGACCCGACTCATTGGGAGTGGATCGATCCTGGACTACCGAGTTAGAGGTGGCAAAGCAGGCTACCCGGCCCGCAACGAGTAGACTGCTTTGGATTTTTTTTATAACAAATTAGATATCATAGCTTACCAATATTGGTGAGGTAAGATTAGTAGTTCCAACACTGTAAAAGTTATTCATAGACGACTAACAAATAACATCTGTTTTTGGTCAAAAAAAAAAAACATTTGTTGTTGTGAATTCGTTGCCCCACACAGGGTGACATTTTTTATCCATTTCCATTTTATCTTATGCACTTAGATTATGGAGTAGTTAAGTTATCGATATTTGTTGGAATTAAGTTGCTTAAATGTTTTCACTGCTTGTGTTTCATCTCTATAATTCTTAAGCGATCGCTTCAGAATATTTTTGATGGGGTTGCATACTTGCATTGTCAACATTTGCTAGAGATTCTGGTAATAGGCTATTACCATTAAAGAATGTCAGCTTGCAATGCATTTTACTTGCAATTTGTATATGATATGGTTAAAGGACTATACAGGTGATAGAGTTAACATTCTAAATGGAGGCTTGTGAAGAGCAATCATAGTACAATTTAATATATATATATATATATATATATAGAGAGAGAGAGAGAGAGAAATTTCAAATTCTTCACTTTTAGGTGGTATTTCAAATTCCCTAAACTTAGTTTTGCTAAAATACCTCATGAAATTCATTCATTTTGAGAATTCTCCATTTTTACTATCTAAACAAGTTAATTTACTTTGAAACATTTGAATTACACTCTTAAATTATACTACCCTAAAAAATTCTCTAATCCAAACACACTCTAAGGGAAAATGCATGGGAAGTGTTGGGAAGTATGAAATGGAGAGGTGTGCATACAGGTTGGATTTCACTAATATAGGATGTTTTGGGAAATTGAAGTATAAAGATATCTCCATATCTATTCTATGTTAGAAAATGACATGTGAGTAGGGAAAGGGAGGAAACGTGTGTTACTATGTCTAATCTAATGTGTATTGTTTGACTCAAAATTTTGTTTCACATGTTATGAAGGGGATCACATTATTACTTGCTTTAAAGCTATTGCCTTCTCTGCGCAGTTTGCTTTCACAAGGAAAGCATTGTTTGGTTCGGCGGTTAGTAAAAGTGAGTTGAACTTGACGTGATTTTTGTTTGGATACATTTATTGAAAAAGTGATTTTTTTTTTCAATCTTTGTTGTTTGGATAGGTTGGATTAAAATTGATTTTACATGTGAAAGTACCAAAATGGGCCTCAGCTTAAAAATATATTGAAATGTTCAAATTTGATAAAATTAACAACAAAATAATAAATAAGCATATGAAAAATATAAATTAAAATTGCATTTAGATAATATAGTTTAAAGTTCAATACAATACAAACCATAAATAAAGTACAAAAAAAATACTAAATTACAATATAAAATAAAACATGGGATAAAAATCTAATAATATTTTTTTGAAAAAATATTATTTATTAAATTGGACTTTCTTCTTTAAATTTTGTTTTAACAAATCTTCTTTAACTTGTTTTTTTATTAATAATCTTCTTTAATTTATTGAGTATGAGGTAAAAGAAATAATAAAAATATCATTGTTAGTGTGTTATAGGTGTGCGCCCGCGGTGCTTCACAAAGAAAAAAATGAGTGCTACTACTATTTTTGGGTTTTTTTTTACCCCCACCATATCCCCTATACCCCCAACGATAAAGTGAAACTCTAAAATACCCTTCACCAAATGTATTTTTTTTTAATTTTGCACCAATATCCCCACCATATCCCCTCTCATTATTTTTTTTTAAAAAGCTACTAAAAATTCGTTAAAAAGTCAAAACTAATCAAAAAAATTATAAAAACACCACTAAAAATCTAACAAAACCAAAATAAGTCTATGCAAAAAATTTTAGATTTTTTGGAGACTATGAAAAATTAATAAAAAATAGTAAACGATGGAATTTGGGATTTTGAGGCCGTACGGGAGTCATGCTCGGTGATTTTTTTCGGATTTAATGGCTGTGGTTTATTATGATCGGAGTAGGTTGCCCGAAAACCTATTTTTTAGCCTAAATTATTCGTTCGACGTGTAACATCGTCACGTTTTAACGAACTATACGCTATATTAATTTTTATATAGTGTGTAGCCTTAGGAATTGTATATATGTGCATTTGCTTCAATCGAGAACAGTGTAAAGGTGTTTTAACCCTACCACATTTTTCCACTATAGAATTTAGCATTTCCAATCATTTTTTTAATATCCGCACATAATCTTAAACGACATTAATATGAGACGGAGGGAGTAATACACTTCACATATATTTATGGTTTTTTCCAATTTATTTAACTGAGTCGATCACAGCTGGCCTGCATCAATAAATTGGAAGGACAAAAATGGCTCAGATTCAAATACTCCAATGTGCTACTAGTCCTCTAACCAACTGCAGAACTGCCACAAAACGCCAATCTATGTGCCTTGTATTATAGGTTTTCAAAGAATCCAATGAAAATGAAAAAGAAAGAAGATGTGAAGAAAGGAAAAAGTGCAGAGATCTTTGACGGGTGAGGTGAGGTGACGTGAGGTACCCTTTTCTTTCTTCTCTCTCTCCTCTTTGCTTGAATCAGAAAGCAGTGTGCATGCTACTTCCAAGTCCTACCCTTTGCAGCTTTAATCAGCGTTGCTATCAAAAAGTAATTAAGATCACGAAAACAGCACGCTACATAGTACAAGTACACAGTAGTACTCACTGTCAAAAGAAATTAAAAATAGAGAAAAAGGTTTCTTCTCTTCTCTCTCAGCTTCATTTTTTTTTTTTTTTGGTGAATAAACAGGGCAGAAGCCCAATTCTCTCTCAGCTTCATCACGCGTGCGCTTCACGACAAACAAATACAGTATAGGTGAAGTAAGTTACATTAAAGTTGTATCGACAAATATTATAAGTGAACTAAATTACATTAATGTTCTTTTTCACAACACAAATTTTATCTTCCTAGTAAAAACCACATGTTATCTTTTTTTTTTTACCATATGATCATTGGCGTCTAGTTTTCATCGATTTTGCTAATGAATAATCTAAGTTGGTTACGAGTACTCAATTTTTTCGGTTCTTCTCTTCAAACAGAGTTTTTGCCACAATCAATATTTGAACCCGAAATTTTGAGGTGAGATTCGAGTTCAGCTACCACTCAGACCAACCGTTGTTAGTATTTATTTTTTATTTTTAATCTTTTTATTTCGAGAAAATTATTTCAGTAAAAAAAATAACTTTATTTTTAATTTCTGATTGTTTTATTTATTGTACACCCTTATTCTGAAATAAACGTTTTTTTATAATGCAAAATAAATAGAGATTTTATCCATTAAAAGTAGAGCTGTCAAATTGAATTGTAGACTGTGTGTTACAGCTCAACTCAACTCAATACATTGAGTCAGCGACCAACTCAACCTTATTCATTTTCCAACAAAATAAAATTACAAAAGTTTTAAAAAAAGTATATGCAACAGTGTGTTAGTATGGTCCATGCGTCAAAATGGCCCAACTTTTTATGGATTTATTTAGCGAGTCTAGTCCATGCCATATGCTGGCCCATTAGGCTGACCTGTTAATCTAGGCCAAAATTGACACCTCTAATTGAAATGTGTCAGACTCACACAACATAAAAATGCCCTTTAAGTTTGAAGCTTATACTATGTGTAATGTTGTGGCCTTTGCTTGGTATATACAATATTGCATATTTTGGAGGGGGAAAAAATACCCCCACACCGTGACAAACTAAGATTCGAATACACGATGGAGATCGGATTTTTATTGTTCGTGTTTGATAGTGTCTTGATGAACATTATACATTTGATAGAAAAACTTGTGAGAAACCAAGAAAGAAGAATACATGTTATAATACAAAATAAAAGTTTTGTAAATGAGTTTTTTTGCTGAAGGTAAGCTGAAAAAATTAAAATGGTGATATTCAAAATTACTTAGGCTGAAAAATATACACACACCGACTTTACAATTCATGCCATAAAATTTGTTCTAGTAAAGAAAAGATGCAATAATGTATGTTTTGTAGGGTTTCATGAAATTTCCTTATACTTACTAACCTATATTTAAGTTTTAAGGAAACTATTTTTAAGTGGTTATGCATGAAGAGTAGTGTGTTAATTATCTTGTAATTCAATTTGTATAGTAATTGAGAGCCAGCATGCCAATAGTTTACGGCAATATTGACCACTACCTAGGAGTTCATCAAAACGATAATCTATATATGTGTGTGCCCCAGCTTATGATCTTGTTTGCCTAGTTGAAATCCTTATGTGATAAAAGGAATAAATAGATATTTGTCCAAATGCATGAATAATATATCTTTACTTTATAAAGTATCCTATACACATAGTCACTGCTTAGTTATATTGTTCCATTGAAAGTCACCTAGATAGCTAGCTATATCTAATAACTTGATGTAAAATAAGAGCATCTACGATAATAGATTACTCTTCATTTGATTCCTTAAATGAACCTCACGTGTACACATTACTTTTTTATATCTTTTTAATATTAGTACCTAATAAGTATTCAATCGACCCAATGCAACACCTTTAAAAAAATTCTTAAATGAGTCCCACAAATAACTACACATCATCACTTTATCAACAAATAACTCAAAGTTTTTTAAATGGGACCTGCTTAAACTAAGACAGAGAAAGCCTTTGTACAATGATTTCTCTTTATAAGGAACAAAACTTTTTTTCCATAATGGTATTCCTTATTAAAGATCCTTAATATGGAAAAATGAGTTAAGGACTCCCATTAGGGATGCTCTAATATTCTCTTACTTAATTCTCTTACAAGAGTTGGTTCAAGTCGTAATTGGACTTGGAACCCACTTCAAAATCTCGGGTTTGAGTCTTGGGTGTGGCAAAAATTCTGTTGGGAGGGAAGAACCACACGAGCTGGCAAAGTCGGTACTCGTGGCCAGTCAACTTACCCGACGTAGATTAGACATCGACAAAGCCGTGGAAACTGCGCATCGATAACATGGTAAACAAAAAAATAAGGCACTGAAACTCTTAACCATTTGTAAGCTAACTTTGCTAGCTAATGTTCATTTAATTAAATATTATGGGAGGGGTTTGGGGGGAGGTTTAGTGGGATTTAATATAAGGGTTTCTTTTAGGGGGGGAAGGTGGCTAATTTATTTTCCCACTAAAGGAAGAGTGTTTTTATAGTCATAAATTTAAGGGTTTTTTTTTATACCCCCACCACTTCCCAATCTACCCTCACGTACCCTACAAAAAGACCAAAATGCCCTTAACAAAATTTAAAAACCACAAAATATCCTCACAGCTCCAAAAAAATTGGAATCGTATATACACCCCCACATCGTATTTACATCATCGTATATACCATTTGTGGGTGTACATACGATGTGTAAAATTAGAGAGTCGTATATACACCCACAAATGGTATATATGATGATGTATATACGATATGGGGGTGTATATACGATTCCATTTTTTAGTCAAATAAAAATTAATTAAATTATTTAAAAAAATTAAAATTATATATTTTAAATAAAAATAAATTAGATATGAATAATTTAGGCTAAAAAATAGGTTTAGAGTGTAGTTCGTTAACACGTGACGATGTTATACGTAGAACGAATAATTTAGGCTAAAAAATTGGTTTTCAAGCAACCTACTCCGATTGTAATGAAACCATAGCCATTAAATCCGAAAAAAATCAAGGACCAAGACTCCCGTAGAAGAAAGTTCTTACGGGACTACGGGCTCAAAATCCCAAATTTCATCGTTTACTATTTTTTATTAATTTTTTTAACTTTTCATTGGCTCCAAAAAATCTTTAAAAATTTGCATAGCCTTATTTTCGTTTTGTTAGATTTTTAGTGGTATTTTTATAATTTTTTGACTAGTTTTGACTCTTTAACAAATTTTTAGTAGGCTTTTAGAAACCATTTTTTTTAAAAAAGTTAAAACATATCATTAAAAAAACAAAAAAAAAAGCATCATATATACATTTAGAGTATGTATATACGATTGGAAATCAAAATTATTCATATCTAATTTATTTAGCCTAAATTATTCATATCTAATTTATTTAGAGTATGTATATACGGTTAGAATTTTAAAAAAAAAAAATCATTTTTTAAGGGTATTTTAAGGTTTTCAGTGGTATGTGGGGGTAGATTGGATTGTGTGGGGTACCAAAATCCTAAATTTAATATATTTATATTCGATGGCTTTGATTTTTTCTGGACAATTTGTATGACCAAAGGTAAGGCATTGTTAGATTATTTATTAGAAGGTACAATGATGAATTTGTTGCATAATATTTACCAAATTGGAACAAAGTTTTTAATTATATTGTTCATTATAATCAATAATTTTTTTTAATCTCCTTCATTAGTAACATTAATTCATTTACACTTAAAAGATGATTGGTATTTTCAGTTTAAACAATAATTTTTTTAATCCCCAAGTTCAGTTATCTCTTTAGTAAATTATCTGCAGTTTTATTTACGTAACAAATGTTTGGTATTTTCTTTCTAAACTTCTTTTTAATGTTTTTAATGTAGGTGCGATTCATCATTTGGAAATTTAATATCAGTTGCCTTGTGATATAGTGTGTTTATTAAATAATTAAATAAAAAAGACTTGATTTTGTCCCTTAAATATTATGTACTAGTATGTGTCACCCGTGCTAGCACGGGTAAACATATCATTTTAACAAAAAATGTAATTTTTTTATCTTGGATTAAAAGAGTTGTAGTTGTATACTTATGTGTGTTATGTGAGATATAAAATACCTTGTACACCATTTAAAATCAAACTATTAGAAATAAAAATTAAAAAGACTCGCAAGGGGTGTATTTGAAAAAAAGGGAAAAAATTCGTATTATATTTTTCATTAAAAATAATAATAAAGAAAATATAGATATAAGTTAAAATTATTTATGATTTTTTGAATTTGGTATAACAATAATATAATTTATAGTAGAGACACTTAATATAAAAAATATAAAAAAATGTTATTTGTTTATATTAAACTATCAAATGGTATTTGAGAAAAACAATTTAAGAAAAATACAATTTATATTAGGTTATAAAATGTACTCTATAGTAATTTTTATTTTAGTATAATATTATAGGTAAATTTAATGAACTTTTAAGTTCAAAATTAACTAATACAATAGAAGTATTATATAAAGATATAAATCTTGATTATCTTTCATATTATAGACACACACATATAGAGAGAGAGAGAGAATAAGTAATTCAAAATACAAATTCAATGCATTTTCTTAAAAAAATTATAAGATTCTCGTCATCAATTATAATTTAAAGTAATTATATTAGATAATAAATCTTGATTATCTTTTTCTACCAAGCAATCAACCAACACATATGTCCCTCATAAAGTACACCGTTGAAATTCCCTCTGTCACAAAACAAAAATAGAATTAGAATCAAATTTTGAGTGAGAGAAAGAGACTAATAGTGTAACACCCTAATATTTCTATCTAGTAGAAATACTAAAGTGTACCTTTTTAGCATACATCAGAGATACAATTCCTGCTTAGATTTACATCTTTACAAGAATAGCGGAAACGATACATAACTTAGAATAAATTCAAGTTATAAATCGAAAACAAAGATACAAGGGAAAACCATAATCTAATAATAGAAGAACTACGCCTTCCATTTCCTTCTCGAGCACACCATCCACTCGTGCCATAAAGGATCTTCTTCCCTGCTTTCTCTGAAAAACAACAACATTTGTAGGGTGAGATAACAATCTCGGTGAGTCTTACCGTGACCCCTCACCTATCACTCGGTCCATTTATAAAACATTAATTAATTTCTTGATTTAATAAATAAACCATGCACGCACTAATTGCGTATCACCGATCGCACACCGCTAATCCCGTGAAAAAGGCATTCATAACGCCAAAACAATTGTACCATACCGATCGCACATCCGCTAATCCCTACACAAGACATTAATTCTCTTTAGCATAACACCGATCGCACATCCGCTAATCCCGGTGAACCCTATCGCCAAGGCCTAGGTTTAGGGGCCCATGACCTCCCCCTCCTAGTATGCTAACCTAAGTGGGTCGTCACCCGCACTATACATAATATATATATATCCGCTCAAACATAATTTACTCTATGATATAGACTCATATCATACGGTTTTTCTTATGAACTCGCATAACCATCCAGGACATCAATTTTGTTCTTAAAACAATTGTTCCCACACGTATACTAGATTTGTTTGGTTTTTTCAAATATTCAAATCATTAACCGTTATTTCAAAACCACTTTGAATTTGCATAAAATTGCCAACAAAATTTCGCAGAGTTTCCTCCGAAATATGGACATCCCAAAATACAATAATCACTCAGAAAACCACCTGCATATATTCCAGCTTCAACATATATCCTACCAATTCACCCACATATCAAATATAAAATGACAATTTAACCAAAAATGTAATCTTTCCGAAAAACGATTTTTGACTCAAAAATTAACGAAACCCGAATTTCAAAACTCTTTAAACCAAGCATTCAAAATCATATGGTTTCTTTCTCAATTTCCACTACGCGTAATTTTCGTAAAATATCGCTTTGACTCAAAATTTACTGAAACTCCAAATTTCAAAATCATTTAAACATAACACAAACACATTTTAAAAATTCCCTAACGTGAGTAAAACTCACCTCGTGTGATGAAAATCACACAATACCGGTTAGCGAAAATTCACGATCTCGAAACTTCACGAACTCGCTCCAAACTTCACGAACTCGAACCCGATCGTTCCAAGCACTTCCAAACAGAAAACCAGCAGCTCCTATCACTCAATCAATTCCAAAACCGAATTCCAGCTCCTCAAACCGAAACCAACAGCCCCAAATTCTTCTCGTGGCTTCAATCGACTCAAATCCACCATAAAACTCGTACTCCAACAATCCCAAGCAAGTAGTTGAGCTTCCCACGAGCAATACGAAGCTTCCAAGTCACCCAATTTCGATTTTTCTCCACTTTGAGCTCTAAGGTTCAACAATGGTGGATTGAGTTAGAGAAGAAATTAGGTGTGAAATTAGTATCAATAGATAGAGGAAGAAAATGGAAGAAAACGAGACGAGAAGCCCCTTACCTCGAGTTGAAATGAGGAGATCTTCCCATTTCCATCTTCCTCTCCTTCGCCCCTCTCCTTCCCTTTTTCACTGGTTTCTCTTTCTTTTCTCTCTCTTGTTTCATTCTTTCTTTCAACGTTTCTTTCTCTCGATTCTCTTTTCTTCTTTTATTCTTTCTTTGTTTAATTTCCCTTATTTCAACACAAGTGGAAATGAGAGAGTATTTTGGATATTTTTGCTATCCTAGAGCTCATTTAATGTGAGTGGTATAAATACTAAAATACCCTTAGAGTACTAATTTCCACTCAGTTATGCATTTAAATTATTTTCTCTAGCAGTTATAAATTGCTTCCTTAACAACCTCCTATCGGTGACTTGATTTATTACCATCCAAGTAATAAATCATTCGTTAATTTCTTAATTTGAAATTAACGAAATTAAGGATGTTACAATCACCCCAACTTGAAAAATTTTGTCCTCAAAATTGAACAGATAAACCTCAAGAGAACAAATACGACTATCTAGTCCGCATATCGCCCTCCAATTCCTACATAGCTTCTTAGATCCAGAAGAATCA
Organism: Oxytropis ochrocephala; assembly: GCA_020916435.1. Lineage (NCBI taxonomy): Eukaryota > Viridiplantae > Streptophyta > Magnoliopsida > Fabales > Fabaceae > Oxytropis > Oxytropis ochrocephala. The sequence goes on from CM037090.1 coordinate 97,946,423, forward strand.
TCCCAACCACTTTAACAATTGGAATTGTTCTCGTTCGAAACACCTTCTCTCTACGTGCTAAGATATGACTTGGATTGGAAGGGTATTTCCTCAATTAGGATACAAGAAACACTTCATTTAAATTGAACGATACCCAAGGTAAAACTATACAACACCCCACTAGCACAATACACTCGTGAATCGAGTTTCTTCACGCAAATGCTCTACCGGCAACAATGGTTGATGTAACTCTTACAATATAGGATCATCAGTTCCAACTCTCGTGGTCTACTCCTTTTGTCAACATAACCCTTTTTGTCGACTCAGAGTTACCTTCAATTCTCTCTACATAACCGGTATTTTTCCATTTCAAATCATGAGTCGGAGAATCCTTCTCATGAGGCTTCTCTTGCATAAATACATAAACTCCTACTTGTTGATTCCGCCTCAAGACACATTCTAAACCCTTCCCAAGCGGCCATCAGTGAATTTAGAACCCGTGGACTGATTCGTAAGAATAAAGATTGAAGCGTAAATCAACCTGCGTCTTTCAACTCTAGAAACATTCTTCACCATCAAAATTTCTTTCAAACGATCGCCTTTATAAATTATCCGAATGAGTGGAAGAACTATCATGAGAATCCTCTGATAAACCTACTATACAAACCAATTAGTTCTCCTAACTCCTTACTTCAGAATCGACGATAGTCGCTCCCAAATCCGATATGTGCCTTCTACTTTACTAGAATCCACAAATACACTAGATCGGGATACCACATGTTTCTCCTTTATTGAAATCTATTGACACTCTCGATCGGGATCTCACAAGTTCCCAAAATTTTACTACAGCACACTCATAATTCATACTTCTAGGGTTTAGCCTATCCCTTTTCCTCCGAGAGTATATTCGTAGAACAACGCAGAGATGTAAATCACGATTCACAAAGGATCTTAGTGTACACCAAAATGTTATCAAAGTGAGAATTTCAACAACTAGTCTAAGTACGGGTGAAAAACTCTCGCTTCATGTAATCCATGAATACCATAGGAGAATTAGTTAGGCGAAGGCATCACTACTCACTCGTAATGTCCATATCTAGTATGGAAAGTCGCCTTCTGAGCAACTAAAACCCTAACTTTTAATTAAAGATAACCCGACCTTAGACTAATCTTTGAAAACACTGCAGCACTCCTCGCCGATTACGCAAATCATCTATACTTGGCAAGGATACTTATTCCTAATAAGTAACTTTGTCCATCCAAGTAATCCATACTCGATCTCCTGCTCCCATCTTTCCTTTCAACAAGTCACCCTAACACCCCAACTTGTATTAAACTGAGGGCATCACGCTCCGATTTTATGGATATCTTGTACTATTAGAACTTCTGTTAAACTCATTACCATCGAGTTTATGATTATCTCACAAATGGGTAAAGGTTTTGTAAAAATTTCTTGAAAACATTTGAATATGAAATAATTTCTTCACTTACCCATAGGTGTTGGTTTCTTCGCTAACCCGAAATACTAATAAGACATATTCACCCTCGTGCCTCGCTCTTTGAAGCTCAAATCCAAATCCGGATGCTCTCGCACAAATGTATGGCCTTTCAAAACCTATAAGTCGATGACTATTCCAACCAACCATTCCTCGAATCAAATCTACTATTCATTCACTTGATTCCATCAACAATAGTGATACAAGGATGTACCCATCTCAAATATCAAAATATTATTTGGATTAGGGACGATTAATAATATTATACAAATGTTACTAACTCAAGAATCATTAACGTAGTAATCGATAACAATAAGAGTTGCTAATGTAGCTTATGAACCGAAAATCTCATGCATTGCGGATGGATTACGGTCAAAGCCCTTTGACTTTGTTTCATTGAATAGAGACGCAGTGAGAGCTGAACCAACTATCTTCCATGCAAAGCAACATTTCTTGATCGATCTGCTTGGAATAGCATCGCCATAAGTTACATTATCTATAGCTAAAGCTCCGCTAAAGTATCACAAACATTCCTCGTACTCTCCTTCAAATTTGCCGCACCATACGCTTTACGTTATAACTTATTACATACTTCACAAATTTCATTATCATGGTCCTTAGGATCATTAGCTAAGGTATGGATCATATGTCAAACGACTTTTCTAAAGTCAACCATTCTCTTGAATGGAGTCTAATACTCAATTACTCAAGCATAAGAGAATCTAACAACATAGATCCCTCGCTTGATACATACCCGCTTTACTAGCTAAGTAGGACTTACTCTTAGCGGAATGTTTATGTTTGGATTCATCACGGAGTTGAGTTAGTTATTATAACATCAAAGAAATAATCAAAATAGAAGGATTCTTCCACGGAGTCAAACGGGCACAAAATAATGCTTCCAACGTTGATTCCGAGAACAATTCTCACTATGTTACTTATTCCTTTGGTCCCACAACCCTCCAAACTCTACAAACCTCCAAACATAACTATAGCCCTAAAGTATCCATTTGGTAAGGAACGTGTCTTGCCTAACGAGAAGTAAGACATTTAACACTCCGCTGATTCAACCTTCCCGTAGACAACAACACTTTCAATACTTTAAGTAATTGAAAGTTCTACTCTTGTAGTACACTAGTGAAATGCCTCAACCCGGCATCTAGAATCCATTCTTAACGATCGAAATCCTCTTTCAACTTCCCAAGCCTCAATTGAAGTTTATGGCCTACAACCACTTAGGGTAAGGTAGAAGTATACTTCAGAATACAACGGAACAATCAGTTCACAATCTACTCAGATGTGTAGACATTTTCGTTAGCTTTCCAACGCATCCCTAACATAAAATTCGGAGTTCCTGATTAGAAGTTATGAATCAAATAAGTTGGTGAACTATCAAAAATTTCTCACAAATCGAGACTAGCTTCCACATAATATACATCAATCACTTCGAATATATTTTCCTCACATGTGACATCTCATGTTCCTTATCGCAATCATTTCTTAGAAGCAAATAACGGTCCATGAGTGCCATCCAACTATCGGTACCGCCACGCCCATTGCATAACTTGATTGGAAACAAGTTTTCGTGAATAGATTGAAAAGATGATCCTCAAGTTCCTCATCTAAAAGTTTAACAATATAATCCAATATAGGTGCAGTCTTTCAATAAATAATCACTCTTTCCGAAATATTGCCATAGCGGGAAAATGTTTGAATCCCAAAGACATGTCACCATCAAAGTCACCTATCGATCTCCTCTCGATGGAGACTTGGTTCAAACCGTGATCGAAACTAATTCTATCAAGATTGGGTTCAGTAGCTAATACCGAGATTGCACTACACCTTAATATATCGCCTTCATAGCATTTCATAAGGCGGCTTTGAGGAAAAGAACATGGTCAAGACTCGCAGCCTATCCGAGAATGTCTCTAATCGCGATCTAAGTTGGGGTTTATTCTAACCATAAGGTAATGTTAACTATGAAATAATGTTTCCATAATCGCTAGATCGACTAATCAACGGTCGGGATCTCGGGGTGCCGCTTAACCTTAACCTGGCCTTACAATACGGTCATTATTATCGCTTAAAGGCTTTCTTTATTGTAGTTCCTGTAGGACCTACAATAACTTCCACCGCAATTCTACAATTGCACTGGTTCACCGATTAAACATTCGCCCACCGCTTCTCGAACCAACTTGGCTGCCCATTACTTGCTTGAGAACACCAATCGTAGCCCTTTGCTTCCGCCGCGTGCTCGATAAACCGAGAAGGCCGAATTCCTATGGTGTGGGTTTGGACATTTTCGGGCCGAGGCAACTAATCGCTCATAATTCTCAAGAACTCACATGAAACATTGAGTGGATCCTCGACTCAATACTTCACATAATATACCGAAAGGTTCTTCGACATTTAATTGTCTAAGTCCCTAGTCGACACTATCTAACCTTTTGACCATAAGGTCTCTACGTCCGACGAGGTCGAATCAGCCTCGATACCAAAATGTAACACCCTCATATTTCTATCTAGTAGAAATACTAAAGTGTACCTTTTTAGCATACATCGTAGATACAATTCCTCGCTAGATTTACATCTTTACAAGAATAGCGGAACGATACATAACTTAGAATAAATTCAAGTTATAAATCGAAAACAAAGATACAAGGGAAAACCATAATCTAATAATAGAAGAACTACGCCTTCCATTTCCTTCTCGAGCACACCATCCACTCGTGCCATAAAGGATCTTCTTCCCCTGTTTCTCTGAAAAACAACAACATTTGTAGGGTGAGATAACAATCTCGGTGAGTCTTACCGTGACCCTCACCTATCACTCGGTCCATTTATAAAACATTAATTAATTTCTTGATTTAATAAATAAACCATGCACGCACTAATTGCGTATCACCGATCGCACACCGCTAATCCTTGCAGAAACAAAGGCATTCATAACGCCAAAACAATTGTACCATACCGATCGCACATCCGCTAATCCCGCCACAAGACATTAATTCTCTTTAGCATAACACCGATCGCACATCTCGCTAATCCCTGAACCCTATCGCCAAGGCCTAGGTTTAGGGCCCATGACCTCCCCTCCTAGTATGCTAACCTAAGGTGGTCGTCACCTGACTATACATAATATATATATATCCGCTCAAACATAATTTACTCTATGATATAGACTCATATCATACGGTTTTTTCTTATGAACTCGCATAACCACCCGGACATCAATTTTGTTCTTAAAACAATTGTTCCCAAACGTATACTAGATTTGTCGGTTTTTCAAATATTCAAATCATTAACCGTTATTTCAAAACCACTTTGAATTTGCATAAAAATTGCCAACAAAATTTCTAAGAGTTTCCTCCAAAATATGGACATCCCAAAATACAATAATCACCAGAAAACCACCCGCATATATATTCCAGCTTCAACATATATCCTACCAATTCACCCACATATCAAATATAAAATGACAATTTAACCAAAAACGTAATCTTTCCGAAAAACGATTTTTGACTCAAAAATTAACGAAACCCTAATTTCAAAACTCTTTAAACCAAGCATTCAAAATCATATGGTTTCTTTCTCAATTTCCACTACGCGTAATTTTCGTAAAATATCGTTTTGACTCGAAATTTACGAAACTCCAAATTTCAAAATCATTTAAACATAACACATAAACACATTTTAAAATTTCCTAACGTGAGTAAAACTCACCTCGTGTGATGAAAATCACACAATACCGGCTTACGAAATTCACGATCTCGAAACTTCACGAACTCGCCCAAAACTCACGAACTCGAACCCGGATCGCTCCAAGCACTTCCAAACAGAAAACCAGCAGCTCCTACTGTACTAATCAATTCCAAAACCGAATTCCAGCTCCTCAAACCGAAACCAACAGCCCCAAATTCTTCTCGTGGCTTCAATCGACTCAAATCCACCATAAAACTCGCACCCAACAATCCCAAGCAAGTAGTTGAGCTTCCCACGAGCAATACGAAGCTTCCAAGTCACCCAATTTCGATTTTTCTCCACTTTGAGCTCTAAGGTTCAACAATGGTGGATTGAGTTAGAGAAGAAATTAGGGTGTGAAATTAGTATCAATAGATAGAGGAAGAAAATGGAAGAAAACGAGACGCGAGAAGCCCTTACCTCGAGTTGAAATGAGGAGATCTTCCCATTTCCATCTTCCTCTCCTTCGCCTCTCCTTCCCCTTTCTCACTAGCTTTCTCTTTCTTTTCTCTCTTTGTTTCATTCTTTCTTTCAACGTTTCTCTTTCTCTCGATTCTCTTTTCTTCTTTTATTCTTTCTTTGTTTAATTTCCTTATTTCAACACAAGTGGAAATGAGAGAGTATTTTGGATATTTTTGCTATCCTAGAGCTCATTTAATGTGAGTGGTATAAATACTAAAATACCCTTAGAGTACTAATTTCCACTCGCTTATGCATTTAAATTATTTTCTAGCGCTTATAAATTGCTTCCTTAACAACCTCCTATTTGACTTGATTTATTACCATCCAAGTAATAAATCATTCGTTAATTTCTTAATTTGAAATTAACGAAATTAAGGATGTTACAATCACCCCAACTTGAAAAATTTTGTCCTCAAAATTGAACAGATAAACCTCAAGAGAACAAATACGACTATCTAGTCCGCATATCGCCCTCCAATTCCTACATAGCTTCTTAGGCAAGAATCATCCCAACCACTTTAACAATTGGAATTGTTCTCGCTCAAACACCTTCTCTCTACGTGCTAAGATATGACTTGGATTGGAAGGGTATTTCCTCAATTAGGATACAAGAAACACTTCATTTAAATTGAACGATACCCAAGGTAAAACTATACAACACCCCACTAGCACAATACACTCGTGAATCGAGTTTCTTCACGGCAATGCTCTACCTAAGCAACAATGGTTGATGTAACTCTTACAATATAGGATCATCAGTTCCAACTCTCGTGGTCTACTCCTTTTGTCAACATAACCCTTTTTGTCGACTCAGAGTTACCTTCAATTCTCTCTACATAACCGGTATTTTTCCATTTCAAATCATGAGTCTGAGAATCCTTCTCACGAGGCTTCTCTTGCATAAATACATAAACTCCTACTTGTTGATTCCGCCTCAAGACACATTCTAAACCCTTCCCAAGGCGTCACTGTGAATTTAGAACCCAGGGACGGATTCAGAAGAATAAAGATTGAAGCAGAAATCAACCTGTCTTTCAACTCTAGAAACATTCTTCACCATCAAAATTTCTTTCAAACGACTGGCCTTTATAAATTATCCGAATGAGTGGAAGAACTACTGTGAGAATCCTCGGATAAACCTACTATACAAACCAATTAGTTCTCCTAACTCCTTACTACTCAGAATCGATTTATAGTCGCTCCAAACCGATCACGACTTCTACTTTACTAGAATCCACAGTCACACTAGATTGGGATACGCGAAGGTTACCAAGACTTGCTTAAGGTAAAATCACGCGAACTATGTGATTTCACCTTCTGTTTTTCACTTCTTGATGAAACCCTAATTTGTTTCACTGTTTGATGTTCTGCATGCACCACTGTTGAGACCTTGATGAACCCTAACACCAAGCCTTGCTTCACAAACTCAGAAGGTAACACTCTTTCTCTCTGACCCTTTCTTCTCTTTTCTTCACTTCTAATTCAGTCTCAGAATTAGACTAACCTTTCTCTTCTCTTTGTTGCGAGGTAATCAATCCCTTGATTGAACCAAACAACACTTCAAGACTCAAGGTTGAAGATAGGAGCTTACGGTTGCAGGGAGTATAGTGTAGTTTCTATTTAGAATTGAACACTTAGAGTAAAACTAAAAGCAATGTAAACTTTTTATTGATTGTATTTATGTATTACACTAATGTATCTATATATACACTATGTACACAAAGTAATAGGCACAATAAAGCGGACATGTCAGTTAGGAGTTAGTTAGGTAGAGCTAACAAACTCCTAACTGAATAAATTGTGTAGGAACAGTCACAACAAACTTCACCCACAAGTTTGAAATGTTTTTTTAAAAGCTGTGGTAGTTTTTTTTGTTAAAGTAAATGTAACTTAGATTTATATTGAGGTGTTAGTTTAGGTTTTTCATTACCAAAAACCAACATGATTAAAGTTTACTAGTATTTTTGCACACCTCTAAATATGAGAGATGTTACGAGTTGAAATTTGGGGATTTGAAAACTAACGACGAGAGATGTAACCTAGCATTAGAACTCGCAGCAATTGATTCTTCATCCCGTTTTTCTTTTGGCGATAGCAACTACAGCGTGATAAGCTTTTCCTACTTCTTCAATTCTCTGTAATTCCATCACATCCAAGTCATCTTGTTCAACCAGAAATGTTTAAGCATTATTATTTTAACCAAATAACTTCTTCAATCTTGTTCACAAAATATCTGATTACAAACGGTACAACCCATCAACAGAGTTTCCCAAAACTAAATGTCGTCAGATATTAATTTATCATCATGGATATCTATGTATAGCCAATATTTATGGGGTAACATAAAGTATTTAATATGGTGTACTAGTATGATAGAAATATGCATTGTGCAGGGGTTTTACGGTATCTATGCTTCGATAAACACTAACTTAGTTCTGCAATTTTCTATATTCAGTGTCCTCTTTGAGTACCATTCATAAATACAATCACAATAGGAAAAATCATACAAACTGACATTAATATTACATACTCAAAAGTCAAAACTAGGTGATAGTAAAAACAGGAATTCAAAGAGAAAGAGGTATTCTATTATTAGAGAAAACAAGTCCCATACAAGTAAATCACACTATTATTGAAAGTAAACATTACCGAAAACAATATCAAATTAGAGTTGTTGGTGTCGTATGGGGTGCAGGAACTGGACATGTCCTGACGTTCTTCGTCGACTTACATTCACTGCAGTGCAAAACGTGCCTTTTTTCCTTACTATGAAAGTTTTCTTCATGATATCTGATTATTATAAATTGCAAAGCAAACTAAGAAATTAATTTAAACCATTTTCAAACTCAAACAAAAATATAACAATCAAACTCAATACTAGTAGTCTAAACCAGATTGAATTGGAACCAAAACAAACTAAGAAATTAATTTTAACCATTTTGAACCAGAACAAAGTAGGATTTCAACATTTGACTATATAAGAATAAAAGAAAACCAAATCTCTAGAGTAATCACAAACCATAGACATAGGAATAGTTCCTTTGTCAATATCAATGATATGTTATTATAATCATGTGATAGTGTTTGCATCTTGTTGTGTTTGCATCTTGTAGATCTTGCAGAAAGTGAAATAGTGGATCGTTCTGAAGCAATTAGAGATAGGAAAAATCATATAAACTGACATCAATATCGCATACTCAAAAGTCAAAACTAGGTGATAGTAAAAACAGGAATTCAAAGAGAAATAGGTATTCTATTACTAGAGAAAAACAAGTCCCATACAACTATTACTAAAAGTAAAGAAAGACAAATCTGCAGGAAACAAAACGAAAATAGCAAAAGCAAAAATTGAGCATTATGCATAGTCACAAAATCAAGCAAACTAATTGTACAGTGTTGTAGCCTTACATACAGAGAGGTACTGAGTTGCCTTCACAAAATCAGAGACTAATAATAAAAAGGACTTGAATTGAAATGATACACTTGTCACCCGACGACAAAGACTAACACAATACTGTTATGCTTAATGAATTAGCTAAATGAAAAGAATATTCAAATAGGAAAAGAAGATTCCGTTTAAGAGTCCAATATTTGATAGGAGATGTTTCTGTTTAAAAAGTTTCAATTATTCATTGAATCGCCGAACCTTTTTACCGATTTTTTTATTGAAAACTTGTCCTTATAAAAAGAATAAGCTCTTGGAATTAGTTTTGATATATTATAAAATAATGCTTTAAATTTTTAAAATATATTTTGATATTCCACTTAATATTCCTTTTTTGGTATAATCCACTGATATTCCTCAACAAGTTGGTCTAGTAGAGCATGCCAGAATTTGTATGCCAGAAATATTAAGTGGGTTACCAAATTCTAGCAAGCTTTATATTTTGATATTCCACTTAATGCACCAACCACTTAATTAGGATATTCAAATTTAGTTTGTTGGGATATTCTGTTAGTTAGTCGGTTATTGTCTAGTCTGTAGATTGCAAATTTAATATTCCACTTAATATTCCTTTCTAAAAATAAAGTTAGTAATGTTTCTCTTTTTTTGGTTCAACATTCAACTTATTATATCTTAGATCACTTGATTTTCATCAACAACTTTTAAAGAATGAGCACATTGAAATTGATTGTCTGTTTGCAATTGCAACAATGTTTTGTTTTTTGTTGCTTTAAAGCAACATGAGCAAAGGAGTGTAATTTGTTGGGTGTCTATTTGAATAACCCTATCAACTATCTAGTTGTTATTCTTTTTTTTTGGGAATAATCTACTCCCTCTGTCTCATATATTTAAGGTTATGTGCGGATATTAAGAAAATGATTGGTTATACAAACTTTTATGGTAAAAAGATGTGGTAGGACTAAAATACCCTTACACTTTTATTGATTGATTCAATGGTACGGTTATTGATATTATAAAGTAAGGGTATTGTTGGAAAGTAATAATAAATGTTGTATTGGAATTCTAAAGTGACAATTAATTTGCGACAAAGAAACATTCCAAACATGACACTTAATTAGAGACGGAGGAAGTAGTTGCTAAGTCTATTTGAATAACCTTATCTACTATCTAGTTGTTAGTCTTTTTTTTGGGAATAGTCTAGTTGCTAATCTTAGCTGTCAGAAAATTGGTGATTAACATATGTGTAAAAATAAGGTGTAACTCAGTATGGAGGCAAAAAAACCATTTCATACCAAAAAAAATAAAAAAAAAATTCCAAAATAACCCACTTTCTACATTATATACCAAAGTAACTCACATTTTTTTTAAGTGGAGAACTCGCCCCCCACCAAACCGAGTTTTACATTACAAATTTCCAATTTTTTTTTATTTGTAGTGCAGAACTCGCCCCCACCAGGGTGAGTTCTTCACTGTGTTTTTTAATTTTTTTAATTTCTTATATTTAATTTGATTAAAATGTAAATTAATTTAATTTCAATAATTAATTTAAATAATTAGAATAATTAGTAAAGTATAAATACTAAATTTAATTATTAAAAAAAATATAAATTTTAAGTGACACAAATAATATTAAAAGACATGAATTGATTTAAAAGACTAATACGAAAAGTACAGTAGTAGTAAATGTGACTAGTTTACATTACGGTTAGGGCAGTTATTTTTGTTGTGACCCTCATTTCTACAAATTCCACATCGTTTGGTGCGGGTACCCGTTTCTCTTTGATCCATCTCTGTACGAATACGAGTAGACTATGGACGACCCTTTTTATCTCTTCGTTTAGTTGGATCATGCTAGTTCAATAGTATTGAAATCAGGCCATGAGGTCTCAGTTGGCAAGGGTGGGAACTCCACAATGTAAGTATTGAAAACATTATGCATTGTGTACGGTGGATCCACGAATTTCATGTGGTCGAAATTGCATTTTGCGCATGCTGCGATGACATGTGAACATGGGTAATGAAGTGTCTGGAATTCCCCACACTCACAGGTTTTTGCTATAAAGTCCACCACAAATGTGGTCGTGCAAGTTCCCGAACTCAGAACAATTGGTTGGCACGATCGTGAATTGCGATGCCATGCGTTTTTGAGACTTTAATGTTTTTCGCAATATTTTTCAACAATTTTTCGTAGAGAACATTGTTCGGATGTCATCATCGCTTTGTGCTCTGTGTTCCCATTTGACAAATATCTCGTTCATCCTCAAATATGTTGCATCTATCAATGAACGGATAGGAGATTCCGCACTTCTTAAGGACATTGTTGATGCACTCTGCAATGTTTGTTGTCATGTGCCCCCAACGGAACCTCCATCGCACCACAACAACAATTGTTCTCAGGTTAATGTCTTCAACCCAAGCCACCCCATCGCATTTCCTAGTTCGCCGCCAATTTTATTTTTGTAGTGAATGACAGATCTTTCCGTCATTGAATATGCTGAAGCAAGTAAAGTAAGATGTTGGTAATTATGGAATGGAAAATAGAGATTAAAAAATTAAAAAAGTTTCAAAGATAACTGACCCATATTGATGAGATATTTCCTGGCAGGAGTGTTTTTGAAGTGTCTCATGAAGTTCTGTGCTATGTGGCGAATGTAGTAAAATGCGCTTTGACACAACAACAACAGTGAGTACCTGCAAACACAGAACACGTTAGGAAAAATAACCGGAGGCGTCTGGTGACTTGTCTTGAAGAATTTATCCGCTTCTACAGCGCAAATTCCCCGAGATACAACCGGTCCGTCTCATTCGCAAGTAACGAAAGAAGATTCCGAACTGGCAAGAATGAAATTTTTATTTCGGACAGGAGATGAATCCAGGACTATTTGGTTTGAAGAGAGAAAAATGATTTTTTCGACTCTATTAAAACTCATGCATCTTCCTCTATGAGTTCCAAAACTTTTTCTTATATCCAAAACCAAACTCATAGTTCCACTCCCTTTCCATTAACAGTTATAGGTATAAATATATATTATATCCGTAAAGAAAACCGAACAAATGATAATAAAGAAACCAATGAAACGCATCTCTGATGAAAACGGATGCAAAAATCATATGATAACTGAATATAATAATCATATATTTATAACCATAATATACAAAACGGAATTGTAACTTTAAAAAGTTTTGCAACGTAAACTTTGATAAAATAAATGAAAACCTTATATATTATTATAATATAATAAAGATAACAAATGAAACTCATGATAATCCAAATTGAAGAAGAACGGAACTTTCTTTATAATATTGACGTTTCAAAACAAACTATTAACGACTTATTTTATTATCAAACATAAATATTTATAGATATATATTATAGTTACTTTAAAATAAATTATTCTCACTTTTGAAATATTTATTATAATAATAAAATTACAACAGCGAATACAAAAGACGTGTTTTCAGTTGGTGTTTAGACGCCTAACAGCATTTTTGATAGACTCGTGTCTATCCGATATCAAACAAAGACCCTCCTGTGGTGTCACAAACTCTCTTAAACGAGATAGGAAGAAATACTGCCTTCATTGTCTCACCTCGACAACTGCATACGCAATTGGGAAGGTGTCGTTCCTTCCGTCTTGTGTGATTGCCAAAAGAAGAATCCCTTTGTACCTACCATACAACCATGTTCCATCAGTGTTTTAGAGGCCATATTAGGGTCTCTCTATTATTGTTTTAGTTTCTGTGGAAAAAAAAGGATATTCAAATTTAATATTCCACTTAATATTCCTTTCTAAAAACAAAGTTAGTAATGTTTCTCTTTTTTTGGTTCAACATTCAACTTATTATATCTTAGATCACTTGATTTTCATCAACAACTTTTGAAAAAATGAGCACATTGAAATTAATTGTTTGTTTGCAATTGCAACAATGTTTTGTTTTTTGTTGCTTTAAAGCAACATGAGCAAAGGAGTGTAATTTGCTGGGTGTCTATTTGAATAACCCTATCAACTATATAGTTGTTATTCGTTTTTTTTTTTTTGGGAATAATCTAGTTGCTAAGTCTATTTGAATAACTTTATCTACTATCTAGTTGTTAGTCTTTTTTTTGGGAATAATCTAGTTGCTAATCTTAGCTGTAAGAAAATTGGTGATTAACATATGTGTAAAAACAAGGTGTAACTCAGTATGGATAGTTGGGCGGTGGTGTTTATTTTTATTTTTGATTTTTCAACAAAAATACTATTTTTTTTTACAAAAACCAAAATAGTGTTGACTTTTATGATCCTTATTTTTAGGAGAGCTTTTTTTAACACGAATGACTTCCTATAACTTGAGTTTGAAAAGAAGCAAATGATTGTGATGAAAGTAAAATATAAAAGACATATACCTTTTTCCAATTCCGTCCAATCCTAACTAACATGATTTCCTTTTCCACCAAGCAATCAACCAACACATATATCCCCTCATAGAGTACCCATCGAAATCCCCTCTGTCACAAAATAAAAATGAAATTAGAATCAAATTTTGAGTGAGAGAAAGAGATGATAGTTTATTTTAGAAACTCAAAAAAGAAACAAGAATAACAAACCTAGAATAAAGAAATGTACCTAGAGGGGTCTTCCTTTCTTGATTTATTGTTGTTTATGTGATTAAGAACTAATTTATTTAATAAAATCTGTAAGATAAAAACTAAATGAGAAGCAGGGTTTACTTTGAAAGACAATCCAGTATATAAGTGTGGATGGTACTGTTAATGGTGGTGAAGATATAAGAGAGGAAACTGTGAAGGTTTTCTTTTCAAGATGAGAAGAAAAAGGTAGTAGTACTGAGAGTGTGAAAATGGAGGAAGGAAGGGAGGGAGAAATGAAGGTATTGAAAGAGTTTGAGTGATGGAGTGTTGTTGTGGTGTGGGAGTGAAATTTAAAGAAGAGAAAGCGTAACAAAAGAAGATATTGACTAAACAGAGATACAGATGAAGACAAACTCTATTCAGAGGGTGGAATTATTGCAACAGAGCGTGTGCCTGTTGTGTGCTGTCGAATTGAAGTGTTGTTGGAGTAGTACACTCTTTCAACAGTAAGCCTATGTTTGGTTCACAAAGAAAACGAGAGGAAAGAAAGGTAAGGGAAAGGAAAGAAAATGAGTAGAAAATGGGATGTTTCTCTTTCCTTGTTTGGTTGGAGACAAAATAAGAGGAAATAAAAGTGTATATGTATGAAATGACAAAACTAACCTTTACTAAAAAAGTAAAATATTTTTTAATTCAATACATTAATTTGGGTACAAGGGTAAATATGTCATTTACATAAAAAAGTGTTTTCCCTTACTTTTCTCCTCAAAATGAGACTCACTAAAACTTTTACTTCCTTCTTATTTTATAAGGCAACCAAACAAGGAAAAATGGTATATTCCCTTACTTTTCTTTCCTTTCCACTCTTTTCTCTTGCTACCAAACACACCCTAAATGTTAGCACACTTTTTCATGGCTTAGTACTAGTATCTTTCTAGTTTCTTCATACTTCAATACGTTTTATTTTCTCAGCTCTTTAGAATCATGTTTTTTTAAGCAAAAATCATGATTTTGAAAAAAACTAGTAGGATACCCGTGCATACGCACGGGTGCTGCCATATTCTTTTCATGAACGAACTTAGACATAATTTAAATAGTCTGGATAGCACTTCGTGAAAAAAAGACAAATTTAAAGTAGTTAAAAAAGGAGCCTCAAATAAAAAATTAGATAAATATTAAAATCTAAAAATGTAAAAGTATCATTTAAAAACAGTCTGTGCATTTATCCCGGGTTCTTTTATATATTAGTGCCAGTGTTGTTATCCCGTGTTTTTTTATATATCAGTACAAGTATCTTGTGTTTTTACATACATCATTGCAACTATCTCGTGTTTTTTATATTTCAATAAAGTTATCACGGGTTTTTTAATATATCAGTGAAGTTATCTCATAGTTTCAATTGATTATTTTAGTTGATTAATAGATTATAGTAGACAGTAACAGATAGATGGTAGATTATCAAATATTTCAGTGAAGTGTTTTTTATATATCAGTGCAGTTATCCCGTGTTTTTATACATATCATTGCAATTATCCCGTGTGTTTTTTTACATATTAGTATAGTTATCCCATGTTTTTTATATATCAGTGCAGTTATCTCATAGTTTCAGTTGATTATTTTAGTTGATTAGTACATTATAGTAGATAGTAAAAGGTAGATAGTAGATTATCAAATATATCAGTGCAGTTATCCCGTATTTTTTATATATATCAGTATAGTTATCCCGTGTTTTAAAACAATATACTTCCCTAAAATATTTCAGTGCAGTTATCCCGTATTTTTTTATATATCAGTATAGTTATCCCGTGTTTTAAATATTAATCAGTAGTTGAAATAGTCATTAAGTTTTCCTTTTTTTTTTGATATATTAATATCGTGTTTTTTTATATATCAGTGAAGTTATCCCGTGTTTTTATATATTAGTGCAGTTATCTCGTAGTTCAGATTGATTATTTTAATTTATTAGTAGATTTGATTTGAATTGATTTGAATTTCGAAATTTGAAAAAAAAAGAGAGGGGAAAGTTAAAAAAAATGGGAGTGAGAAGAAAGTGCATTGGGAGAAGAAATTTGAAAAAGGATGTGATAGTAAATTACAATATTGTTGCCCTTAGTTAGATGAGTTGTCAAATAAATAGAGAAACTTGTTTGAGTAATTTAAATATGATTTGTTTGTATAAATAGATATTAGATTAGATTAGTAGATTGTGGGTAAGAAAGTTGGTGAGTTTGATTTGAATTTTGAAGAAATGTGGTTTGTTTGTATAAATAGATAAATAGATATTAAGTTAGATAGTAAATAGGAGTAAATTGTAGATTATTTAATATTAATTTAATTATATTAGATTATATAGTGGATTAAAAAAATTGAAAAAAGAAATATTTTTAAATAAATGGTGTATGGGGTCACTAATAATAGATGTGAAAGAAGTGAGTGAGAAAGGAAGAGAAAGTAGAATTAAAAATGATAAATAAAACAAAAGTGGTGATGTGTCAAAAAAGTAAGATGTCTAAAATTGTAATTTTGTAAGTTGTTTGTTTGTAAATAGATAAATAGATATTAGACAATTTAATTATATTAGATTATATAGTGAATTAAAAAAATTGAAAAAAGAAATATTTTTAAATAAAGGGTGTGGGGGTCATTAATAATAGATGTGTAATAAGTGATTGAGAAAGGAAGTGAAAGTAGAATTAAAAAATGATAAATAAAATAAAAGTGGTGATGTGTCAAAAAAGTAAGATGTCTAAAATTGTAATTTTGTAAGTTGTTTGTTTGTATAAATAGATTTGTAAGTTGTGTATTTCTACAAATAGATAGTGGATTAAAAAAAATTGGAAAAAAAAATATTTTTAAATAAAGGGTGTGGGGGCCACTAATAATAGATGTGTAATAAGTGATTGAGAAAAAAAAGAAAGTAGAATTAAAAAATGATAAATAAAACAAAAGTGGTGATGTGTCAAAAAAGTAAGATATCTAAAATTATAATTTTGTAAGTTGTTTGTTTGTATAAATAGATATAAGATTACTTTCTCCCGTTACTAAGTATGTGTATTAAACTGATTTAATATTTTCGTGTAGTCAATCTGAAGATTTATTATATGCCATATGGAATTAATATGATTTGATTTTTTTTTCCTTTTTTGCCATAGCATATCCAAAATAATTATTCATTCCGTAACTTTAAATCCTGATTATTATTAGTAAGAAAGAGAGAAATGTTTCTACAAATTTTTTTTATGTAAGTGCTCTGGTTCAATTTGATCTTCTATTCACAATTGGATGGACAATGCACTCATGGATTCTCTTGTTGGAATAGCACATTTTAGGGCTCATGGTATCAGACTGGATTTCAAGAAGCCTGGTAGGTTGAAGTGTCTTTTGTGAATGACAGTTATGTGGTGCATTTGGATTCATCGAAATCACATTCTATTTAAGGATCAAGTCTTAAATTCTCAAATAGTAGTCAATCATGTTAAAACTATATATTGGAGTTGATTCATTAGTATTGAAGGTCGCAACTCTGCTTTGAAAATTTTCGACAGGTGGGGAAATCCTATTGTTTGTATGAACTCTGTGTAGTTTGGTCTGTCTCATTCTTCTTGGGGTACTCTTTCCTCCTGAGGTCTTTTTCCCATACGATTTTGGCCCAATGAGGTTTTAATGAGACCCATTAATTGTTTCTGTATCGGTTGAGGTGCCCGTTTGTATCCCCTTTAATAAAAAATATGCTTATTAAAAAAATGCCTACTAGGCCGACTTATTTAAGTAAATATAAATAATACTTTTAATTACTACTATTATTATCATGTCAAAATTTCTACTTTGTGTTAAATAATTAATTTGCTAGTATTTTTTTTATTTAAACATATTTACTTCATCAATTTTTGACATATATAAATTATTATTACAAAATAAAATTTAAATATGATGTCATATAAATATATTTTCTTAAAAAACTTTATTAGATATCAAATGAGGACTTAATCTCAATGACCTATTAGCTTGTTAGTTGTTTACAAAACATTGCACCATTAAAAGGTTGTAGGTTTCCGTAAAAATAGCTAAATAAGCTTTTAAACAGACTTTCAAATCTTGTTAAACTTTCCAAAATGTCATGTCAGACCTAAAAATGGGTCTACCACAGACTACAGGTCAGATTTAGACCTAACATTTTAGATGGAAGCCGGGCCTAGGCCATGCAAATCCCAACTCGACCTAATCTATTCCCCACCCTATTTATTTTATGTTGCTGGACATTACCCATTTGGTTATACCTTTTATGCAGATTGTGCAGTAGTTACAATAAAGTCTGTAATTATGACACAAAATTGTCACCTATATGCGTAGGACCTTTTTTTTTTTTGGTCATCAAAGATTTGGCTTTCAATAGATGAAATGGGCCAAGCCCAACCAAAGCAACACACAAACTAAATTTGGGCCGATACAAACCAAGCCCAAACCAGAAAGTCAAACACGAAAATACAAAACAAACACAATAACGAGATCATTTGGTCTGAAATAAACATCTAACCCACAAAAGATAACTAAAACGACAACAAATCAAAACCTAACAAAGAAGATTGCTATTCTTGAATCACCATTAGCAACAGCTCGGAGGATAGAGAACATCTTCAACAATCAACCCAGCTTGATTCAACAACAACAAAGCTTGAATCAACAAAGACAGACACGATTGAGGTAAACAAAACCCTAACTTCAACAATCAGCAGATACAAACATCAACGCTAATCCAATCAAACCTAATCATTTCCATGCATACAATCTTTTTGAAGGAGAGATTGAAGCACAAAAGGAGGAGACAAGATCCAATTAGAAGGCAATGAATTTGTTGAAGCTAGATTCGCAACACAGTCCGCGACACAATTTCCACTACGATTGACCCAAAGAAAAGCCACAGAGGTAAAAATCTTATTAATCTCTATAATATCACGCACAATCATTTGAATCTCACCTCTAGTTTTGATCCCTTTGCATGTTTCAATCAATTCGAGAGAATCCGATTCAAATTCTACATCGCAGATTCTGAGGCTAGCAGCAACCAAAGAATCTTCACGAAGAGCAAGAGCTTCGGCAACAATAGGGGAGACAACAAAAATTCTAGAGGTACTCCCTGATACTAATTTGCCATAACTATTTCTAGCAACAACACCTGAAAACCCTTTCCCAGTCTTCAAATTAAATTTAGCATCAGAATTGAATTTAATAGAGCTGTTTTTAGGAGGACTCCATTTAGGCACAGTTCTCCTATTGACACTCACTTCATTATGCTGATTAATTGAAGTAGATACAGGAGTAGTCATAGTATTGCAGTTAACTTTAATTGCAAAAAAAGTATCATTAGGAATAGGATTCTTATCTTCAAAACATTTAGCATTCCTAGCTTTCCAAATGTTCCACAGAGCAATCATCACATAACTGATTAGCCTAATTTTATCTTCACCTGAACACCAATTAGCCTAAAGGATAGATTCAAACCATTCACCAAAATGAGTGATATTGGAAGAATTAGGCACATGACATAGTTGAAGCCCAAACCAATCTGGAGTTGTCCAAGGACAAAGAAACAGTAGGTGTTCTATAGATTCCTCATGAATATTGCAAACTGAGCAGATAGGGGAAGAAGAGATTCTCCTTTTGACCAAATTTAGAGCAGTACTGATAGCATTATGTTTAAGTTTCCAAACAAATTGTTTAATCCTCCCTGGTACCCTAGCACCCCAAATTTGACCCCATGAATCTTCAGAATGAACATAAGAAGTACATGGCCGACAAATAACCTTCTCCAACCTACTCCTAAAAGCTTTATACCCGTTTAACATTATAAACACCATCTTTAGAATATGGCCAAGAAAACTTATTATCAAGATCCAAAATACTAATAGGAGTTTGAAGGGCTCCTATAGCACTCTCAGGTGATAGATTAAGTTTAAGAGCATTTAAGTTCCAAGCTTTAGGAGAAAACTGAATTAACTCTTGAACCACAGAAACATTACAAGCTGGATTCATTTTAGCTAACAGCCCAGTTGCCAACCAACTGTCATTGACAATGCTAATATTATGACCATTTCCTATACTCCACCTCCCTTGACTTTTTAGCAGATCCCTTCCATGAAGAATACTCCTCCAAACCCATGATATCCCAGCTTTAGGCTTCACAGACCAGAAATCATCTCTTGAACAATAGATACCTCTCAACATAATTGCCCAGTAATCATTTTGACTATGTAAACATCTCCAAGCTTGCTTTGAGAGGAGAGAAGAGTTCTGATTTGAAAAATCCTTGAAGCCCATACCACCTTTATTCTTACTACTACACATAAAATCCCATGATTTCCAATGAATACCCCTAGAGTTAATTTTTGAACTCCACCAGAAATTTGCCACTGCCGAACATAAAGATTGGCAAAAATTCTTTGGTAACCTCACTATTGACATATTATAGGAAGGAATAGCTTGGATTACAGATTTAATTAACACCTCCTTCCCAGCCTGAGATAACAGTTGCTCCTTCCACCCTTCAACCTTAGAGAATACTCTCTCCTTTATCCAAGCTAGAGCTTGAGTTCTAGAGGTTCCCCATTCAGCTGGAACCCCTAAGTATTTTCCTGGAGTATCCCTTATAGGAATATGCAAAGCTTCAGATAGAGAATTCTTCAAATGATCAGGTACAGAAGCACCACAAATCAGACCAGACTTATGTAGATTAATTTTTTGACCAGAAACACTAGTGAAATCATTTAGAATTGCCACAATTTGATAAATTTCTTCAAGACCAGCCTTTCCAAATATAAGAGCATCATCTGCAAAAAACAAATGGGTTAGAGTAGGGGCCCTAGGAGCTAATTTTAGACCTTGAGTGTTACTATCAGAATTTTCCTTTGATAAGAGTCTAGAAAGAACATCAAAGACTAAGATAAAAAGGTAGGGTGATAATGGATCTCCTTGTCTAAGACCACATTTAGGAATAACAACTCTACTTCTAGCCCCATTGACTTGATAAACATAGGAAACAGAAGAGACTAGAGACATAATAATTTTGACCCAGCACAAACTGAAACCAAAGGATAAAAGAACCTCTTTAAGAAAAGACCAGTCCACCCTATCATATGCTTTGTTCATGTCAACCTTGATAGCAAAACCATTACTAGAAATAGAATTTTTCTTTTTAAGATAATGAAAAGCCTCTTGAGCTACTACTAGATTGTCTTGAATCATTCTACCCCCCACGAATGCACTTTGTTGCGGAGAGATAAGAGTGTTTAGGATAGGTTTGAGTCTAGAAACAATAACCTTAGAGATTATTTTATAAATAAAATTACAGCAGCTAATTGGTCTCAACTGACCAATTTCCTCAGGATGTGGAATCTTAGGAATTAAAGCTACTAGAGTATCATTAACTAAAACCCCCAACTGTCCAGTAGCAAAGAAAATATTAATAGCCTCAATAACATCTAACTTAATAACCTCCCAATTCTTCTGATAGAATAAACCATTCAAACCATCTGGCCCAGGAGATTTTAAGGCACCCAAGGAAAATACTGCACTCTCAATCTCTGTAATAAGAATAGGAGACATCAACTTCAAATTATCCTCTTCAGTGACTAAAATTGGAACAACATTAAGACAGTGAGATACAATAGGATCAGCAGGGACATAAATAGATTTGTAGAACTCCTCTATAGCCTTTATTCTGTAAAGTTTATTTCTATCCCTCCTTTGAAAGTTTATTCTGTAAAGTTTATTTCTATCCCTCCTTTGAACTGTAGTAGCATGAAAGAAACCAGTATTTTTATCCCCCAAATTAAGCCATTTCAATCTAGATCTCTGCCCCCAATAGTTCTCCTCCTGCTTCCATAAGAAATCAACTTCTCTTCTAATCCAATTAATTTCCTCCAAATTAGATCCATTATTACCAGCATTAGACAATACTTGTAATCTAGATTTTAATTTGGAAATTTCAACAGCTGCATTCTTAAAAGTTACTTTACTCCAAGATTGAAGAGATCTTTTACAATTCCTAGCTTTAACAGTTAGATTCTCCCAACCTCCCTCAATAATACCATTAGTAGACCAACCATCAGAAACAACTTTTCTACAGTCATTATGATCTTCCCAAAAACTTTCATACTTAAAAAATTTAGGACATTTAATAGGGGGATAGGGGAGAAGCACAATAGGAGAATGATCAGAATTGATGTTATACCCCAATTTTGTCCGAGATCTTATATCATTGTAATATTTTTTTTTTATTTTATAAGTAGTGTATGTGCAACAAACATTTCTATGTACTCAAGTAAAAGATAAGTAGCTTGTGCATATCAACCACTTAATATAAAGATGCATGATTTGATTCTTGGTCAATCATCCCACATGTTATTTTCTTTTGACCCTCTTTGAGTAATTGAAAAAGCAAGTGAAGCAAAGCATAAGAGCTTACAAAATAAGAACAAAAAGATGAAATACCCAAATCTGCAGCTCTATTGCGAAGGCAATTTCTCTCCTCGACCTCTTTTCGACGATCCGAACGGTGAAAGTGGAGATATATGTCTCACGAACCTACTGTCAAAAAATGAAGACGATCCGACGGTTAACGAATCCGAATCGCACTTTTACGATGATAGGTTTGAGAAAAACGGACCAAAAACTGCAGCTATTGCGAAGGCAATTTCTCTCTCATCAGACCTCGTTTCAACGATCCGAACGGTGAAAGCGTAGATATATGTCTCACGAACCTACTGTCAAAAAAAGAAAGACGATCCAACGGTTAACGAATCCGAATCGCAATTTTACGGTGACAGGTTTGAGAAAAACGGAATTGTGTTTTAAAGGGGAATTGCTTTCTACCTTGTTTTAGTCCCACATTGCTCACAAGAAACAAGAGCTCCCTAGCAATTGGATATAAAAGGGGTTGAGAGGTGAAGATTAGAGGGGGATCATTGGCGGGTTAAGTGATCTTTTGGGTCAAAGCGTCATGCTCATTTCACTAAAAACCCGCTTTGATCATTCGACGTTTTGAGTCGGCTTTTCGATTCTCAAAGCGGTTCCTCGCGGTCTCTGGGTCAAATGGACCAGATAGGAGTCCGGGCTCGTGATTGACCCGGTCGATTGCTCATCCCGGTTCGGCACTCGCGAGTCCAAAGTTAGTTTTGTATTTATTTTGTTTATTTTTATGTACATATTTATTTATCATTTATTTATAATATGATCTATTTATTTATTTATTTATTTATTGTTTATTGTTTATTTATATATCTATTCATATTTATTTATGTATGTAGTTATTTATTTATTTTTTTAGCCTAGTCTTTATTAATTATCGCTTTGTCTTTTTTTATGCACAAATTAGTTTATTTCTTCAAAATCAAATAAAGACTAAGTCGGTTGGCTGTACAACCTAAGTTAGTCATCATCCTAGACCAATGAGTCAGCATACCAAAGAATCCTAAAAACTTATAAGTAAATAAATAAATCACTTTTCCTAAAAATAGGGGACTAAGCCGGTTGTACAACCTAAGTTAGTCAATGTTTCTAGAACTAATGAGTCAGATAGCTCAGAGTTCTAGAATACCTATTCTAAAACCAACTCACCTCACATCAAACAAACTTCTTTCAAAAAAACCTCAAAAATACTTTCAAAAAGTAGGGGACTAAGCTCGGTTGTACAATCGGTTAGTCAACCCCAGAATCAAGTGAGTCAGATAGCTCAAGGAGTCCTAGGACCCCTACACTAAAAAAACACCAACCAACAAACCTTTTTCAGAAGAACTACGTAGCTTTGATTCCTCCATTGCATCCGAGGTACGTAGGAGCAAGAGTCCACTCTTGTCAAGCACTAAAAATTAAAAATTTAATTAAGTCTTTTTCACTATAAATAAAAAGGGTAAATATTAATAAACCATAAATAATTAGATTTAAGGATGTCGTGGGGTGCTAATACCTTCCCCACGCATATCGACTCCCTAACCTTTAAACTTGCTTTATCCTAAAACTAAAAGGGATTTTCCGAATTTGCCCTTAAACTAAAATTTGGTGGCGGCTTCCTTCGAACTTCAATAATCCTTTCCCGATTTTTCTGGCCATACATACCGGCGACTTCACTGGGGACTTAACGCTTTAGAGAGTCAAAACCTAGTCTAATTAGTTGTAGGATTTAATTTTTACCCTTCCCTTATTTATTTATTTATTTTTGCATGTTTTATTTTTATGTGATATATAAACCATAGGATAGAAGACGATATTTGTATGAATGTTTGTTTTGTTTGCAACTTTGGGTTTATTTTAAATCGCTCCTACACACACCGCACACTCTACACATCACACACTGTGGTGAGAAAAGGTCCTCTACCCTGACTTGAGTGCAAACCTAAGTTAAAACGAGATTGTGTAGTGATGGCTCATGGGACGACGCCTCGTTGGGTGGTCACGAAAATCTCACCTAGAGTTTGATTCCTTTTGAGGATGCTATCCCTTCTAATAGCTTGCCTATTGTTGGGTAAGTATTCTTGACTGGGGTCCTTGGCTCTAGGAACCTTGTGTAGGATTCTTTAGAACTACCCTTGTGAGGCACTATAAAAAGAAACCTTAGACCCACTCCGTAAGATACCTTTTAGGGTCACAAAGGAGCTTCATACTCTTGCATTCAAACAAATATTTATGCATACCGCTTTTATCATCAAAAAAATCAAAACCAAAACCATTATTTACTACATTTTTAGAAAATATACCACATGCATTTTTCTTTTCTTTGCACTACAAAAATAAATAAAATAAACATCTTATGTTGCATGCATTTTTATGACCGCTGTGGAGTTAAAAACTTTATTTTGGAGAGAAGTCATGCATGCTAAAGTCAAAATCAAACTTTGTACTTTACTCTCCAAATAAAAAGCTTATAATTCCCTGACGCGATAGATAAACCACACTTTCATATTCATTCACTCTCATTCTCATATCATGCACATTTCATTCATTCGCATTCTCATTTCATGTACATTCATTCATTCACATACTTACATCATGCATCAAAAAGTGAGCATAATTCTTATTCCAAAAAACTTTGATGAGAGATGAGGCGCTTGTGAGAAATAAATCATTCTTCTTTGGGAAATTTAACTATACTTAGTTGTGAGCTCAAGGTGTTTCAAGGCACTCAATTTTTTTAAATTAACAAATTGCTCACACATTTTTTCAACAAAGCGCTGCATTTCATCCACCCCATGATGAATGAACGAAATGGTCCACCAAAAATTTCTTTCATGTTAAAACCGATGTTAACTCTCTATGAAGCATTCGTGTAGTGATTTGTGTGTCACATGTGTATTCATTCTTGTTTGAGTCGCTTAACGCCCCTACATTGTCATCATCCCCGCCCAAGTCTTATCCCACCACGACCACCATAAAGTACATACTCCCTAACTAGTCGACTTTTTGGTTTGTTCTCACTATTGAAATAACACTTGAGACCTCACACTGGGCAAATTTGTGTGATCTCCAAAATACATTGTCAACATTGTATTCCCTTGGTGCAAGTCCTTTACAAAAATCAAAAAGGCCCAAGTAGGTTGAAAACTCGTAAGAGCGGCCTAAGCAAAAATTAGGGCACACAAAAAGGAGAAATAAAGAAAAAGAGCAAGTATATAAAATAAGTAAATTATTGTCTTTAAATTATTTTTTGAGAAAACAAGCAATCATGATTTGAAATGAAGTTGAACCATCTTTCCATATCCTCAAAAATCCCTTACCACCCACCTTAAGCCAAAAATCCTAAAAATCTCTCAATCACCCTAGACAAGGATCGATTCCAAGATCAAAAATGGTGCATCACTTTTATCACCACTCACCAAAAAGAAACAAAAAGCACAAAAGAGTGAAGTCAAAAAGTGGATTAAAAATCCAAAAAAAAACAAATTAGAAAAAACAAAGACAAAAGTAGTACAAGTCGTGAGTCATTGCTTTCACACTATTAAAGCATAAAGAGATCCTTGTCTAAAATAAACCTCAAACACTTCTTTTCGGCCTCAATATCCTACCTCCATAAACCCTTAGCCACATTACAATCCTAAACAAGTCCATCCTACCACGAGACACATCAATTATCGCCTCAATAAAACCTCAAACACTCCTTTGAGCCTAACAACCATTTCCTTCATAAATCATCACCCATTAGCCAAGTTACATCACCAAATCATTTGTCCCATCAATCATCAAACACCTCATTGAGCCTAATAACCCTTCTTCTTTCACAAACCATTAACCATTAGCCAAATCATACCGCTTCAATAAAAATATCCGTCCCATCAATCCCCAAACACTACTTTGAGCCCAATTATCATTTCCTCATAAATCACTAAACCATCGGGCACGCACAACCCTCTCTGTAGTTCATTCCGATCAATGACCGATTGCTTTTGTTTTCTCAAAGTTTTAATCTTAGGACAAATAAGTTTATTTATTTACAATATGTTTGCTAAAAAAAGTATCTCAAAAAAACTCAAAATAAAGAAATCAAAAAGGGCTTGCACTCCAAAGGTTCATTCAAGTTCCATTGATATAAAGGCAAGGGTTAGCGATCACCAAGTGCGCTTTTCATCATAGCAAACTCAAGACTATCATAGTCCGAGAGCCATTCTAAAGATAACCAAAAGGTTTATGCTAGGATCATCACCTAGATCCCAAAGTGGGGAAATCCTTCCACCATTTGTTCCACTTAAGCTTG
Source organism: Oxytropis ochrocephala (assembly GCA_020916435.1). Lineage (NCBI taxonomy): Eukaryota > Viridiplantae > Streptophyta > Magnoliopsida > Fabales > Fabaceae > Oxytropis > Oxytropis ochrocephala. The sequence continues at coordinate 97,972,816 of CM037090.1, forward strand.
GGGAAATGTGTCCAACGTCCATCCCACACCACACCCAGGCTAAACATACATACCTGCACTCAACTCAAAAACCCATAGCCCTAACTCACACCTTTCACAACCTCACTAAAACAACCATTTGAAATCCCATTACCAAGTGGGGCAATCCTTCACCCTTTACTTGAGAAATCCGCCCTACACTCACCTCATCCCTTGTCATATTCATATCCACAAAACAATATTGGGGCAATTTCTCAACTCATTACCCTAAAACGCCGCTACTCTAGCCGGGCAATCTTGTCCTTACCATAAATGGGGCAACGCTAAATCTCTATGGGTCGAGACAAAGTCTCTTGCTTTCCGCCTTTCATTCCAAAGCCAATGCATTCCCAGGCTCATCATCTTCTACACCCCTAGCTTGTCACCACTAGACAAAGGCAAGTTATTCACTCACCGTCATCAAATCTAAATCAAGGCAGCTTCGCATTTCTCTTGGTTGGGGAAAACCTACCTTTGATGACCTTGACAAAGACCACTACCATTCACCCCTTCATGTGCCACAAATATCCTCACCCTAGGCCTTTAGAACCCTAAGTTAACTGACTCATTCATACTTGCACTAACATATGTCTTTACTAAACAAAGCTTCAGAGAGAGAGAACACAAGTTGATCATGTGATGCTAAAAATTCACTTAGGTAACTTTGTGGACATAAATTTCGATCATCAAGGGGCATCATAATGGAAGGAAAAATAAGCGAGCTTGCAAATACGGTCAAGTACTTTTGCATATCGTTGTCCAGTAGATAATGACCTTGAGAATGCCAAAGTTTGAATCAAAACTAATTTTTCCAAAGAATGATCAATATTCACCCATGCTTCTCGCATCCAAAGTCTCGCATCTTATCATTACAAAAAAAAATGTTTTGCACCCAATCACTCATATCATATCATCGCATCATGCATGCACCATGGCATTAGCATTCAATCATTTCATTTGCATCATATTCACATTTGCATTTCATGCCTTTATTACGTAACAAGCAAAAAGCAAAAAAAAAAAAAAAAAAACAAAAGAGAAAAATCATTCCACCATATACCAATCATTGCACGACGCGCACACCATTAATTGCATTGCCAAAGGAAGAAAGCTTTTCCTCCTGAAGATGCATTTGTTAGGTGTGCCCTGATAAACACTGTAGTTGTCGCTCCTGTTTTGTTCCTCTAATATCGCTTTATGCGTTAATCTCATATCATATCACGCATCACCAAGTTGATCCTCGCACTCGAGTGGTCCTTCGTGAGCACTACGCCCTTCGCGCCCTAAGTGGCCCAGTCGCAACGTCGAGTCGAGCCCGGCGACCTTTGCACTCCGCGGTCCTCCTTCGCACTAGTCAGGTCACCAAGACACGCGGACGCCCTTCATGGTCAACATATCGCTTCTAGACCGATCTTGACCCATCATGGCCGCCGAATATAAAGGCCCCCGCGCATCGCTTAACTAGTACCGTAGCTAGTTGCGCCCTCCTTCGCACTACCGATGGTCCTTCAAATAAGGCCTAGGCAGCCTTCCCGCACTCCGCAGTGGTCCTTCAGAGCCTTAGTGCTCCTTCTGCACTTTAGGGTCCTTCAGAGCCTTAGTGCTCCTTCTGCACTCCCGAGTGGGCTTTCGAGCCTTCCTTCGCATCCCGAGCGATCCTTCATTTTGTTCGCGCAGCAATACGCCAAGTGTTAACCGCCCCCTGCTTATTCTCAAACCTCTATTTCCCCTCTAAACGGACAAAATTGACGTCTATTCTATCTTTATTTCTATTTCTACTAAAAAAAATTGTAAAATATAAATAAAGAGGGGCAGCTGTTATACCCCAATTTTGTCCGAGATCTTATATCATTGTAATATTTTTTTTATTTTATAAGTAGTGTATGTGCAACAAACATTTCTATGTACTCAAGTAAAAGATAAGTAGCTTGTGCATATCAACCACTTAATATAAAGATGCATGATTTGATTCTTGGTCAATCATCCCACATGTTATTTTCTTTTGACCTCTTTGAGTAATTGAAAAGCAAGTGAAGCAAAGCATAAGAGCTTACAAAATAAGAACAAAAAGATGAAATACCCAAATCTGCAGCTCTATTGCGAAGGCAATTTCTCTCTCCTCGGACCTCTTTTCGACGATCCGAACGGTGAAAGTGGAGATATATGTCTCACGAACCTCACTGTCAAAAATGAAGACGATCCGACGGTTAACGAATCCGAATCGCACTTTTACGATGATAGGTTTGAGAAAAACGGACCAAAAACTGCAGCTATTGCGAAGGCAATTTCTCTCTCATCAGACCTCGTTTCAACGATCCGAACGGTGAAAGCGTAGATATATGTCTCACGAACCTACTGTCAAAAAAGAAAGACGATCCAACGGTTAACGAATCCGAATCGCAATTTTACGGTGACAGGTTTGAGAAAAACGGAATTGTGTTTTAAAGGGGAATTGCTTTCTACCTTGTTTTAGTCCCACATTGCTCACAAGAAACAAGAGCTCCCTAGCAATTGGATATAAAAGGGGTTGAGAGGTGAAGATTAGAGGGGGATCATCATTGCGGGTTAAGTGATCTTTTGGGGGTCAAAGCGTCATGCTCATTTCACTAAAAACCCGCTCTTTGATCATTCGACGTTTTGAGCCCGCTTTTCGATTCTCAAAGCGGTTCCTCGCGGTCTTGGGGTCAAATGGACCGATAGGAGTCCAGCTCAGTGATTGACCGGGTCGATTGCTCATCCGGCCTCGACTCGCCGAGTCCAAAGTTAGTTTTGTATTTATTTTGTTTATTTTTATGTACATATTTATTTATCATTTATTTATAATATGATCTATTTATTTATTTATTTATTGTTTATTGTTTATTTATATATCTATTCATATTTATTTATGTATATAGTTATTTATTTATTTTTTTAGCCTAGTCTTTATTAATTATCGCTTGTCTTTTTTTATGCACAAATTAGTTTATTTCTTCAAAATCAAATAAAGACTAAGTCTCATTGTACAACCCAAGTTAGTCATCATCCTAGACCAATGAGTCAGCATACCAAAAGAATCCTAAAACTTATAAGTAAATAAATAAATCACTTTTCCTAAAAATAGGGACTAAGTCGGTTGTACAACCTAAGTTAGTCAATGCTTCTAGAACTAATGAGTCAGATAGTCAGAGTTCTAGAATACCTATTCTAAAACCAACTCACCTCACATCAAACAAACTTCTTTCAAAAACCTCAAAAATACTTTCAAAAAGTAGGGACTAAGTCGGTTGTACAATCGGGTTAGTCAACATTCTAGGAATCGTGAGTCAGATATGCTTTCAAGGAGTCCTAGGACCCCTACACTAAAAAACACCAACCAACAAACCTTTTTCGTGAAGAACTACGTAGCTTTGATTCCTCCATTGCATCCGGAGGTACGTAGGAGCAAGAGTCCACTCTTGTCAAGCACTAAAAATTAAAAATTTAATTAAGTCTTTTTCACTATAAATAAAAAAGGGTAAATATTAATAAACCATAAATAATTAGACGAAGGATGTCGTGGGGTGCTAATACCTTCCCCACGCATATCGACTCCCGAACCTTTAAACTCGCCTTATCCTAAAACTAAAAGGGATTTTCCGAATTTGCCCTTAAACTAAAATTTGGTGGCGGCTTCCTTTCGAACTTCGAATAATCCTTTCCCGGATTTTTCGGTCGCTACAATTGAGAATTGGTAGAGCAATACCTGTAGCATGAGGATAAATAGATCTCCACCCCCAATTTACCAAAACTCTATCAATCCTTTGATAAGTTACAATTCCATCTCTAGGATTACTAGCAAAAGTGAACTTGTTACCCTTCAAATCCAAATCCATTAAGCTACCACAGTTCAAGAATTCTCTAAATAGAGCCATCCTTATAGGAGCTACAGATCTAAGCCCATCCTTCTCTGTAATCGAGCACATCTCATTAAAGTCACCTATACAACACCAAGGCTCATTCCTACTAGGCATTAGCTTCAACAATTTCCCCCATAGATGTCTTCTCATATCAAAAGTAGGATTACCATAGACACAGGTCAACATAAAAACACTTCCAGATTTTTTTTCCTTAATCACAGAATGAATATAGTTGATAGATGCTTCCAGAACCTGAACTTCATACTCTTGATTCCAAAATAACACAATCCCACCAGAAATACCTACAGCAGGCACACAATACATCTTTTGGAACTTCAATTTCCTTCTAACTCTCTCAACTCTAGCATGTTGAGCCCTAGTCTCCATCAAAAACAAAATAGACGGCCTATGACACTTCATCAGCTCCTGGAGCTCCCTACTTGTCGTGGATGCCACCAATCCACGACAATTCCAACTGATAGTAGTCATATGACTGTTGGGGGCATGGATTGACCCGCCTCCTCAGTCATAACATCTGCTGCAGTAAAAATATATCCATCAATCACAACTACCACCCTAGCCTTCTTCACACTACCCCTCAACCCATCATCACTACTAGCATTAGACAATAAATGCTTTTGAACATCCCTACCACGCTTTAGATTTAACCCCACAACCATTCTGTTGCTTAGAGCCTCCTCTACTCTATGCGTAGGACCTAAACACTAGCGGTTCATATTGGACTACATAGTTACATTTTGGCTATATAGTTGTAAGGCTTACTTTTTTCATACCTTCACCCTTTCCCCTCATACCACCACACAATTAGATAACCCCAAAATACTCCTTTGAAAACTATTTTTTTAAAAAAGTAAATAAATTGTATATACGTTTTGAGTACGAATATACGATGGCTATTTTATGTCCAATCGTATATACATACTCAAAACGTATATACGATGGTTTTTTTTTGTTTTTTTAATGATTTGTTTTAATTTTTTTTACTAAAAGGCTACTAAAAATTTGTTAAAGAGTCAAAACTAATCAAAAAATTATAAAAACACCACTAAAAATTTAACAAAACTAAAATAAGTCTGTGCAATTTTTTTTAGATTTTTTGGAGATTATAAAAAATTAAAAAAATTCATAAAAAATAGTAAACGATGGAATTTGGGAGTCCCGAAGTTCCTTCTACGGGAGTCATGATTCTTGATTTTTTTCGGATTTAATGGTTGTGGTTACGATCGGAGTAGGTTGCCCGAAAACCGATTTTTTTAGCCTACATTATTCGTTCGACATATAACATCGTCATGTGTTAACGAACAACACATTAAATATTTTCAAGCCTTAATTAATTTTTATTTGACTTAAAAAAATATCATAGGGATCGTATATACACCTGGGGATGTATATACGATTGGTCTTAATTTTTATAAAAAAAATACGTTTTGTCAAGGGTATTGTTCCTGGGTGTATCAGCAAATACAAGAACCGCCATCAAAGAATTGGGCTGCGGCCCACCCATCACGAGCGCCCAAGCACGCCGCTGAGCGCACTTCTCGCCATTAAAACTCCGCAAAACGGTCGGACCTCGCGAGATATATACGCCATTCGCATATGGCATCGTGCACGCTTCTCTAACCTTGTGCTATCCGCGCCCGCGCGACCTCTCACTAGATCGCTCGAGTGTCTTTTCGCAGTACCACCCGAGGTGCTCAACGCGTGAAGCGGGACCGGTCCTTTCACTCATTCAACGACCGCCCATTTGACGAGACAACAAACACTTCAACACTTCATCGGGTCAAGGTACGATCAATTGGCGACCACGATGGGAGGCCCGAGCGCTATCCCCGCTCCACTCATGGCTCCACGCGACCGCCCCGCACGCGGCCTCATCTCGGCTCAACCCTCCGGGCAACATCCTCGGCAGAAGAAACCCCGAGAGGGTGTAGCAGTGGATTTATTCATGAATCTCGAGGAATCCGCGACAAGAACCCTCGGTGCGGTCGCGGACCGATCTTGGAGCAGTACAACCGTGACGCTCCACCCCAACTACCGCCCGAAGTTGGTTGAGGCGAGCATCGGCGAGCCGCGTTCGAGCATGTCACTCGTGCCGCTCGCAGATCCTCCAAAACAAGAATCGTGATCGCAGACGAGACGCGCCATCTCTCGCCAAGATGAAAGAGGTCGATTCCCGCCGCCAGCGTGCGGAAGACGGAGAACCCTTCGCTCGCCGCCGGCCGCGCGAAGGCATCGCTCCTCCTCGAAGGAGCATTTCTCGCGGGAGAGCACCACCCATCGGTCTCCCAAGACGAAGACACAGGCACACACGAATCGCCCCCGCGCGAGAACGCGCGTAGACGCCGCTCGATGTCCTATGATGATGAAGATTCTAGCTACCGCCCCGACACCGCCGCTCACCCACGAGGTACTCCTCCAATGAGTCGTCCGGTCACGCTTGGTCGAGAAGCGCATCTTGGGATTCTCGAGAAGAGCCGGAAGATTACAGAGATGGAAGAATCGTGGACGCCGCATCGGCCAAGGAGAGCCAAAGCGAAGCGACCCGTAAGGCCTCCTCAACTTCCACCAACCGCCCATCCGAGGATTTTATGGAATGCCGCAATGAGGCATGCCTCGCAATGCAACCCTTTGGGTCGAACGGCATTCGAACGAGCACGACCCGCTCTCCGTGGAAATCAGCGTTACAAAATTCCGAGAGATCTACGCAAGCCGCCTAATCTCAACAAGTTTGACGCCGAGGGGATCCGCATAAACATCTCCGTTACTTCAATAATTACTGCTGTTATAGGGAATTGGGACCGACCATGAAATGCGTGCTTTTTCCCGATCGTTGGACGGCCGAGCATTGGAATGGTGGGAGTCTCTCACGACCCAATTCCATTTCCTCATGGGACGACACGTCGTAATATTCTTGTCCCACTACACCGCCAACCGCCAATTTCGATATGAAGAATACTTGGACTCGTTGTTCAAGGAGATAATGAGACGCCGAGGCGAGATATCGACCGGTTTAACACCGGCCGAGTCCGCTCGTGACTTGTCGACAAGGACAAGCTAAAATATTTGAAGCGTGGTATTCGACCGGACCACCGGTTCGTAGAAGAATTCACTCTTAACCATTATCGTGGATCTCGCCATTTAAACAGCGGCTAACGCCCACATGGCGTGCGAAGAAACTCGCGGCAGAAGAAAGGCCGTCCGTGCACGACCTAAAGAAGAAAAAAGCAAGTAGTTCCGGCCAATGGGCATGAAGGTCGCCGCGACAATCGGTCGACTTTCGAGATAAGAAGTTCGATCATCGCACCCGGCTAAACACCTCTATTGCATGAGATCTATAGCGAGTGCCAAAATAATGAATTTGTGGGAGTAAAGCGCCCGATCCACTCGTGCTCAAGAAGGGGGCACGACCGACTAAAAGGTACCGCCATACCACAAGAGCAAGGGGCATGATACTAACGATCGTATGGCCTCAAAGATGATATTGAAGAGCTCATTCAGAAAGGCAAGTTGGGAAAGTATGTGAGGTCGGAGGAAGGCGACCGACCTCGAGAGAGGCGAGAAAGAAACCGATCCTATTGAGGAAAGTGGCGCTCTAGTTGTTTCAAGCGCCCAAGATAAAGACCGGTCCAAGATCGAGACGCTCCACGGTCCGCAGGTCGCAACGTTGCAATGGTCATTCACGGTGGAAACCCGTTGGACCGTAGAGAATCAAATAAAGCCACGAAAAGAAAGTGGGGCGAGCTCCCGATGGTCGGTTCAACATCAATGACCACCGGTCTCGAATAGACCCCATCTCGTTTGGAGATAGCGACCGCACGATGGCGGGCCGAACGCTTATGTTCCGCTTGGTAATCGAGAGCGATTATGGCCAATACCGAAGTTCAAAGAATTCTAGTCGACCCGGGTAGCTCGGCCCGACATCATGTTTGAAGGCACGATTGACAAGATCAAGGTTGATCGGAGCGAGATAATTCCCGTGCCGAGCCTACTCCTAACGGGCTTCAATGGAGCGATCACCTACCCGTTGGGAACAATCGAACTCATGGTCACATTCGGTGGCGACACCGAGATAGCACTTTGTACAGACGGTCCGCACGACGTTCCTCGTACTCCCCCTCAAATCATGCTATCGATTGTATCATTGGTAGGCCGACCACGGGCAAGCTAGAGGCCGTGGCGTCAGCGATACATCCAAGATGAAATTCTACAAAGAAAGACGACTGGTAGTTACCCCGGCGGCCGACCTAGAGGCGGCAAGAGACGGCCACGATCCAGATCGAAGAAATTTGCGATGAGGTAGACCTTGGCCCAAATGTGCGAAGCACCGGTGAAGGCCATCAAGTCAACGCCACCGATTTGGATGCTCGGTATGATCCGCATAAATGACCCGCAGGATAACGATGATGACTTAGCCCGAGAGCCGAAAAACAAGGTTGAAAAGGCCGAACCTCATGGAGAACTAATAGATGTGCGGTTGGGAGACGACCCAACAAAGATAGTTAAGCTCGGTAGTGACCTACCGAGAAGTAAAGCAAGACCTTGTGCAATGTTTGAGAGACTATGCCGACTGCTCGCATGGCGGGCATCGACATGCCCGCATTCCTATCGGTAGCTTTGCCATCAACTTTCAATCGATGAAGGGGGTCGTTTGGCCGCTCAAAGAAGACGCACTCGAACGAGGAAAAATCTCAAGCCGCAGGCCGCTGAGGACCTCATAAAGGCCAATTTCATAGAAGAGATCAAGTACACGACTGGCTATCCAATGTCGTGTTGGTTAAGAAGAAGAATGGCAAATGGAGAATGTGTGTAGACTACACCGACCTAAATAAGGCATGCCCGGCGATGCCTTCCCGCGCCCAACATTGACAAATTGGTCGATGGGGCCTCAGTTACAAATTATTGTCTTTTTGGGCGCCACTCGGGATACAATCGAGATCACGATGTATCCACCCGATCGACACAAGACGGCCTTCATGACAGATCGGGAAATTTTCAAGATACAAGGTGATGCCTTTCGGCTTAAAGAACGCCGGAGCGACTACCAAATGGATGATGAACAAAATTTTCAAGAGGCGGATCGGTCCGAATCTCGAGAGGTGTACTTGGGCGACATGATCATCAAAAGTGTGACCGACCCGCATCATGTGAACGACTTCGAGGAAATATTTGAAGAAGCTAGAAGAACTCACTCAGATGAACCCCGAGAAGTGTACCTTTGGGGTGAGGGCCGAGATTTTTGGCTTCCACCTAACCGAAAGAGGATGAAGCAAACCCCGAGAAGTGCGGGGCGGTCGCCGATATGAGGCCGCCACAACTAAAAAAAATACAACACAACAAACGGCATGGTAGCTGCCCTATCCGTGTTCATTCCCAAAGCGGCCCGCAAGTCGCTTCCACTCGCTTAGACTATCAAGAAAGAGGTGGATTTTGAGTGGACCACCAATGCCAATGAGCATTGGATGAATTGAAGCAAGCTTTGACCAACCCGCCGATTATGACCAAGCCGCGCGGGCGAGACGTTGTATTTATACTTGGCTATAACGGAAGAAGTTCTAAGTGCGCGTGTTAGTCGGGAAACGACTGAAGCAAAATCCGGGTCTATTTCATTAGTAAGTGTCGCAAGGGCCCGAGCCAGAGATACCGTAAAATAGAGAAGTTTGCCCTTGCACTCCTAATAGCCGCTGCTAGAAGATCGAGACCCTACTTTGTGGCCCATCAGTCGTGGTAAGGACCGACCAAATTTATCGTGCAAGTCCTCATCGCCCGACCGGGCGGGACGGATGATAAAGTGGGCGGTGGAGCTCAGTGAGTTTGGGATTAAATTTGAATCCAGATCGGCCGCAAAAGCGCAGATGTTGGCCGACTTTATAGCTGAAATGACTCCTCTCCCATAAGACCAAGTCGAAACGACCGGATCTTGCACGAGATGGGTCGTCCAATAACAAGGGGAGTGGAGCAGGCCTAATATTAGAAAATTCGTAAGGCCTTGCTGTGGAGGTCTCCTTAACGTTCGCATTCCACACTTCAAACAACCAGGCCGAATATGAGGCGTGCATAGCTGGCCTACAGCTCGCCAGAGATTTCAATGTCGACCGAGTCGAGCTCAGATCAGATTCCTTGCTTGTAGTCTCGCAGATCAAAGAATTATACGATGCCAAGGATGACGTGCTGAAAAGTTACCCGCCAGAGTAAGAGAGCGCTCAGCGGTTCGACCGAAATGAAGGCCGCGACGCGCCTCGACCGAAAATGTTCAAGCAGATATACTATCAAAGCCGGCAAAGTACCAAGACTCGGAAATCACGTGGTTTGATTCGGAGACTCTAAATCGGCGAGCGTTTCGACCAAGCTAAGCCGCCGCGTTGGCGTTACGTGTGTCAATGCGATTCGATTGGATCGCCCTATCCCGAGATACATTGTTGAAGAAGGAAGAACCGAGCGATCCGGCAAGCTAAGTTGGTCGCTCAGAGCGACCAAGTATTCGGTGATAGAAGGAAAGTTGTATGCAGAGAGGATTCTCCTCTCCATTGTTAAGATGCCTTACGCCGGTCGGCCGATCATGTCTTTGAGGACATTCATGAAGGTGTTTGTGGAAGTCATCAAGGCGCTCGTTCCATAGCTAAGAAGGCTCTCAGGGCCGGCTATTACTGGCCGACCATGGACGAGGATGCTAAGAAGCTTGTTCAGAAGTGCAAGAAATGTCAAGTACATGCTGATGTCCACATTGCACCATCCTCGGAATTACAAAGCCTTGCCTCGCCTTGGCCGTTCGCTTGTGGGGCATGGATCCGCTAGCCCGCTTTCCACTGCTCCAGCCGCCTGTTCTTGATCGTGGCGGTAGATTATTTCACAAAGTGGATCGAGGCCGAGCCTCTTGCAACCATCACCTCGGCAAAAGTGAGCAAGTTCTTCGGCCGGTGTGTGTTGGCCCGTTTTGGGATCCCTCAGCAATTAATAACTGACAACGGCACCCGGTTCGCAGACAAAAAGGTTCGAGAAATGTTGGCCGACTTAGGGGTAAAATAAATGCTTCACCTCGGTCGAGCACCTCGCAGGCGGGCTTCGAGAGGCTTCAGAAGAGAACGGTGGCCTGGCGAACAACATTTCCATGTTCATCTTTTTGCTCAGGCAGTATGATCTTGTTGTCCGCAACATAATGGGCGGATTTATCATCTTCTCATCAAAGTTGATCTTCGATCTGCGTCGCGCCGCGCTGAGCAAGAGCGCCAGAACCGCTCGATTGCCGCCTCCCTACCTACCGGCTACCATTTGAATTTTTGCCTCGGCTCGGCATTCACGGCCTCCACCGCTTTATCCTTCTCGAGGATTCAACGCCGGGCCTTGATTGTTCACCGCCAAAGAAGTTCCTTGTTCCGCTTGGAGAGTTTGGCCCCGCCCTCCTCACCCTTCTCAAGAGCGCTTTTCTTGGCTTGGACAAGCTTGTCGTACCTCTGCGCGCCTCGGCAAGGCCTTCTTCTTATCAAAGACGAGCCCTCGCAAAGAGAGATCGTCCACCTATTAGTCGGTCGATTTAAGACAAAAGAAATCACTGACCGAGAAAGTAAAGTACCTCCAAATTTTCCCCCAAGCTCTGGCCATGATTTTATCTATCCCCAAGCGAGAGAGGCCTACTGCACCTCCATTGGCTTCTTCCCGAACCACTCGAGTTCGACTCGCCCTAAACCCTCGAGCGAGAGAATAGGAGGTCGGCCTTAGCGGAATCCATGTTTGGCCGTCGAGCCTTACCCGCTTTGCGAGCGATCGTCGAGACGAGGGGCGACCGAACAACCGGCTTCTTCTTTTGGCTCTTGGGAGTGGGGGGCACCTTTGAGGACGATTCAGGAACATCCCCTGGCCGAGGTCCTTCATATTTCTTGGCCCCTGGAATGGTAGCAGGTTTCAAAACCGACTCGAGCACGCCCCGCCTTACCGCCATCCTTTCGCAAAAATACCGAGTCATGAGTGTAGCGACCAAAAAATCCGGAAAGGATTCTTCAAGTTCGAAGGAAGCCGCCACCAAATTTTAGTTTAAGGGCAAATTCGGAAAATCCCTTTATGTTTAGGATAAGGCATTGTTAGGGTTCGGGAGTCGTTATGTGTGGGGAAGGTATTAGCACCCCATGACATCCATGGTCTAATTAATTAAGATTTATTTAATTATTACCCTTTTATTTGTAAAGAAAAGACTTATTTAAGTTTTTGGTTTTAGTGCTTGACAAGAGTGGACTCTTGCTCCTACGCACTCTCCGGATGCAATGGAGGAATCAAAGCTACGTAGTTATTCCCAAAAAGGTTTGTGGGTTGGTGTTTTTTTAGTGTAGGGGTCCTAGGATTCCTTGAACTGCATGTGACCATCGATTCCTAGACGACGACTAACCCGATTGTACAACCTACTTAGTCCCTACTTTTTGAAAATGATTTTTGAATTTTTGAGAGAAGATTGTTTGATATGAGGTGGGTCCGTTTTAGAATAGGTATTCTAGAACTCCCTGAACTGCATGCTCTCATTAGTTCTAGAACGCTTGACTAACCTTGGTTGTACAACCGACTTAGTCCCCTATTTTTAGGAAAAAGTGATTTATTTATTTACTTATACGTTTTTAGGATTACCAACTGCATGTACTCATTGGTCCGGGGATGATGACTAACCCATGTATTAATCCGACTTAGTCTTTTATTTAATTTTTGAAGAAATAAACTAATTTGTGCATAAATAAAAAAAGATAAAACCGATAATTAAATAAAGACTAGGCAAAAAAATGAATAAATAACTATATATGTAAATAAATATGAATAAATATATACATAAACAATAAATAAATAAATAAATTATATTACAAATAAATGATAAATAAATATGTATATAAAAATAAACAAAATAAATACAAAACTAACTCGACTCGACGAGTGCCGAATCCTGATCGAGCGACCAACCGACTCAATCTGGTCCATTTTGACTCCAAGATCGCGCAAGAACCGCTTTGAGAATCTGGAAAGCCGACTCAAAACGCCCAAATGATCAAAGACAGTTTTTAGTGAAATGTGCCGCTATCGCTTTGACCCAATAGATCACTTAACCCGCCAATGATCTCCTCCTCCTTTTTAAGCTGATAAACACCTTTTTTATAGTCCAAACTCCCAGCTATCCTTTCTATATTTTTCCGATGTGGGACTTAAAACGATATAGCTTAGAGATATAATCACTCTCTCTTCTTCTCTCCATGTATTTGAATTTTTCTTCGACCCTCCTTGCATACTTGTTCTTCCAAGCAAGAATAAGCCTCTTCAATTGGAGATGGAGGCTTGAGAGCAGACTTAGGATCTTCTCCATTATCCTCTCTAATCGGCCAGAATACTAATATGCTTCGTTGTGGTGCTTGCAGTTCAAAATTATGTAGACGTTACGGTTTTGTACTTTGTTTTCTTTGAATCTTTTACGCACTAATTAGCTGCTATATATACATCAAGAGCATAACAATATAGTGTTGTTTCCATCCGCCACATGGCAAGCATGCTCAAGGCCACCAACTCTTCACTCCCATTCTCCAAACCTCACGTCATTATCTCGCACTTCATTATCTTCACTTCCTTTCCCATTATGTAGTTCACAAACTCTTAATGTTTACTCTACACATCTTTTCTCACTTGAAATTAATTTAAACTAGCTAGCTCACGGAGTCAACAAGCAAGAACGAATCAATGCATTATAAAACCTTTATCCATGTGACAGATTATATAATTAGTTCAACATCACATAGTTATGTAAGTACCCACTGAGATATTTGTTCTTTATTTTAGATGACCGACTATCTTTAAGAAATGAAATTTTGAGTGTAGATTCGATGATAATAGTAATAGAAAACAAATTTGAAAATGCTTACCCATGACGACTTTAGCTTTTAGAATATGAGTTTGGCCTAAACCAAGAGCAAAACCGAACCCAACCAAACGATGCGCTAGAATAGGCCCAAATAGGAGAATAGGCCCAATTTATTAGAATAGTCTCGTTTCAACCAAAAGATGTCTGAGCGAGCTCGAATTATGTGGACATACGCTAATTGGACTCTGAGACTCACAAATATGCGACTTAATAAATTAATATACTATGAATAGGAACTCGGACAAAATTGGGGTATAACAGCTGCCCCTCTTTATTTATATTTTACTAGAAAGTGATGATTCTCGAACTTTCGTAGTAGAAATAGGAATAAAGATAAGATAGACGCTAATTTTGTCCGTTTAAGGGGGAAGTGGAAGGTTTGAGAGATAAGAGGGAGTGGTTAATACTTGGCGCATTAACCGAGAGTTGAATGAAGGGTCAACAAGGACCTGAAGGAGCACTAAGGCTCACGAGGACCACTCGAGGTCCGGAAGGCTGCCTAGGCCTTAATTGAAGGACCATCGTGGTCTGAAGGAGCGCAACTAGCTACGGTACTAGTTAAACGGTCTGAGGGGGCCTTTATATTCGAGCGGCCATGATGGGTTAAGATCAGGTCTAGAACTGATATGTTGACCATGAAGGACGTCCACTGTGTCTTAGGCTGACACAACTAGTCCGAAGGACCACCACTCTGGTCTGCGAAGGTCCGCCGGGCTCGACTCCGACGTTGCGACTGGGGGCCACTTAGGGCATCAAGGAGCGTAGTGCTCGGGCGACCACTTTCGAGTCCGAGGATCAACTTGGTGATCTATGATATGATATGAGATCAACGCTTAAAGCGCTGATATTAGAGGAACAAAATAGGGACTAACACCTATCGTGTTTATCCGAGCACACCTAACAAATGCATCTACCCGAGGGGGAAAGCTTTCTTCTTTTGGCGGTTGCAATTAATAGTGCACGCGCGTGCAATGATTGGTATCCGTGGAATGATTTTTCCTTTTTTGTTTTTTTGCTTCTTTGCTTGTTACACAATAAATGCATGAAATGTAAATGTGAATATGATGCAAATGAAATGATTGAATGCAAATGCTATGATTCATGGTGCGATGATATGAAATGACTGATTGGGTGTAGAAACATTTTTTGTGATGATGAGATGTGAGGCTTTGGATATGAGAGGCGGAGATGAATATTGATCATTCTTTGGAAAAGTTAGTTTTGATTCAAACTTCGACAATCTCAAAGTTGTTATTTACAGACACTGATGTGAAAAAGTACTACATTTGCAAGCTCGCTTCTTTTTCTTTTCCACTATGATGCCCCATGATGACCGAAATTTGGGTCCACAAAGTTAACCAAGTGGATTTTCAGTATCATATTATCAACTTGTGTTCTCTCTCTTTGAAGCATTGGTTAGTAAAGATGTATAGTAGTGTATATATAGATGAATGAGTCAGTTAACTTGGGGTTCTAAAGACCTAGGGTGTGGACATTTGTGGCACATGAAGGGGTGAATGACTGACTGGTCTTTGTCAAGGTCATGAAAGGTAGGTTTTCCCAAGCCAAGAAATGCAGGACTGCCCCAATTTAGATTTGATGACGGTGAGTGAATAACTTGCCCCTGTCTAGTGGTGACAAGCTAGGGGTGTAGAAGATGATGAATCGGGAAGGCATTGGCTTTGGAATGAAAGGTGGCAAGTAGGAGATGTTGTCTCAACTCATAGAGTTTGATGCTTCCTTAATTATGGTAAGGACAAGATTCCCCGACTAGAGTAGAAACATTTAGGATAGTGAGTTGAGAAATTGCCCCGGTATGTTTTTTGGCTGTGAATATGGCAAGGGGATGAGATGGGTGTAGGGTGAATTTTCCCATTTGAAGGTGGAGTGAAGAGCGACGGGATTGCCCCACTTGGAATGGTATTTCGAATGGTTGGCTTTAGTGAGATTGGGAAAAGTGACGGAATTAGGGTTATGGGTTTTTGGATATGGTCAAATGCGGCTGTATAGACTGGGAGTGGCATGGGATGGATACTGGACAAATTTCCCCAAGTTCAAATGGAATAGATGGTAAAAGGGGTGCCCCACTTTGGGATCTAGGAAACGATCCTAGCATGAACTTTTTGTTATTTTAAGAATGACTCTCAGGCTATGATGGTCTTGAGCTTGCTATGATGAAAGCTACACTTGGTGATCAATAGACCTTGTCTTGGTATAATTGTAACTTGGATGGATCTTATAGTGCAAGTCCTCTGATTTTTCCTTTATTTGAGTTTTTTTTTTTTGAGCAAACATATTGTAAATAAATAAACTTATTTGTCCTAAGATTAAAACTTTGAGAAAAACAAAAACAATCGGTCATTGATCAGAATGGATTTTTGGGGTTGTAACGTGGCTGATGGTTAATGGTTTATGAAGGAAATGGTTATTAGGCTCAAATGAGTGTTTGAGGTTTTGTTGAGACAGTAATTGATGTGTCTCATGGTAGGATGGACTTGTTTAGAATTGTAATGTAGCCAAGGGTTTATGGAGGATAGGATGTTGAGGCCAAAGGAATGGTTTGAGGTTTGTTTTAGACAAGGATCTCTTATGCTTTAATGGTGTGAAGCAACAGCTCACGACTTGTACTACTTTTGTCTTTGTTTTTTTTTTTTGTTTTTTTTGGGATTTTTTAATCCTCTTTTTTTTTTACTTCACTCTTTTGTGATTTTTGTTTCTCTTTCTCTTGAGCTGAGTGAGCAGATAAAAGTGATACACTATCTTTGATGTAGAATTGATCCTTGTCTAGGGTGATTGAAAGGTTTTTGGATTTTTGGCTTAAGGTGGGTGGCAAAGGATTTTTTAGGGTATGGAAAGATGGTTCAACTTCATCATGATTGCTCGTTTTCTCAAAAATTAACTTAAGGGCAATAATTTACTTATTTACAAAATATTTGCTCTTTTTTGTTTCTTTTCATGCTCTAATTTTTGCTTAGGCTGCTCTTACGAGTTTTCAACCTAACGAGCTTTTTTTGATTTTTTTGTAAAGGACTTGCACAAAGGGAATACAATGTTGACAAGGTATTTTAGAGATCACAAATTTGCCTCAGTATGGAGGACCTAAAGTGTTATTTCATCAGTGAGAACAAACCAAAAAGTTGACTAGGTAGGGGAGTATGTACTTTAGGGTGGTCGGGGTGGGATTGGACTTGGACGGGGGGTGATGACAAGGTAAGGACGTTAACTGACTTAAACAAGAATGAAGACACATGTCACACATAAATTTCTACATGAATGCTTCGTAGGGAGTTAACATGAGTTAAAACATGAAAGAAAATTTTGGCGGACCATTTCGGTCATTCATCATGGGGTGGATAAGATGCAACGCTTTGATGTGAACGTGCTGCTAATTTGAAAATTTGAGTGCCTTGAAACACCTTAAGCTTGCAGCGAAGTATGACTAAACTTTTCCAAAAAGAATGATTTATTTCACAAGAATGTCTCACTTCTCACCACTAATGCATGATGTAAGTATGCAATGAATGAATGTGCATGATATGCGAATGGATGTATGTGAAATGCGAATGTAATGATAATGTACGTGCATGAAATGATAATATATGATTTTATTTATCGCGTCGGAGAATTATAAGTTTTACGTTTGGAGAGTAAAGTACAAAGTTTGACTTTGACTTTAGCATGCATGGCTTCTCTCCAAAATAAAGCTTTTAATCCTCAGGCAGTCGTAACATAAGATGTTTATTTTTGTTTTTTTGTAATTCAAAGAAAAAATGCATGAGGTTTGGTTTCTAAGAAACTTATGGTAAATAATGATTTGGGTTTGTGACTTTTTGATTTTTTTGATTTTTGGATAAAAATGGTAAGCACAAATATTTGTTTGAATGCAAGGGTATGAAGCTCCTTTGTGACCCTAGAAAGGTAACTTACGGAGTGGGTCTAAGGTTTCTTTTATAGTGAACCTCACAAGGATGGTTCTAAAGAATCCTACACATGGTCCCTAGAGCCAAGGACCCAGTCAAGAATATCGACCCCAACAATAGGCAAGCTATTAGAAGGATAGCATCCTTAAAAGGAATCAAACTCTAGGTGAGATTTTCATGACCACCCAACGAGACGCACGTCCCCGCAGTTATCACTACGCAATCTCGTTCTAACTTAGGTTTGCACTCGAGTCCGGGTAGAGGACTTTTCTCACATGTGTGTGATGTGTAGAGGTGTAGTGTGTGTAGGAGCGGTTTAAAACAAACCCAAAGCTGCAAACAAAGCAAACATTCATACAAAATAAAGTCTTCTATCCTAGGGTTTACACATCAAATAAATAACATAATGTGCAAAAGTAAATAAATAAAAGGGTAAAAATTAAATTAATCCTATAACTAATTAGACTAGGTTTTGACTCTCTAAAAGAATTAAATCCCCAGTGAAGTCGCCAGTTGTAGCGACCGAAAAATCCGGGAAAGGATTCTTCGAAGTTCGAAAGGAAGCCGCCACCAAATTTTAGTTTAAGGGCAAATTCGGAAAATCCCTTTATGTTTAGGATAAGGCATTGTTAGGGTTCGGGAGTCGTTATGTGTGGGGAAGGTATTAGCACCCCACGACATCCATGGTCTAATTAATTAAGATTTATTTAATTATTACCCTTTTATTTGTAAAGAAAAGACTTATTTAAGTTTTTGGTTTTTAGTGCTTGACAAGAGTGGACTCTTGCTCCTACGTACCTCCGGATGCAATGGAGGAATCAAAGCTACGTAGTTATTCCTGAAAAAGGTTTGTGGGTTGGTGTTTTTTTAGTGAGGGGTCCTAGGATTCCTTGAACTGCATGTACCATCGATTCCTAGACGCCAGACTAACCCGATTGTACAACCTACTTAGTCCCCTACTTTTTGAAAATGATTTTTGAATTTTTGAGAGAAGATTGTTTGATATGAGGTGGGTCCGTTTTAGAATAGGTATTCTAGAACTCCCCGAATCTGCATGACTCATTAGTTCTAGAACGCTGACTAACCCGGTTGTACAACCGACTTAGTCCCCTATTTTTAGGAAAAAGTGATTTATTTATTTACTTATACGTTTTTAGGATTACTTGAATCAGCATGTACTCATTGGTCCTAGGATGATGACTAACCTTATTGTACAATCGACTTAGTCTTTTATTTAATTTTGAAGAAATAAACTAATTTGTGCATAAATAAATAAAAAGATAAAAACTGATAATTAAATAAAGACTAGGCAAAAAAAAAATGAATAAATAACTATATATGTAAATAAATATGAATAAATATATACATAAACAATAAATAAATAAATAAATTATATTACAAATAAATGATAAATAAATATGTATATAAAAATAAACAAAATAAATACAAAACTAACTCGACTCGACGAGTGCGAACCGACCGAAAGCGACCAACCTGACTCAATCGGTCCATTTTGACTCAAGATCAAGCAAGAACCGCTTTGAGAATCGGAAAGCCGACTCAAAACGTCCAAATGATCAAAGACAGGTTTTTAGTGAAATGTGCCGCTATCGCTTTGACCCAATAGATCACTTAACCCGCCAATGATCTCCTCCTCCTTTTTAAGCTGATAAACACCTTTTTTATAGTCCAAACTCCCACTATCCTTTCTATATTTTTCCGATGTGGGACTTAAAACGATATAGCTTAGAGATATAATCACTCTCTCTTCTTCTCTCCATGTATTTGAATTTTTTCTTCGACCCTCCTTGCATACTTGTTCTTCCAAGCAAGAATAAGCCTCTTCAATTGGAGATGGAGGCTTGAGAGCAGACTTAGGATCTTCTCCATTATCCTCTCTAATCGGCCAGAATACTAATATGCTTCGTTGTGGTGCTTGCAGTTCAAAATTATGTAGACGTTACGGTTTTCTACTTTGTTTTCTTTGAATCTTTTCTGAGACTAATTAGTTGCTATATATACATCAAGAGCATAGCAATATAGTGTTGTTTCCATCTGCCACATGGCAAGCATGCTCAAGGCCACCAACTCTTCACTCCCCATTCTCCAAACCTCACGTCATTATCTGCACTTCATTATCTTCACTTCCTTTCCCATTATGTAGTTCACAAACTCTTAATGTTTACTCTACACATCTTTTCTCACTTGAAATTAATTTAAACTAGCTAGCTCACGGAGTCAACAAGCAAGAACGAATCAATGCATTATAAAACCTTTATTCATGTGACAGATTATATAATTAGTTCAACATCACATAGTTATGTAAGTACCCACTGAGATATTTGTTCTTTATTTTAGATGACCGACTATCTTTAAGAAATGAAATTTTGAGTGTAGATTCGATGATAATAGTAATAGAAAACAAATTTGAAAATGCTTACCCATGACGACTTTAGCTTTTAGAATATGAGTTTGGCCTAAACCAAGAGCAAAACCGAACCCAACCAAACGATGCGCTAGAATAGGCCCAAATAGGAGAATAGGCCCAATTTATTAGAATAGTCTCGTTTCAACCAAAAGATGTCTGAGCGAGCTCGAATAATGTGGACATACGCTAATTGGACTCTGAGACTCACAAATATGCGACTTAATAAATTAATATACTATGAATAGGAACTCGGACAAAATTGGGGTATAACAATGAGTTAGAAGAAAAGATTGACAGCAAAAATATAAAGGCAAAGTTCAAAAGCAAACCGATCTCGGCCTCCAGATCCCGGCCCTCGAGCAAGACAAAGGGACGGCATGGTATGTCGCCCTTAGGGTCTGGACGCATCATGCCCGCTAACGCCTTGATCATCTCCGTGGATTCCGTGCGGCCTCGCCCAGTCCTTGTGAGTAAATGTAATCGCCGCCTCCCGCGAAGTGAGCCTCGTTCCACATGATTGGGAAGTAAGGGGGACCAAGCATTCCGTCCGGTTGGACCTCCGATATGGCCTTACCGGCCTCCTCAGTAGGAACGATCCAAAAATACTGACTTCTCCAGGCCGCTCCCAACGATTCTTGGTATGCTTTGAAGAACCGGATGATGAGTTTTACGCATCTTAAAGGAGACTGCTCCTCCTCTTCTCCTTATTAGCCTTCTCCAGCGAGCCACCACCAAAGAGAGTGAAGAACAGCATGATCGACACCGGCCGACCCCAACTTAGTCAAAAGGACTTCAAAAGTTTTCGAAAACGCCCATGCGTTAGGGTGGAGTTGAGAAGGGCGACTCGATGTGACGCAGACGCCACGTTGAAATTCAAATGAAAGGAGGGTGATATTCATCCTCTCGAACACGAGCCGATACATCGTGAACTTGAGGTTGGGAGAATAAGTTGCAATGTCTTCTCCGTCCTTCATACCTCTCACCCTCCACCCGCCGAATCGTCGGCGGCTCGCCCGCAGACGGGCAAGGCAACATGGCCGACGGTAATGATGCTCCCGTGAGAGCGAAGAGTTTCGATACCCAAGACATGTCGATACATCTCGCCACGTCTGCTTGAACTTCGCCGACGACCGCCGTTCGATCCTCCGATGTTTACCTCTGCACTGAGTAACTAGTCGCGGGTGAACCACTTCTTCCTCGTGGACTTCTTCACTTTCGGCGCCTTCGGCCCACCATCTCTTCGTCCGCGATCGACGGCTGCGCGCCGTCGTCATCAATGATCACCACGCCAACATCTCCTTCCTCCTTCCGCCCGAGATGCGATGTTCTCCGGTGGTGGAGTGTTGCCGCACGGCGCCATCGAGATGGACGGACCTAGAACCAGAGCTCTTCGAGCTAGCCGATCCTCGACTGTAAGAGTGAGAACTCGAGCTCGTCGCTCAAGAACCGCTGAACAACCGTAACCTTTGTCGCCCGAGGACGACTTAGACTCCTCCTCATGGGGTTGGGCTCGCCTACCTCGACATGTATGTAGCAAAAGATTGGGACGGTTTACCGGGGATACGAGCGGTCAACTTCGTCCGTGGCATGCAAAAACATCTGTGATAAAGGGATCGAGTCAGGTCGATCGAAAGGTAACACTCATGAGAGGGGGCGATTTGGCCATCCCTCGACCTGACACCCCCTATCACGAGGCGTGGAAAAGCACAAAGTACTTCCAAGTAAAAACTCAAGTTTAAAAAGTAAAAGTAGAGATCGACCCATACCTTGAACAGATGTTGTGGATCGGTCGCGAGTGAACGTAGCACTATGGATGCAAGTCGGTGATGGCGAGCCGGTCGCCGTGCGAGCAATTCGTGAAAGTGTGAAAAATGAACTCACCGAAGGCTATTTATAGTACGGACCCATGGCGTGAAGGGGACCGAGACGGCGTCGCAACGCTTTCATCTTCGCCAATGGTTGTCTCCGCACAACCTCGAAACACCAAACGCCACGCCTTAAATATCGGTGAAGACCAACCGTCACGACAGATCGATGGTAGGCGAGCGGTCGACACCGCCCTATCGAGAAAGCAAACGGACGTGTCCGTTTCGTCGAAATAACTTCACCCCTGGGGGCATCGATTCAAGCCTCAGCCCGCTCTTAAGCGACCTAGGCTTGGGGGGCAACTGTTCCTGGGTGTATCAGCAAATACAAGAACCGCCATCAAAGAAATGGGCTGCGGCCCGGCCCATCACGGCGGCCCAAGCACGCCGCTGAGCGCACTCGCGCCGGCCGAAAACTCCGCAAAACGGTCGGACCTCGCGATATATATACACCATTCGCATATGGCATCGTGCACGCTTCTCTAACCTTGTGCTACTCGCCCGGCGACCTCTCACTAGATCGTCGGAGTGTCTTTGCTTTACCACCCGAGGTGCTCAACGCGTGAAGCCGGGACCGGTCCTTTCACTCATTCAACGACCGGCCCATTTGACGAGACAACAAACACTTCAACACTTCATTGGTCAAGGTACGATCAGGTATTTTGGGGTTTCACTATTGTGTGGGGGCATAGGGGAAGCTGGTGGGGATAAAAAAAACACTAGTTGTAATCCAACAAAATATTTCAAACCATCACCAAGTCCGAAATCATCACTCCTTACATTCAATTTTTTTTTAACACACTAAGGAAAACAATAACACTAACCATTACTCCACTATTGTCCCTAACTTGTCTTGTTCAAAACAAAAACACTTCTCACAAAAATTCCAATTAAAATTTTCATTCAATGTAATCTAAAAAACAACAATAATATCTCACTACAACTATTTGGACACAAAATCATTACTGTCATTCGGATCTTCAATGTCACGAAGAAATAAACTATTTTGCTTCCGTGGTGTAGAGTCTCCCCTGGAAACATGCAAACGAGGTGAGAGAACTTTAGAAGAATATTTTATGGGTGTGGCCTCTACAAGGTATATGGGAGGAAAATATGCCGTTTCTTTGACTAGGTGGATGAACCAATGACTGAACACCAGAAACAGCTTCTTAGGGATTTAAATTGAATAGTAATCAAAGAAACCCAAATAATGGATTTAGATCACTTCTTTGAATAACAGTTACAAATTCCATATTAGTCATTAAGTCTGAATGAAAAGTCTTATAAAAGGAACAAGATAGTTATTCTATTAGATAGTAAGTAGAAATCATTGACCATACAAAATGCACTAAACACTCAAATTAACAAAACT
The DNA here is from genome assembly GCA_020916435.1 of Oxytropis ochrocephala. Taxonomy (NCBI): domain Eukaryota; kingdom Viridiplantae; phylum Streptophyta; class Magnoliopsida; order Fabales; family Fabaceae; genus Oxytropis; species Oxytropis ochrocephala. The sequence continues at coordinate 97,996,195 of CM037090.1, forward strand.
TAAGACACTTATTTTGTTGCACTTGGTCATAATGGTTTTCTAATTAATATAGACTCTTCAATTTTAGTATGAGTTAAAACATAGCAAAGGAGGCTCGTAGCAATGAAATTCTTGACCATAAAAAGGAAGTTAAGCAAGAAACTAGTTCTAGTACTACTACTGTTAGTACGGGTGAAGAGGATGTAGTTTATACCATCTGTTTATCCATACTAAAACATTTTGTAGGAACAAATATTCCTATAGGAGAAAAATTATCTTCTCTTTTACAAAATCTAAGATGTCTATCTTTAACTCATTTTAGATGGTATAAAGATACTTTTTTATCTAAGATTTTTCAATTAAAAGACCCTAATTCTATCCATTGGAAGACAAAATTTGTTGATGGTCTTCCTTATCTCTTTTCTGAAAAGGTTAGACAATCTTTAAGGAATAAGAATGATGGCATAAATATTAATTATGCTGATTTAACATATGGCCAAATTATTAGTTGCTGTATTAATGAAGGCTTAGCTTTATGTAATGACATAAAGTTAAGAAATCAGTTAAAGAAGCAAAAGCTAACAGAAAAACACCAATTAGGTGAATTCTGTGAACAATTTGCCTTTGATTTAGGAAAATAGCCGAAAGAATGCAAGAGAAGTCAAAAAATAAAAGGGAGAAAACCCTTTGATAACAAAACAAATTTTTTTTACAAAAGTTCTAGAAAAAAGAATTTTAAAAGAAAAAGTTTTCAAGAGAGAAAACCAAACGATAAGCCTTTTCAGAAACAAGGAAAAAGAAAGGCTAAAAAGTTAGACATAACATGTTATAAGTGTGACAAAATAGGCCATTATGCCAACCAATGTTGGACTAAAAAAATCTTGTTTCAAAACAAATTTTTGCTGGCAAGCCCAATTATCAGTATTTGATTTTGATATACAATATATTAAAGGAGAAAATAATTCTCTTGCTGATTATTTGACCCGTGAATTTTTGCAGGGAAATGACAACCCTCCAGTAGGGGAAGAGGTCGTGGCTATGGCCGTGGCCGTGGACGCAACAATTTGTTGCCCTATCAAGAAACAAACACTCCTCTAATAGAGGATTGGACTACAGTCCATATAGGACTAGAAATTTGCAGCAATTGCCAGCACCTCCAAGAAAATAAGATATTTCTTCTTCTTCATCAAATAAAGCATCAACATATAAAGATGCAACTATGAATGATATACCTCAAGATGTAACAGAGTATTATGAAAATCCTGTCACAGAAGACATAATGCATGTCGAGGAAGAAGACATAAATTTGACCCCTAATGATGGATGGGGAGAAAGCAGTTAAAATTGCTGAAGGCAAATATGTCTACTTTAATTATTGGGATTATATTCAAGCTTTTTCATTAGCTTTTTATTACCAAAATCCAAAGAATAAGCATTCTTGGTTTTTTAGCATTAATCCAGAAATTCTGGAAAAACCTATACCAAATTGGTTTTATAATTGGTGGATAAAATTTGGTCATTCTTTGAAAATTTTACCAAAAAAATATATTAAATTTATATGATTTATGGTGCAATCATAGTCCATTAATTTTGAAGAATGCTTCAAAAATGATTACAGGGCAATGTCCTTGTTTATTAAATTCCAAATTCCATTGATTTGAAGATGGACAATTACCATAGCCCAGGATAAATTTAATATCCCAGACTTAGAAGAAATTTCTTCTACAAATGGTGGATAAAAATGCCTAAAGAGGATCTTCAGCACATGGAAGTCAAAATTGAAACAGCTATAGTTGAGGACCAGTCCAGGCCAAAAGAACCAAGTTCTCAAGAAATGTCTATAGATAATCTGAAAAATTATTTTCAGAAAATACATCCAAATGAAACAGAAGAACAAACAATGGTCAAAACTATAAGGAAACAAACACTCCTCTAATAGGGGATTGGACTACAGTCCATAGGACTAGAAATTTGCAGCAATTGCCAGCACCTCCGAGAAAAGAAGACATTCCTTCTTCTTCATCAAATAAAGCATCAACATATAAAGATGCAACTATGAATGATATACCTCAAGAGGTAACAGAGTATTATGAAAATCCTGTCACAGAAGACATAATGCATGTCGAGGAAGAAGACATAAATTTGACTCCTAATGATGGATGGTCTGTTAAAACAAGATATCACGAATCAAGAGGATATCCTGGACTTTATGGCAAGTCCAGACCACATTTGGAAATACTCTTATTAGTTACTGAATCAGTAACAATTACACATCATTATCAAAATAATAACCCAAGAAGTTTTATAAACTTCAGTAAATGTCATATCAATAAGATATTACTGCCAAGAGAATGGGGACTAAACCCTAATGGGGAGAAAGCAATTAAAATTGCTGAAGGCAAATATGTCTACTTTAATTATTGAGATTATATCCAAGTTTTTACATTAGTTTTTTATTATCAAAAACCAAAAAATAAGCATTCTTGGTTTTTCAGCATTAATCCAGAAATTCTGGAAAAACCTATACCAAATTGGTTTTATAATTGGTGGATAAAATTTGGTCCTTCTATAGAAATTCTACCAAAAAATATATTAAATTTATATGATTCATGGTGCAATCATAGTCCGCTGATTTTGAAGAATGCTTCAAAAATGATTACAGGGCAATGTCCTTGTTTATATTTTATTAAATTCCAAATCCCATTGATTTGGAGATGGACAATTACCATTGCACACGATAAATTTAATATTCCTATCCTTAGAAGAAATTTCTTCTACAAATGGTGGATTAAGATGCCTAAAGATGATCTTCAACATATGGAAGTCAAAATTGAAACAGATATAGCTGAGGACCAATCCGGGCCAAAAGAATCAGGTTCTCAAGAAATGTCTATAGACAATCTGAAAAATTACTTTCAGAAAATACATCCAAATGAAACAGAAGAACAAATTATGATCAGAACTTTAGATCACATGAAAAATCAATTCTTCAAAACTTTTAAAGTTAAAAGTGATGATGTATAAATGAAAACCAGTAGTTCACAAGGATCACTGGATTCCAACACCTACAATTGTCTAGCTGGAGAATCTCAAGCAGAGGAAGTAGAACCCACACCAGAAGATTTCTGGGATGCAATGATACAAGGGATTGGTCATCAAATCAATAAAGGGAAAAGACAATAAATCCAACCATCAAATATGTTTGTCGACATAAAAAACCAACACAATTAAAAGTGGTCATAAACCACTCAGAAGAAAGAATATTTTTTACTATTTGCTTTTTTATTTTCTCAACTTTTATCATTATGAATGTGACGATGGGGCCCACAATTGTACCCGACATTAATAATAGTATTTTGTCTTTTTAGTTTATAAGCTACCGAATGTAATAGTAGTTTTTTACTAGCTTAAATAGTAGGTCTTAGTTTTTCTATAAAAGACACAATTGCCTCGGTTGTAAAACACAACTTGAAAAATAATATAATTTCTTCCACTGCTTCTCATTTGCTTTAAGTTTTATATTCTCCACTAAGGAATTGGCATTTCCTCCACTAAGCAATTCTCCAAGCATTCTAGCGCATACTTTGATAACCTCCACTAAGGTATTAAATTATTCCTATGTTGGTTAACTAATTTATTGTTGTGGTATTACATTTGGTAGCCTATAAACTAAAAAGACAAAATAACATTATTAATGTCGGGTATACTTGTGGGCCCCATCGTCACATTCATAATGATAAAAGTTGAGAAAATAAAAAAACAAATAAAAAAGCAAATAGTAAAAAATATTCTTCTGAGTGGTTTATGACCACTTTTAATTGTGTTGGTTTTTTATGCCGACAAGTATATTTGATGCTTGGATTTATTGTCCTTTCCCTTTATTGATTTGGTGACTCATCCCTTGTATCATTGCATCCTAAAAATCTTCTGGTGTGGGTTCTACTTCCTCTGCTTGAGATTCTCCAGCTAGACAATTGTAGGTGTTGGAATCCAGTGATCCTTATGAACTACTAGTTTTCATTGATACATCATCACTTTTAACTTTAAAATTTTTGAAGAATTGATTTTTCATGTGATTTAAAGTTCTGATCATAATTTGTTCTTCTGCTTCATTTGGATATATTTTCTGAAAGTAATTTTTCAGATTCATTTAATCTGAATTTGCCAATAACCTGATTTCATATCAAATTTTGAAAAGATTAGGGCATCATTGTTGCTTCCACGGCCGCGGCCTATATATATATATAATTGTCCAACCCACAAAATAAGTAACTAGTAAATAAACTTGGGTAAATGGTAAACAATAACTTAGTGAAAGTTAATAGTAACTTACACAGCAACTAAGTAAATAATAAGTAACTACTAGTAAATGTGCCAAAACGTATTTCTTAAACTATTATGATGAAGATATGACAAATAATACAAATTAAGTTAATTTTTTTGATGGGAAGCAATGAAGTTAACTGTAAATTTGATAGAACAAAGTAAATAAAAAAACTGGTGGGAGTCAAAAACGTAAAATAAAAACTATTCTACAGAGGGTTTACTTTGAAAGACAATGCAGTACATAAGTGTGGATAATACTGTTAATTGTGGTGAAGATATAAGGGAGGAAACTGTGAAGATTTTCTTTTCAAGATGAGAAGAAAAACGTAGTAGTATTGAGAGTGTGAAAATGGGAGAAGGGAGAGAGAAATGGAGGTATTGAAAGAGTTTGAGTGATGGAGTGTTGTTGTGTGTGAGGGAAATTTAAAGAAGAAAAAGCGATGAACTGAGTGAGACGGATTCTCTCTTTAAAGAAAAAAAAACAAATTGCTTTTAATGATATTTTGAATTCCACCAATTAAAATCACCCACCATAGTCTGTTTCATGCGCTACTATTTGCCTCAGACACAGAAATCTCATAAGAAAAGTTGTTCTTAATAATGAGGGTGGGTTTGTTTTCTTTGGATAAACAGCTTAATTAAGTGGTTATGAAATAGGTATTTATTTGAAAAGTATTTATATATAAGTTATTTATATTTATATTATCAAGAATAAAATAATATTAAAAAAAAATTATAAGCCATAAGTTAATTTCATAAATTATCCTTTTGAAGCTTATGAAAATAAGTTGAAAATAACTTATGAACATGGCATAAGCTATTTTCATAAGCTTTCTCAAATAATTTCACAAATTCTTACTCCCCCTGGACTTATTTATAAGCAAAAAACCACTTTTTATATTCATTGGAAAACTAATGTATCTAGACTATAATATAGTCCAAATACATTAGTTTTCCAATGAACCTAAAAAGTGATTTTGTACTTATAAATTAGTCCGGAGGGAGTATGTCAGTAGATAAGTTCAAATAAACCGACCGTAACTATAAGAAATTGATTTGCCTCTTTGTACCTTTAGTAAACAAAACTACAAAAGATTCACACATAACTCTGCATACATTTGTCGGCTGTTGTGTCCCGTCACTTTAAACATTGGTGAAAAATTCAATGTCACACATAACTCATTAAATTTTAATGTGTTAAAAAAACTTTATTTAAAATTAATTATTAATAGATCAATCAAGTACGAATTCAATTAATTGCATTCATATGTCTTAAATTAAAACATAAATTAAGAAAATCAGACATCAATCAATGATATTATTAAAGACAAAAGATATAAAAAGAAAATTAATTTAAAGGAAGAAAAAGCTGAAAGCAACACTACATAGAGGGAAGGCCGCGGAATAGAGTGAGGAAAAGGAATCCAATGTGGGATGGGAATAATGCAATCTCGTTGTGATAGTGATACACTGATACTCCTCCTCCTCCTTTCTTTCAAATCTATCGTCCTATTCATTTCCTTTCTTTGTAATGCACTCACTCTACTTGTTTTTTTTTTTTTGATAAGTACTCTACTTGCTTTTGCTTCTCAAGTATTCATTTCATTCCTATTCTTTGATGGTTAACTATTTAGGGAGTGGGTTCGATCCCCACTATAGTCACTTTTGATGCGATCTTTAGCGAAATTTGTTGTGTCATATCCAGATTTGACCGAGTCAAAGCTAGATTAATCGAGTCAAAATTGAATCGATGACGTCATCTCATGAGTTATTTGCAAGTCTGATCCGATGACCAACCCGAGCCGAAGCAAGCTGCACGTCGCGGGCGAACCGGGCCGACCGGCTAGGTTGGTCCGGGTTTAATAACACTGCTTTGAGTTGTTCTCCATTTTTTGTTTTAAAAACTTAAAAACAAAAATAGGTTTTAAAAATTATTTACAAAACAAGCCACTCAAACAGATTTTTTGTTTTAAAATTTCCTAAGACTAAAAACGGTTTCAAAAATAGATATCAAACAGGTCCTTAGTCTTTTATTTATGTTCCAAAAACAATGATACTTTTAGAAAATCAATGCATAATTCACTATACTTTTTAAATACACTCGATACTTTTATCTAACTTTCGAAACATTCTTGAGGCAAATTATAGTGGGAATCATTATTTAGTCAAACACCGGATTTCTATGACTTTTTAAACAAAAACAATACAAGAAATAGTAGATTTCGATTGGGTTTTGAAGTTGGTCGTGTCGGGCTCGGTACACCCCAATCAAAGGTTGAAGATGATGATCACACATATTCAATCGTAAAACTACACGAATTAGCAAAGTCAAGTATTTGTGACCGAAATGAAGTTCTTGGACTTAGATTAGTCATCGTTAAAGCCAATAAAAATTGCGCACCAATGACTTGGCAACCCAAAGTATAAAGGTGATTACTATCGTAGGTACAACTGTCAATTTTGGCTTAGCCCAATGGATTGGCCGACACGTTCTGATGTTTTGGGTTGGGCTAAAAATAGTGGCCTATAAAGAATCAAGCTATTTTGGCCCCACTCAGTTGGCCCATGGGCCGCACTTAGCCTGCTTATTTAAGCTTTTCTAAACAATTTTTGTTTTCCTTTGCTGAAAATTGGATTGAGTTGGGTCGGCCCGCTAGTCCAGTTTTTTGGGTTGAGTTTGGTTATAAAAAGGAGAACCCACTAGATAAATGGACACTAGTTCAGCCTAGCTCACTTCTTACTCATTGGCCTAGCCAGGCAGCACAACCCAAGTTGACATTTATCTAACCTAAGCATGTATCAAGGGCAAAAAATGCTAGACTCATTTTAACCGATGGTCTCAATCTTAATCAACTAATCAAATATCAATGTCAGACTTGTGTTGATTGATGACAACTTTAGTCAACTCAACTAGGTAGCAAGGTTAGTCTTGTGCTACCAATGGTCTTAGCTAGTCTTGATTAACCTGACTAGGTATTGGGTTTAGACTTGTGTTATTGTTAGTTGACCTAATCTGGAGAAGGGTTAATCGAATTTTCAAGTTAAATCATGTATTTAGTGTTAGGCTTTTGTTGACTTTTGTTCCTAATAGCAACTACCCTAATCGTATCGCTGTTAGATTTGGGTTGAGAAGTGTCTAAGCCTTACTCAACCTAGTCAAAGTTAAATGTTATACTTTAACTAACCACTAATTGAGTAATCAAATGTCATCCCAATCATGTATCACGATTAGGCTTGGGTTGACCATTGGTCGCCACCTTAGCCAACCTAATAAGGTATCAAATTTAGGCATGGGTTGACCAACTAGTCAACTTATAAGGAGTATTTTTGATTTTTAACTAACACAAATTAACGATACCTTAATTTGTGTGTAATAATCAAAAGTCACAAAAGATTAGAATAATGTCAAGATATGCGTAGGACCTAAACTAGCGGTTCATATTGGATAGTCACATTTTGACTATGTAGTTATAATTTAACAAAATATTTCAAACCATCATCACCATGCCGAAATCATCACTCATTATTTATTTTTTATTCAATATTTTTTAACCCACTAAGGAAAACAACAACACTAACCATTACTCTACTATTGTCCCTAACTTGTCTTGTTCAATACAAAGACTCTTTTTAACAAGTAGTAGCGGATAAATGTTTTGGCAGAAATTTTATATTTGTTTTTTTTTTCAAACGTTACTTCAAGTAGCTGGTTGAGTTTTATAGTTTATAAATGTCTCATATTTTTACCATTTTTACTCGTATTTTTTTAATAGTATTCTTGCAAATGCCAATTGTAACCAACGTGTGAGTTGATTTTTAGTTAAAGCCACTGTTGGTGTTAACGCAGCATCCAATTGAATTGAAAAAAAACATGTAAAATATAATTCGAAGGGAAAAGAAAATTAACAAAAGGTTACTGTGAACTGAACACAATGCTATTATAATTATAATTAAATTCAATCAATTTTTTTCTAAATATTTTGCTAATTAGTTTAATTATTATAAATTTAAAGCAAAAAATTTATACCTATTTTAATATATTTTATATTGATTAAATAAATTTCATCTTTAATTAAACATGTCATTTTATATCATTGTTCATGCTCCAATTTTATTTTATCAAATACTATTCTTTCATCACCAAATTTTATCCGCCTCCGCTATGTTCTGGGCTTTATCTATTATCTGCTATAAGCTCATCCGCTATTCACTATTTTTTGTGAAACAGAGCCAAAAGCACTTCTCACAAAAAATCCAATTAAATTTCATTCAATGTAATCTAAAAAACAACAATAATATCACACTACAACTATTTGGACACAAAACTAACACCGTCATTCGGATCTTCAATGTCACGAAGAAATAAACTATTTTGCTTCTGGTGTAGAGTCTCCTCTGGGCTTTTTTTTTCGCACCCCCTCCTTCTCTCCCACACCCTATAACCCTATTAAACCCAAAAATACTCATGTTTTTAAAAAAAAATTAAAAATTTCGGAATTACCTCTAAAAAAGGTAATTCCGGTTCAAAAAATGGGGTATTTCGGATTTACCTTTTTTAATTATTTTTTTTAAAAAGTTTGTATATTAAATTAAGATTTACACGCGTTTTATTTTTAAAATACGATACGAACGATTTACGATTTAAATAACAATACGTCAATCAGGGCACAATCACAAACAGAGAAAATGATGTCCATTTCGAGAGTCCAAACCCCATTTTATGCAGGCTTAACGACGACATTACCTTTGAAGCTCTGAAAGAAAAAATAACAACGAAGGTGCAGCTGGAGGGTGACGAGCAAGAAGTCACCCGGATCATTTATCGCTACCCCACTATGGGCGATAATAATCGTGTTCGATGGTCCACCATGGATGTGAAGAACAACGATGACGCTCGAAAATGAATGATGGACCGCTTTGACATATTTCGATGCGAGTCCTATTCAAATTGCAGATGTCGAAAAACCGTAAGACCGTTGTTTGAGGTCCTTCGACGCCTCCAACCACCATCTCACTAATTTCTACCGCCTTTTCATTTTCTTTGTTCTTTGTGTTTTGTTGTTTCCGCTCGTAACTTTCATGTATTATTTCGCTTTCGCCATTTAATTAATTTTAATTTATTTTTAATTAATTTTATTTTTTCCTAAATACCAGAAAATACCACGTAATTTCGGTAGGGGTTTGAGATTTTCGGATTTATTAAAAATCGAGGTAATTCCGTTCACATTTTGTGAACCGGATTTACCTCGCTTTTTGGTAATTCCGAAAACCACAAACCCCTGCACCGATTTACTCTCTTCTACAGGTAATTCCAAATTTTCACTATTACTGGAGGCATTTTTGTCCGAAATGATATTTATGGGGTGGGAGTGATAATGAGGGAGGTGTAAAAAAAAAGCCTCTCCTCTGGAAACATGCGAACGAGGTGAGAGAACTTTAGAAGAATATTTTATGGGTGTGGCCTCTACAAGGCATATGGGAGGAAAATATGCCGTTTATTTGACTGGGTGGATGAACCAATGACTGAACACCAGAAACAGCTTCTTAGGGATTTAAATTGAATAGTAATCAAAGAAACCCAAATAATGGATTTAGATCACTTCTTTGAATAACAGTTACAAATTCCATATTAGTCATTAAGTCTGAATGAAAAGTCTTATAAAAGGAACAAGATAGTTATTCTATTAGATAGTAAGTAGAAATCATTGACCATACAAAATGCACTAAACACACAAATTAACAAAACTTAAGACACTTATTTTGTTGCACTTGGTCATATTGGTTTTCTAATTAATATAGACTCTTCAATTTTAGTATGAGTTAAAACATAGCAAAGGAGGCTCATAGCCATGGATTCCACGTAAAACCATCCATCAATGACAAACAACGACAAATCAAAGCAAATGTTTCATCTTCATCATTAAATAATCTAAATTTCACAAAAATAATATGCTTCTATTCTAATCAATTTAGAGGATAGAAGACAGATTACATATCATCTTTTTAGTTATTTAACTAATTTCTATTCTCCTACATAGAAAAAGTAAAACAAAAACTTCCAACAAGGTGTGGGTTCAACTCAAATACCATCACGAAAGACATCTTGGTGGGTGATCCGTAAGATATCTTTGTAAGTCATCGCTTGGAAGATTGACTCAATTGGTAAGGAGTTGGCTCATTCCCCACAAGAGTGTGGGTTCAACTCCCGCTGCCAGCATGATGATCTCTTTAATTAGTGGGTGATCTGTAAGTATCGGGAGCAACACCGAGAGTCCGGGGGAGCATCGGGAGCAACACTAAGCTAATGACCTGGACCCCAAAGAGACCTGAACACCATATCTCCACCCAATGCCTTAAGATGAAGAGGAAAGAGGAAAGAAAGGGAATATGGAGAAGAAGAAGAGGATGGATTGGGAATTTAGGGTTTTTTTATTTATCGTAACATGTGACTTAATATGTGGCATGCCAAATTAGCTTTCTAACTTTTTGCTATATAAATAATTTTTTCCTATACTTCATTGCATATTTTTCTATTATATGTTATACACATCCGTGTTTCTTATCTTTTAGTCATGTTTATATCAAATTTATAGTATGTACTTGTATCTTAATTTTTTGAAAAACCACTTATCACGTACTAGCACCTGTACCTGGTACCGATATTGTAATTGTATCCATGCAACACAGGCGGCAAGTAGTGGTTGTTTAGCAACGTCACACTTCAATGGATCTAATGGAAATAGTACAGTGAAATCTAAAGCCTTGGAGCAATAGTGATGGAGCAATGAATATCTAAGAGTCCTGCTTGGGAGTTCTGAGGGAGGGAGGGCTTTGGGTGCGAGTGGAGTAAAGAGAAAGTTATATAAATATTTCACATTAATTGAGAGAGTGATTTTGTAGACAATGATTTTAGAATGCTTATTATTAATATAATTTTAATGTTAAGACTATTATAAAAGGATGTAATTGATTTGAAGAATTTGTTATAAGCTCTCCCAAACCTCCAAAACCCTCAAGGATATGTGAAGTTGTAGAACTACTCAAAGGAAATGCAAGTTTTCTTTGTTTTGCAAATTGACAAATGGCACAAGGAAGTGTATTATTCTCAAATTGAATAAAAGGAATTTGTGTTGAGATACAATGTTGCCTATCATGAGACAAGTGCCCTAGTCTCATGTGCCATTGTCTACTTATTGTCTAAAGCAGATGTATTGGACTTATAATTTGAGCTAGATGGTGTGAGGATATTACAAACATAATAGTAGTTTCTAGGAGCCTTAGTTACTTGATTGGAAATATTGAAGAGCTTCTTCTCCAACTTAGCTAATCCAATCACCCGCTTGGTATGGTCCTGAAACAAGAGACAACCTTCATCAAAAAAGAAGACAAAGATTTTGCTGCTAATGACAAGTTCAGGGACTAAAATGAGGTTGGAACCAACATTTTCAACATATAAGACATTGTGCAGCACTATATCATTAGAAAGATGCACAGTGCCTATGTGTGTGGCAATATTTGAAGTATGATTAGGGCAATTAATCTTGATAGGTTTAATTTGTTTGAAACTAGAAAATAAACCGAAATCAGAGATAATATGATTAGTAGCTCCAAAATCAATTATCCAAAAAATCAACTTCTCACCAGACATTTGATCAAGTGAAGAAATGGAATTGGTGGCTTGAGAGTGAGCTATAGTAGTATTGGCAGCATGTGAGGAATTTTGCACTTGTTGCATAGATTGTTGCAGCATCTCAATGAGGCCTTTGTACTAGTCAGCAGTGAAGCTCAAATTGGCATTTCTACTGGCTGTCCCCTTTTGTTGATTATCTTGCTTGTGTGGCTCACTTTCTATAGAAATGGTTTGGTTCTTTTGCTTTGCAGATTGGTAACCAGGAGGGAAACCATGAAGGAAATAGCAAGTGTCAATAATATGATTAGTTTTATTGCAATGAGTGCAAAGTCTTGATTGGCCTCTACCAAATCCACGACCTGACATTCCTCTACCACGGTTATTATTGTTTCCTCCTCTATTGAAGCTTTGAACATGACTCACAAGTGAGGTAGACTTAGCCTCAGTTTCAGTGGCTATGGGTGATGGATTAGCAACATCAATATTTCTTTCTTGTTGAATGACAAGTGAGACAGCTTTGGTAATTTGGGGAAATGGTTCCATCATCATAATTTGGCCTCTGACATGCATGCAAATATTTCTCATTTAGACCTTTTAGGAACCTAACTGTTTGATCTTGATCCCTAAATTTCTTAACATTTTTCCCAGCACCATATGCACAAGGGATTGCACAAGTGCAAGTTAAAATTGGGCGAAAACTCTCAAGTTCATCCCATAAAGACTTCAATTCAGTGTAGTATTCAGAAATGTCACGCGTACCTTGCGAAATCTTGTATATCTCTTCTTGTATGTCTCAAATTCGAAACATGTCTCCTTGATCAAACCTATCAAGAAGATCCTTCCAAGCATCCAAAGCTTTATCAAAGAACGCGATTGATTTTCCTACATTCGCATTGACAGACTTTTACAACCAAGCAAGAACGTGATTGTTGCAGCGAACCATTGATTGTAGAGAGCATTGGTCTTTGCCGGTGCAGTAATGGTGCCATCAACAAACAGGGCCGTCCCAAACAATTTGGAGGCCCTGTTCAAGTTTTTAAAATGGAGCCTCTAAGACCAAAACCTCAAACTTCTGCTATAAGGTTTGTTTCCTTTCGGTTTCCAAGTAGGATTTTGGTCTATTGGGTGGGCTCTAGTTCATTATTGTCCTTCTCTCTCAGATCGTTAGCTTGGTGGTGAGATCATCATCTTGTTGTTTGTGAGGAGTCTTTTCTTCCTTGGTTTTTGTTTAGTTGCTCTCTCGTTATACTTTTGGGTTATTGTTTAGTTGCTCTCTCGTTACACTCATGAAAAACTAATGCATTGAGTTTCTCTTTATAAGAAAATAAATATATTACTATTACCATACATATAAAAGAACATGAGTATAATTTAATGTTAATGGAGAGTACTAAAAATTGGTGCATTTGTGTAAGGAAATGGGTATGGAAAGTTCAACGACATTTTTAAAGGGGCATTTTGGGATTATTCAATTTAATGTTAATGAAGAGTACTAAAAATGGGTATGGAAAAAACATCTCAAATAATTAATGCATATTATATTTGCACGTTTATTTTTGCCTAAGGGTATGTTTGGATTGGTGGTATGTGATGGAATGGAGTGGAATGGAATGGAATGAGACAAGACTCCATTGTTTGGGTATTTATAAAATGGATGGAATGGAATGGAAACCAATGGAATGCATTCCATCCTATTCCATCGCTTTTCCTCAATTTCCTTCCCCCCCAATTTGGGGGGTATGGGATGGAATGACTCACTTTATTTACATTATTACATATTTATCCATCTTCTTATACTTTATCTACTCTTTTTTTTCTACACCATGTTCCTCCACCCCTTTCCTGTTTTTTTCCTTGTAATTGTTCATCTTCTTATCTAAAAATGACAAGCTAATACACACAATCAACATATGAAACCTGATATCCTTCAACCAAAAGAAGAATAAAATCTGACACTAATGCAAATAGATTTGTATTCAGGTTTAGCTAAACTAACGCTTATATATATATATATATATATATATATATATATATATATATATATATATATATTCAAAATATATATTCAATTCTTTGTATTCCTTCTTTGTAGCGATATAGAGCTTTGGTTTTGGATGATACTATTACTATTAGTCTACTATCACTGCAAGCTATTTCAATCAACTAAAGAGATTAATACAATTATCGAGATGTGGAAGGAAGAAGTTGAACAATTGTTGATCGCTAAGTGGAATTGAAAATCTATAAAACAAGCAAATTTTGTAGACTCAAGGATTCCTTCTTAACAAAATGTTATTCTAAATTAAACATCTTAACAAAATAAAATGTTTATAGTCAAAAATTAAGAGTTAGATTATCTAGAATGTTTTTTTAAATAACGGCAAAAAGGAATAAAATGTTATAACTCATTCCGCTCCGCTCATTGTCCAAACAAAGGAGTTGAGAAATCTGCTTTCATTCCGCTGTAAAATTCCCAAACAATGGAATGGAAATTTTATTCCATTCCACTCGCTCCACTCCATTCCGTTCCGTTCCATTCCATTCTATTCCGTTAAGTTGGGTGTATCCAAACATACCCTAATAGATATATTTGCCAATGCCCCAAAAACATCCCAAATAATTAATGCATATTATAAGTTCAGCGGCATTTTTAAAGGGGCATTTTGGGATTATCCAATTTAATGTTAATGGAGAGTACTAAAAATGGGTATGGAAAAAACATCTCAAATAATTAATGCATATTATATTTGCACGCTTATTTATGCCTAATAGATATATTTGCATTTGTGTAACAACAAAGATGAGTTCGTATAATGGTATTATTGAGTATTTTATTGGGAGAGTGATGCGCTGGGTTCAACTCCCTATTTTTACATTTTGCGAATAAATCTATTAAAATTCAAAAAAAAATGTCGATGCGGAGGCTTGAACCCGCGTGCATTCAGCCCCAAAAACAAGCCAATGCCGCTGAACTGGAAAGGAAATAGTTCTGCATTTAACGGATTTTATAGTATATAAATAGATATAGATACTTAATTATTTTTCGGGGCCCCAAAAAGAGATATTAATGGGCCCTATGCGGTCGCACATGCACCAAAGGCCCAGGGCCGGCCCTGTCAACAAACATCAACTTATTCTTTGAAATCAGTGAAACACGCAAATGGTTGAAAGTTTTTGCTCCCTTCAGAACCGGTTGAACAAGAACAATAGCTGGAGATTCGTTTGGGTGAATGTAGAAGGGATTCGATGAATTTGTTGCGTAATCTTCATATTGAGTTAAGTCTTGGTTCGCCATCTTAAACACAACAAGAAATTGCGCAAGATTTGAAGAAATGAACTGGAATTGAGCCCTAATTCGTTCGAATCAAGAATCGGGGAAGAAACAATTGAACGATTGAACGAACGATTTGAGAATCAATACGAATTGATCGAGGAAAGAAATGAACTGATTTATGCGTGAGTTATGATGCAGGCCGTGAGCTCAAAATTTGAGCTCTAATACCATCTTAATTTTGATGGAAGAGAGAAAGGTTGAAGAAGATAGAAATTTCTCCATTTTAATAAAATCAGTTAAACTGTTACAATGATATCCAGAAACTATTTATACAGAGTGAACTAAACTAAACTAGAGCTAACAGAAAACTAACTCTACTAGTTATTTACAAGCTGTAGCCATTAACCATAGTTTAGATAACTAATTCTAACACTATATATTACTAACAGAATACAAAGTTACCATTTATCAATTTCGTTCCTCGAACATGAATAGAGAGAACACTATCACATGATTATAAAATATAAAAAGTGAGTTTTGTGCCTCCACGGTTGGAAAAAATAAGATCTTGAAACAATGGATTTAACCTGTGTGATCTATTACTTCTTTCATTCAAGGTCGTGACACTAGTTGTCTGATTCATCATTCCAGTATTCATCAACTCAAGGACATCTGCTGTAACACCCCATTCTATATTGGCTAATTAACTTAAATAAAAATCAGAGTTTTCAAAAAAATTTCCACGCACCTCAACGAGAGTGCCAACTTTGAAAACCCCTCAATAAACCTTCTATAATATCCAGCTAATCCAAGAAAACTTCTAATCTCCGTAACTGACTTAGGAGCCTCCCACTGCATCACTGCATCAACTTTAGATGGATCTACTGCAATCCCGTCACCAGAAATAATATGACCTAGAAAGCTCACCTCCTTCAACCAAAAGTCACACTTTGACAATTTAGCATACAACTTCTTCTCTTTCAATACCTCAAGCACCAACCTCAAGTGCTCTGCATGTTCCTCCTCGGACTTAGAGTACACTAAAATATCATCTATAAAAACCACCACAAACCGATCCAAGTAGTTGTGGAAAATACTGGCTTATGTACTCCATAAACACCCCGGTGCATTAGTGACACCAAACGGCATTACGTAATACTCATAATGCCCATATCTCGCCCCGAATGTCGCTTTCTCTTACGAATATCCTCATCTTTCACTTTAACTGATGATAACTCGACCTCAAATCAATTTTGCTAAACACTTTCGCACTCCACTACCGTCCATCGATCGCCAATTCTCTAAGTGGATACTTGTTCTTGATTGTCACTTTGTTCACCGCCTATAATCAATACAAAGCCGCATACTTCCATCTTTCTTCTTCACCAAAAGTAATCGGGCGCTCCCAAGGTGACACACTAGGCCTTATGACTTCTTCTCAAGTAAGTCCTCTAGCCGACTCTTCAACTCGTATAATTCGGATGCAGACATCCTATGTGAGCCATAGATACGGCCCAGTGCCGTGCACTAGATCAATACCAAACTCTACTTCTCTTTCAGCGTGCACATCAGAATTTCATCGGAAACACTTCTGAAATTCACGAACTATTGGCAACTCTTCAATCTTGGCTAGGCTCTCAACTGACAACGATGCCATCAATGTAAACAAATTTTAACTTCCTCCTTCATAGCTCTATGTAATCGACCTAATGCAACAATGCGATTCTCCCCTTAGTCGAAGGAAAGCTCACGATCTACTAGCACAATTAATATGCACTTGGTTATCAACTAACCACCCATACCAAGAATGATGTCCAAACCTCCTAAAGGCAAGCAAATAAGATCAACAAGAAACTCTCTCGCCAAAAACCGACAGAGGGCACCTAGCACACATTAGTGGAAGTAGTTACTCAACCTTTGGTCAGTATCAATAACCATGTCCCTTCTCATAGTAGACAAAACAAGACCCAAATTCTCAAAGACACAATGCAAAGAATGAAAGAATGAGTAGCACCAAAGATCTACTATAGCAATCAAAGGAGTACCAAGCAATAAAACAAGTACCTCTAATTTCGTTAGCATCCTCTGATCCCGCCAACGCAAACACCTTCCCTTTAGCTCTCTCCTCTCGGGCTTAGGACACTTAGCACCGACATGTCCCACTTCATCACAATTGTAGCAAACTATCTCTTTCTTCTCACAATTAATAGACTTATGGCCCTTCCGACCACACTTGTAGCAACGGATCTCGTGGCACTCAATACTCTTATGACTGTGTTTCTTGCAAGCAAAACACACAACACCGCAGATTCACCTCCCCACTTGAACCTTTACCCAAGACCGCCTTCCACTTTCCTTTACCTCCACTAACATCATATGGTTTTCCCGAAATTGAGCATTCTTCTTCTCCTCACAATCTTGTATGCAAAGCAAAGACTGCCTTCCTCATAAATCCTACACTTGTCCACTAATCTTGGCAAAATCCCTGATCTCCGGTATCCAATGGCTTTCTTAATCTCTCGTCAGCACTATTCTCAAATTTTACACACTTGGAAAATTCTCAATCAACTTGGTTGTCATAATAAGGGCGTAACTTGACCAACTCCTCAAACTTGGTCGCATATTCACCACATGCACTGCTCCCCTGCTTTCACTCTAGAAACTCCACCTCTTTCTTGCCCGCACGCCTTCGTGATAGTACTTCCTTGTGAACTCCTCCTTGAATACACCCTGTGATCTCTTCACCCGCAGCCTTCTAGTCTCTGCTTTCTTCCTCATCCACCAATCATCGCCTTCTTCTTTCAAAGATATGAGTCCCAAATCTCACCTTCTCAACACCGGGCGTACATGCCATAACACTAAGATTCGCTCTATCTCCTCACCAGTTAATGCTCCATTCGATCATACCTACCCTTGAAGGTAGGTGGGTTCTCACGTTGAAATGTAGCTAACTTGCGATCCTCAGATCTTCCCTACCACCTCTCTCGCTCCCCATAGCTCCGAGCTATGGCTTGCAGAGAGCCTCAAAGAAGTGCGCATCAATTCTTCGAGCCATTCAACCTATCACCGCAAAGATTAACATACATTAAGAAATAATTCAACACTACCTAATGGTCATAGATACTATGATGCATAAACTTGGCCGGATTGCATCGAATCGCCTCCGATACCACTAATGTAACACCCCATTCTATATTGGCTAATTAACTTAAATAAAAATCGAGTTTTCAAAAATTTCCACGCACCTCAACGGAGTGCTACATTTAATAAAAACATCATGGAAGAGTATTAAAAATCCAAACACATCTAGTGCGTGAAATACATAACATAGCCACATGGGTCAAACCTCAAAACTCACATTAGTGTTTACAATAATCCCGAGAATAATTCCACAAAGACAATGAAATAAAACTCGAGTTCAAAGATACTCAATACATAGTCTAAATCAGCTTTAATACATAACATAAAATAATGATACTAAAGCCCCATCCCCGGTGTCACTAATCGTGAGCCGACTCAAGACTCAAGAAGGCATAGCACCTTCACTCAGAATCACCTGTTTGTCGCCACGAGAGCAGGCAACATAAAAATGCTAGGGTGGGTCTCTTTACATAAATAATAACAAATAAGATAAGCATTATATTAGGAAAACATCTAGCAACAACAATCTATAGTAATCAAGGCATTTACCATTCAATTAGAATACCCACAAGCAACAATAATGAGTTAATTAAGCATCAACAAGAATTCTACGAATGTATGAGTATATGCATGTATGCAATATGCATGTGGATCCATAACCACCTCAATAACCCCGTCGGGCACCCACCGCTTTGGCCGGCCACATCACCGCTTTTAGGCCGGGCCACATCACCGCTTTTATATGCATATGATTTATGTGACACCATGACAATGCATCACCACACAATAAATCTATCACATCAATTATCAACTCACCTCTTTGGCCGAAGCCCCCACCGCTTTTGGCCGAAGCCCACATCATTCATAAATTCATCACATCAAGTATAACCCATCACTTTGTTATCACCTCACCAACACAACTTATTTATTAAATTAAATCTCACCCAAGGACTAAATCCCACCTAAGGACCATTTTAACACACCAAAGACTAATTTAGTACTTAAAGATTATTTGACTCTTTATGAATTAATTTGGTACTTTGGAACTTATATTGGCATATTGGGATTAATTAGACACTAAGGGATTATTTTGTCACGCCAAGGATTAATTTAATTCTTAGGGACTATTTTGTCACACCAAGGATTAAATTAATTCTTAGGGACTAAACCATCACTTAGACACATTTTGGGCACCAAGGCGCCAAGTGGCAGCCATTTTGGCGCCCCACCTAGCACACCACTGCACACAGGCGCACAACTAGCGCCAGGGCAGCCATTTTGGCGCCCATACCGCGCTACATTCCAAAGAAAGACACACGCACTACAAGGCACACACTAGGCGCAGTGGCGCCACTTGGCGCCGCGCCACACCACATGCACGCGGCAACACGCACACACGCACACCAGCGCCAACTTCCTGTGGAATTGGCGCCCCGCGCACACCGTGTGCGCCCACTCCAGACACACACCAGCGCCAAATTCTGTGAATTGGCGCCCGCACAAAGACGCGTGCCGTGACTCTCCAACAGACTCGCGCGCCGCTTGCCTAGCAAATGGCGCCGCACAACTCAAGAATAGCGCCTAAATGCCTAGCATTTGGCGCCGCACAAAATCAAGAATAGCGCCTAAATGCTCAGCATTTGGCGCCAGACTCGCCCCACCTCTCAAACAGTGGAATCGGGCGCCACTTTGCCTAGCAATGGCGCCCGCCCCGCATGCAACACACCCCAACCAGAACAATCAGCCCCTAGGCGCCATTTGCCTATGCATTTGGCGCCCAAACACTTTCACCAAACCACTTCAAACCTAATTTTTACCCAACAACTTAATTCCCACATAAACAACACACATATAGGTATTAAATCAACTTCATTAAATTACTATATTCTCATACTCCTCCTCATGGAGACATTTCATCAAACATACAACATGCATAATTAACAACTCATATTCTTCCAACAACAAGCAACAAGGTGTCACCAAGATAGGCATCAAACATAACAATCAACATATAAACAACATCAATTTCACTCAATCAAGTTAATCCTAGAGCTATTCCACACATAATACATATCCTACAACTTATTATAAATGTAGTAGAGATTCCCCTAACCTTGGGTGAGCTAGAACCTCCAAGCAAGCACCAAAAATCACCAAATGAAGCAATCCTCCCTCTATTTCCAGCCAAGGCCGAAATATCCACTCTCTAGGGTGATAGGGTGAAAATGAAATTCAAAAATGGCACAAATGAGACCATAGAACTTAAAGAAATGGAATGGGGAAAAGAAATGAGGAAGATTGAGACCAAAATCTCACTTACCCAACCAAGAATCAAAGAAAGTTTCTTCCTTTCCCCCTCCCTCCTTCACGCCGTCGCTGCCCCCTTCTTTCTCTCTATTCTTCTATTTTTTCTTTCTTTCAAAATGAGGGTAATGAGACCCTAGTGTAGGAACCCCTAAGTTTTATGACCACCATTGGGCCCAATAATGGCCCTTGGGCCTTATTCCCACTCCTACAATTAATTTATTCCACCTCCTGAAATAAAATAAATCCAACTTAGGTATCCTATTTAAAATAGATTAGACCCCTTTTTTGATAAAATACACTTTAACTATTTAATTAACTTAATTAAATGTTGCAAGCCTTAGATAACTTAATTAATTAAATAATTAAATTATTTTAAGCTATATCCGCTAATCGAATTTATAGAATGCATACTTGCATCAGGAACAACCAAAATAGACTAAAAAATAACAATATTGTTATCAAGTCTTTGATACAAGTAGGAGTATACGCATAGTTGTATGTCAATAAATAAATGAATAGGAATCTAAACAAAAAATAGCAGTCAATTTTGTAGCTTTTATTAGACTTTTTTGTGTCAAGTTTTTATTAATATTAAAACATTTATAACAACAATAAATGGGTACGACTGAAAAGTCCAACGATATTAATCTTTTCATATAAAATTAACCTTTTAATATTCAGAAAAGTTATAATTTGACGAGAAAATATAAACAATTTCCATATGTTATTGATTTTACAATTTCCAAAGCTATAAGTTAGGATAAATTTTTTGTTAGCAAGCCAAATTTTTAAGATAGAAATTTTGTTACCTTAATCAAGGTAAACACAGCTGAACGAATAATATTCCCAATGAAAGCCTAAAAAACGCTAAATCTTCAACCATTACACTGCAGCTGTTCACACAATGGAGATTGCCGATCAAGATTTAGTAGAGATTAAGAGAACACAACAAAATTAAAATTACTAAATGCAACAAATGAAGGTTGAGAGAATAGGTTGTCTTATCAGATCTAATGAAGAATAGAAAATGGAGAGATATGCATAACATACGTATAGTCATAGTTTTATTTTTTGTAAATATAGTCATAGTTAAACCAAGATCATGTCATAGTTTCTGTCTAAATTTAAACTAAAGGAGTGAAACTAGTTAATAAATGAACAAAAGGAGTGAGAGACGTACGCGATAGACATGTGTAATGGAAATAACAAGTACAAAAGATAGCATAAACAAACACGGGTAGCTGGAATTTTTGTGATTAAAAATAACGAAACAAATAAAAGTGATGTAAGGTAAAAATAAACCTAATCTCTAAATACTTAACACACCTTGGTAGAATGAATAGAAAAACATAAATATTTTTTACAATAAAAGTTACACATTGGTATCTCTCAGTGTGACAATGGACCCAAACAAATCCATACTACAAAATAAAATAATAATAATTTGCATCATCTTAAGAAAGGATTAAAACAAATTACATGACTTGGAAATACTGATTTTTTAACTACAACAAAATATATTGAACTCACCATGAATCTCTATTTTGAGCTCAACTTTATTTAAAAAACTTGAAATTCTGAAGTACAACTGAAAATGGAACATAAAATGGGAGTTGCAAAAAGAATAATGAGAAAAATATATGCAAAAGAGAAGTTAACGACTAAGTAGAGTATCTACATTTTTAGCATAATCATTTTAAACATTTTTAGCACTAAAGAGCTTCTACAATTTTTATAAAGATTTTACTTTTCTTTTAGATCTAAGTTTTAAATCATAAATCAAGTTTTTTTTATAAAACTCTTTGAAAAACTCTACGATAATCATCTAAATTTTGTCAAACTTTTTCATTTTACTAAATCTATCTCATAAACATATAAACATCAAAACTTTAAGTTTGAAAATGATATTCAAGTTGTAAAGATCAAATTTTTCTTTAAAAATTAATTTTTTTGCTGCATAAAATCTTTTAACCACTTTTAATTAATGTGTTAAAATTAAATATTTTTGTTATCAATCTTGCATCATCCAGCTGCGTCTAAATTCAAACTCAAACTTTTCCTTTTTAAACTCAAATAAAACAAAATTATTTTAAAACAAAGTATATCTATAAATATTAATTAAAAAATATTTTTATTAACATTTACTTCTCTTATAAGATAAAAATCGCTTTCTTTAAGTAAAAAGAAGGCTTTCTTCCCTCTAGAGGGCCATAGTTTTGAGACTAAAAGAAATGGGAAGTTTTGTTCAAAATATGTTTAGAAAAGATAAGGGAAACAAAAAGGTTTTTGTGATGAAATCATAAAAACAATTTCTTATCATTTCATGAACAACTTTGACAATAGAAACAGAAAAAACTTTGAGATTTCATACCTAAAGATGGAGAGAGAGAGCCAAAGTTTTGAGGGAGAAGAGAGGAAGAGATAATGATGTTGGTGCTCCTTCAAGAACCACTTCCAATGTTCATCTTCTTCAAGCTTGGTTTTTGGATGATGTATTTGAAGATGAAAAATAGAAGAGATGAAGGAGTTGGGGTTCAATTTATGAGAGTGAGAGAATATGGAAAACTTTGAATAAAAAAAACTGGAGAGAAGAAGTAGGAAATAATGGAGGAAAGAATGACAAAATGAGTAGCTTATATGGGGATGGAAAATATATTTTGTGCTTGATCTGTTGATGAGGTGCAGAGGTGCATGTGGTTTGTTTCTTCGTGGCAGGAGGGTGACGAAAGAACATGTGAGTGGAATATTGACCATCTGATTTATAGATACAAAACAAAATGCCTTGACAAAAGGTAGTACTAAATCTGTTTATGGTGGCTCATTTAGGTGAAAGAATGAAAAATATGATAAAAGAACTATAAAATCCTACCTCAAATTAGAAATATCCTCTATACATTTTTCAAATATAAAAGACAAAAATACAGTGAACAAATTTTGAATAAGAATTAAGAGTGCATGTCATTTGTGAGAGCCTTAAGAGGATGTTGAAAGTTTCTTCTTGGTTCTCGTGATCATTTTATTGTCAATACCAAAGGGACCACTATAAACTTAAATTAAACAAGCATATAAACTATATGTCAAGATTAAATATTTAACCATATTCAGATTTTCTAACATGGATTAAGTATTAAACATGCCTATAAACTATCCAATGTGTGTGTGTGGTAGGACTAAAGTGATCGCAAATGAGGCTTAAAGTCAAATGTTATCCTTTACATAGAGATTACATTTAGGCTCAGATGTATTTATAACATGAAGAAATGGGTACGACTGAAAATTCCAACGACATTAATCTTTTAATATAAAATTAACCTTTTAAAATTCAGAAAAACTATAATTTGAAGAGAAAATATAAATGAGTAATTTCCGTATGTTATTGATTTTACAATTTCCAAAACTATAAGATAGGATAGAAATTTTGTTAGCAAGCAAACTTTGTAAGATAGGAATTTTGTTACCTTAATCAAGGTAATCACAACATTGCTTATCTAAAAAAATGGTAATCACAAATTTTGAAAGAATAACATGCCCAATGAAAGCCTAAAACGCTAAATCACAACCATTACAATCAAGTTCGAGTTGTTCACACAAAGGAGATTGCCGATGAAGATTTAGTAGAGATTAAGAGGACACAACAAAAATAAAATTAATAAATGCAACAAATGAAGGTCGAGAGAACAGTCGTGGTTATCGATCTAATGAAGAATAGAAAATGGAGAGATATGCATAGAATATGACAATTGTGATTTCTCTCCTCCGAATCTCTATTTCTTTCCTCTCGATTCAGGTCTATGCGACCTTTCTTTGTACTAGTCCCTAATCCCTATCAAGATTTTCTCACTGAAGGTCGAGCCGTGTTAATATTTTTTTTATAAGCAATGTTAGTGGGGAAGGGAGAACTTAGCTAATTTCATTATTACGAGTCGAAAAAGAGAAAAGTGCAGCTTTAATATATTCCAAATATGCTGGAATAGGGACCACATACAAGCTGGCTAAAGACTAGGGCACATGAGGACAAGGAAATGGAGACCACATGGAAGGCACCTCAGGACAAGGAGCAAGTGGACCACGCCTAGTGGCACCTAGCAGCAAGAGGGTGCGTAAGGAAAATGTTAGGCTCACTGGTAAATAGAATATAACTATTGTGATTTCTCTATCCTCCAATCAGATTTCTTTCCTCTTTGATGTGTGGTCCATGTCACCTTTCTTTGTACTAGTCCCTAATCCCTATCAAGATTTTTCTGCTGAAGGTTGAGTCGTGGTAATATTTTTTATAAGCGATGTTAGTGGAGAAGGGGAGAATGTTAGTTTCTGCCAACCTGTGACTTCCTCGCTTGCACTCTTTTGGTGCACTCATTCTGCTTTCCTTACTCAAACCGAGTCGTGTTAATATTAATAGCACATTAGATTTCTATCATATATTAGCTTGTCACTACTCTATTTCATTTCATAATCCTTCAGTTTTTGAAAAATAAGTTGTCACAATGTGGTAGTTCTAAACTCTATTTTATAATAAGTTAATAATGTTAACAAAAACAATTTTTTTTAAACATCCTGGTTTTACAACTATATAGCTTTTACAATAGGATAAATAGGAGCATCAGTTCATCAAAAAAAGAAGCTGAGAGCAACAATTCCTACATTTTATTTGTATATGATCAAAATTGAGGGTGTTTTCGTCCTCCCATAATTTCAGTCTAACTGGCACACTAAACGTCGATGTCTGTTATTATTATGAAACCTATTATATATATTACATAAGCCCTAAACAACCAAAGAGACCACGGAGGGAGGGGCGGCTGCCAATGCCTACCCATAGCTAGATCTGTCCCTTGTTATGAGTCTAATCAATCAATCATCAAGCTCAGTAACAGAAAGTAGTGGGAAACTATTGATGAAAACAAGCTCACTTTAAAAAAAACTAAAAAACTTAAATTAAGAGGTTGATTGACAAACTGCACCTATGATACATTTACGTAAAACCTCTCATAGATCTTCCTTTCTAGAGCAGGTTAATTTACAAATTCTTGTGAATAAAAAGTAAAAGAAAGAGAAGTTAAATAAAGGAAGTAATCATAACTATAATGAAAAATTCTAGGATAATAATCAAATTCAAACCAAACTTGCATTAGAAAGCATTTGTAAATGCACTATGCCTGCTGATCATGAGCAAATGTTCTTTCTCCTGCTCATCAATAATTAGTTGTATCAGAACATTCCCAACCTGGTAAGAATCTAATTAGGTCACCTCTATACACAGAATTCATAACTAAACAATTATCTTAATACATAAAATAAATGTTACCATATTTGAAATCGTGATTTTTATCTAAGTAAAGTAACACTGATATGTAGAAGTGTTCATAGCTTGAAAAAGTAATGATTGTAGCTGGGAGAGCTCTATCTGCTACTTCCACATCTGCAGTAATAGATAAACAACCCAAGAATATATCAGATTAACTCAAACACAATTTTTTTTTTTTAACAAAAGAGAATATTTTTAGTTACCACAATAATAAAAGGCCTCATATTTAAAACTCACACCAATATTTAAAACTCACAACCTTATTCAACTTAGAGCAACTCAAGCTAAAAGGTATATTTTCTTCCTCTTTGTTAGCCCTTCCTCATCTCGTTTAAAGCCATAGCAGTTTCCTTCATTAAGAATGTTCTGTTTATAATAGGAGGCTAGATGATGTTGGAGTTATATAAGCCTTTTTCATTATACAACTAAGCAAGGTAATCAAAACTGGATTTGACATTGAACCGAAAGAGATAGTGGTTTAGAGTTCTTAGGTCAAACCAAATGAATCTGAAAGGCTGAACTGCAATTAATTAAATAGATTATTTAATATATTTTTTACAATATATAAAGGATATAAAACACAAAAAATATAAAGTGACATGATAAAATTATAATATTCAACTATCATAGTCATAGATACTACAATGTAAGTACTCTCATAGTAATATTAATGTATATATTTATTTTTTAATTTTTTATTTATTTCATCAATTTAATTATAAAGAAGGATAAAAAATATCCCATATACCAAAAATCAACATCATTTATCATTTTTTTTCAAAAAATCAACATGGTATAACATTGTTTTAAGAAAAATAAACGCAATCTAGTTTTCTGTACGGTTCCCCGATTTTTGGCAGATTTTCTAACCGTTTCCAGTTTTTGACCGATTTCCGATTTTCATCCCAGACGGTTCAATTGGACCGGATAGGGATCTGGTTGAACCACCCAGTCCGGTCCAATTTTTACAACCCTGCAACTAAGGCTTGCTAATTGAGAATCCCCAACCCTTTTATTCATTTAGATACCATTTCAACGAAATTATTATAGGGTGATATCTTTATGTTGATGGTTATTCATTTCATTAGATGCTTTTAGCAGATTCAACTCCTTTTTTTATCGGAAGAACAATGGTTGTATGGGAAAAACAAGGTTTTAGTGTTTAATTTTTTTTGACTTGTACTTTGAAAGGCACTTCATAATGAAATTAAAACAGTGATCACTATTTCGGGATCAAAACACATTCATATTATGGCAACATATGGTGTAGTAAGTATTTGTTTTTAACTAAAGGAAATGAATTTATTAAAAAAAACGAATACAAAAGGATACAAAGTGGATTGACCAAAATCCAAATGTAGAAGAGAAAGAAACAACCAAACGAAAAATAAAGAAAAAAAATAAAAATAGCAATAACAAAAACACGGAAAATATAAAACCAGATCAAAAGGATGCAGACACAGATCGAATTAGTTTTTGAACGAGTATTGTAACCAACGACCAACTTCTTTTGTTGTCTTAATTAGCTTATGATGGGAAGCAGGTATCTTTTTTATTTTATTTCATTCACTTAACAAGAATCGTTATTTGTTCGTTTAGTTATATGCTTGTAGCATTTTGAGATGCAGGTCTCAGGATATGATAAGAATGATGTTATTGGAACAATTGCAAAGCATCTTAATATTAGTCATGAAACTGCTAGCAGATTGCTAGTTATTAAAGCTATCAAGAATTGCAATGGCATCGATATATAGATAGGGAAAGAATTTCAGAATGTCCCTCCCGGTATTTCTGAACACAATTGCAAAGGCTTTCATTCTTTATTTATTGGAACCTGTCCTTTTACCCAATAATTCTAACTATGTTTCACCATTGTATTTACCGCTGCTGTAATTAAATGAGATAGACAATTATGCTTCGGCGAGTTCAAAATTCCTTGGGTTCTGCTTGACAGAGCTAGGATTGAAGCCAACCCGAATAAATGCAGTGTTGTTGCATAAATGTGGCCCCGACGCTTGATAGAAACGTTGATTTAGCATTAATTTCTTGGGTTCTGCTTGACAGAGCTAGGACTGAAGCCCACTCGTCGGGAGAATATTCAAATAGGCAGTGGAACTTGGTGCATCGGACTGAAGCTCGGTAACCTTTCTGAAAGATTCGACATCAGACTGATTAAAAATTATACCACGTAACGTGATCGACCCGTGCAGATGCACGAGTATGTTATTAGTATGATTAATAACTACAATCGCATTGGTAATAAGAGACTCTCTTATAATTTTTTTTTTGTGAAATATATGTTGAAAACTTGAATGGATCACTCAACTCACATTCCATCTTTTTTTTTGTAACAATTTTTCATGACAATTTTAATGTGCGTTTAAGCAATTTTTTCATGACAATTTTAGGGATTTGTTGGGACATAGAGAGTAAATCATCTTGATGTCCTTCTACATAGCCATGTATGTGACAAACAAATGCTTATGGCACATATTTTGAGAGGGCATATTTTTGAATGACTTGCAAAAAGGGTTTTCCCAAATATTTTTAACCCAAATTTTTTGAGAGGGCACCGTAATTAAGAGAATATTTAGGTTCAAAATTGTGCATCATTGTATATATATCATTATTTTTTTTGACGCATTGTATATATCATTATTAATTATTGTTAATACAAAATAAACAAATTGTAATACAAACAACTCTAACTATTTCCTCAAATATTGAAATTAATAGATAATATTTCCTCAATACAAACAACACAAACTGTTCCTCAAATTGCAATATTTTTTTGACCATCTCAAAGTGCAATACAAACAATACTAATTATTAAATGACCATATTATTTGCAAAATCTATGTGATCCTACTTCACAATCTTATTTTGATGATTTTTGAAATATACAATAATCTTTAAATGTTTTTATTAGTGTTTACTTTCTCTTATATTTGGTATAATTTATAAGTAAAAGGAAAAATATATTTTTAAAAATTAATTTATTTTTAAATTTGTTTTATAAATACAGTCTCAGTTGAGAAAACATATCATAACCAGATTAAAATGTTAATATTAATTATGTTCTCAATAATAATAATAATTTATAAAATATTAAAATAGAATATCTAAGTTCAAAAAATCTGATTGAACTTTCAATTATTTTCTAGAAGATATACATATGTAAAAATAAAATATGTTTTAATGGCTTTGTTTGAGAAAATATACTATTACTGTAAAATATTCTGAAAATTAAAACAAAAAATACTAATACAAAGTTTGCTAACAAGATGTGAAAAACATATATCACCATTCACCAGAAATAAAATGTGAAAAACATTAGGAAGAGAAAACTCTAAAACATAATGATTTATTGTACCAACTTCTTACAACATCCCCTCAATAAGTTTGTTGAAATTACATACTAGTTTAACCATAGTAGTTTTTGTTTGGAGTTTCTCACAAAAGAAAAAGTCGATGCGTGTGTGTGTCAAGCGATACAAGTTTTAGTATGAGATGATTTTTTTTGACAATTTTAGTATGAGCTAATGAAAGGAGTAAATCAAAACCGTATAATATGCCAACGTTTGACTTTCTAAATGAAATAAATATTTTAGATAAAATTTAAAAATAGATAATATGTTTTTAAACTCCATTTATTTCTTAAAATTCCTAAATTGATAATTACTGTGTTAAAATTAGAGGAATGCTACCAACATACTTTCTCCTATTACAAGCAAATAATCATGATAAAACTGTTTGACAAAATTGTTAACTTATTTTGTAAAACTGTTTGACAAAACTGTTTCTCATTTTATTGTTAACACTAAAAAATAAATGCAGATAACCAAAACACCAAATGTAAGCATTTTCCTCCTTGCATCTATTCTAAGCCTCGTCTTTTGTCTTCACGCAGTTGCGTACGCCCATGCCCATGACCTTGACAATGTAAAGAAGAAGAAGAACATGGCTAACGCGACAAGTACCGGTTGTTTAGTAGTGTCACGCTTCAATAGCTCTAATGGAGATCACATAGTGAAATCTAAAGCCTTGGAGTAATAGCTATGGAGAAATCCATATCTAAAGCTATTTTCGATTGCGACTTAGTATCATTATTCCTTCAAATGGATTGCGGGAATCCTTTGAAAAGAAAACATGAGACTCGCCAAGATAGTTTTAAGGATTAGTAGGAAGACAATATACAATAATGGTCGGATTTGGTTCAATTGCTCATAATCCTTCTTGTGTTTTAAAACATTATGGTAGCCCTCTCCTAACCAAGATGGTGGAGTGCTCTCCCTGCAATAACAGATATTTTTTTCAAGGGTTGTTTTTTTTCCACCCCCACCCAATCCCCATAAACCCCCACCCAAATTTAAATCCCCAAAATGCCATTTGAAAATTAATTTTTTTAAAAAAAAATAAAGAAATCGTATATACCCCTTGAGTACGTATATACGATGGCTATTTTATGTCCAATCGTATATACGTACTCAAAGGGATATATACGATGGGTTTTTTTTTTTTTTAATAATTTGTTTTTAATTTTTATTACTAAAAGGCTACTAAAAATTCAAGTAAATAGTCAAAACTACTCCAAAAATTATAAAAACACTACTAAAAATCTAACAAAACCAAAATAAGGCTATACAAATTTTTTTAGATTTATTGGAGACTATGAAAAATTAAAAATCGTAAAAATAGTAAACGATGGAATTTGGGATTTTGAGGCCGTAGTCCCGTAAGAAGTCCCTTTTAAGGAGTCTTGATTCTTGATTTTTTCTGATTTAATAGCCGTGGGTTTCATTACGATCGAGTATGTTGCCCAAAACCGATTTTTAAAATTAAATTATTCGCTCGACGATAACATCGCCACGCTTTAACGAACTAAACACAAAACCTATTTTCAAGACTTATATAATTTTTATTTGACTTAAAAAATTTAAAAATACATGGGGATCGATATACACCGAGGGGGTATATATACGACCCTATTTTTTGCTCATCGATATACACACCCCAAGCGCATATATACGACATGGTGGGTAAAGCAATCAGATATACGCCTTGGGGGTGTATATACGATGCCCAAAAATAGGGTCGATATATACCCCCTGTGTGTATATATACGACACCAAAATTTTTTAAAAAATACGCTTTGGCATGCATTTTGGGTTTTCAAAGCATGGGTGGGGTTTATGGGGATGGGGTGGGGGGGGTGGGGGTCCAAAAAAACCCTTTTTTCAATACTTCACCCATACAACAACAGTCATGAGGTGTTCAAACTAGCATTCAAACTAACTTGTTCAACTTCAATGTGACCATGATGCACTACCAAAACAGAAATTAGAGCAAAGATTTTTTGCTTATATAAAATGAAAAATATTGCATTAATGTAAAGATAGTCTTATGCAATATTGCAATGCACCTCATTATCTGTATCATTACAATGAATTCCCAAATCCAACCGCTGTGAGCATAGTGTCTGAAAAATGAAAAGTTAGTTTTGGTTCGTGGACCATTGCTGGCTATCCATGGAGTGTTTCAACACTTTAACGAAAGACTAATCTTTATCCGTGCTTAGAAACAAATTTCGCATAGGCCAACACTATTTTTGTCCACTACGAGAATCGAACCCAGAAGCACCAGATAGGGTTGTGCATGGTACACAAACCACACTGTACTGTATACCATACCTTTTATAATAAATGGTTCTAGTATATTGCTTTGTGAATACCGGTACAAATTCTGGAACAGGTTTAAAACTAGTTTGTAATTGGTTTATAACCGGTTCAGCATAAAAAGGGAGTTTAATCATTTGATGCTTTGGAAACCAATTTTAAT
This sequence comes from Oxytropis ochrocephala, assembly GCA_020916435.1. Lineage (NCBI taxonomy): Eukaryota > Viridiplantae > Streptophyta > Magnoliopsida > Fabales > Fabaceae > Oxytropis > Oxytropis ochrocephala. The sequence goes on from CM037090.1 coordinate 98,027,995, forward strand.
CTTAGAAAACTTAGTGGTTCCAATCGTCTCGATTCCACGCCATGCTCTCTTTCCACTGAATCAACAACACCCACAGATTCACGATCTATCTCATCTCTTGTTAGTTTTATGAATCACCATAAACAGATTCACCAACACACCTAATTTGCAGAAATTGATTCAGCCCTCCAAAAATCCTTTTTATTGCTTTTTCACAATTGTCAGAGATCTTAGGAGATGAAAATCAAGAAAGATGCACATGAAAAGGATTTCACGTTTCCAAAAGTTCAAAAAATCAGAAGCACAAGACCAAAACAATTCCAGAATTTGAGAATCTCCCTTTTGTGATATATTTCTTTACTGCAGTAGCTAAATCTGCTCTTGTACCTGACGATGGTGCAAAGTGATAGAGGTTGGCATTTTAAAGAAGGGATTTTGAGATAACATGAAGCGGTAGAACCAGTAATTTACCGGTTCAAAAAATAATATCCCGGTGTTCCATTGTTTAACAAAATGGGATCAGTTGCAAAAACAGTGTGGACTTTTTATGATGGTCCAGTACAGTTTTTGGTATGGTTTGGGTTTACTGGTTGTTTTTGCACACCCCTAGCACCAGGTTGACCCCCGTGTCCCAAAGTAGCTTACGCCACTAGGCCAACGGTGTTGGTGAAAAATGAAAAACTAATATCTCAAGAACATTAAATTCAAGCATTAATAGCTCAGAAGAGAGTGCACTAGAAAATAATGGCCACGATTCGAAAGAAGTTTTCAGCGATACTACTGAGGCACCATGGTGACGGTTTTTCAGAATTTATGAGCATGAAGTAGTTCCAACCAAATTCTAATGAAAAAATCTGTCCTTTAGCCCTTGCTATACCATGAAAATCTGTATGAATGAGGGTTTGTAAATCCATAACAGATATGTAACCTGTGGCAGCTTTGAAGAAAACATTAAAATTACCATAAACGAGAAGCGTGAGAACAGGATATATGCATTAACAACTGGTTGCCAATCTATAAGTTAATATACCCTCAAACAACCCAAAATCCAGCATAGCTACATGTTTAACGACTTCTCAAGGCTTAATCTGTAGTTCAATAGTACAACCACACAATTATAAATGCAAATAAAATGCTGAACCCAAAAAAACGCAATGAACTGTAAGAAAATGGGACAATTGAAAGCAGTACCACATACTGGAGCATCAAACATACCATTTTTCCATTTAAACATTAAAAGGAGAAAACAAAACCTTGTATTGTATGTCTCCCTGTTAAGAATGGAAATGGAAATGGTATAATACAAATTCTCAGAATGCGTCAAATACTTAGGTGTCCCATTCTGATCCTCTATCAATTACAAATTTCAAGAGTCAAAGAAAGAAACATAAAAAAGATTATCATCACAAAAAAGTCAGCACTATCAACAAAAGATAAAAGAGAGAACAAACCAGTATCTTCATAAGATGATCAGACGAACAATCTGTCCCATAAACTGGAATGACTTCTTTGTTTCTTTTAAACATTTGTTTTTTTCATCTCTAGTCCAATGCTGCATGAAACATGATCACACAAAAATAATAAGACCAACACAGCATCTAAATATGATACTAAAGCTAGAATTAAAGGAGTTGTACTAATCAACCTCTGCAAGCCCGTTAAGCTTCTCACGAACATCTTTCAACATTTTCTGTACATCTCCTTCCCATCTGTAGAACTCCAGCTCCTTACCTTCCAGGAGCTTTTCACAAACCTAAAAGCAACAAAAATAGAATGAAATGCTTGAAAACATTCTTGATGGTTTCACAATATGTACATAATTAAATTCTTTTAAAGAAGGAATTCTCATTTCTGATTCAATATTGACTACAGTATCCCATGATCTAACACCTACAAATTGCTTTCTTCTAATATCTTTAGGTGTCAAATTAAAAACCAAGCAATCCTTCAATACATTAGCTGAATTTAAAAGAAAAAAAGGCCAACACCATTTTATTCACAATCGCTTAATTTGATGTCCTATCATTCCAAAGGGTCATTCAAATACTGTGACATGAAATTTCGACACATAAAATTGACACTAAAACGGTTAGTTAACATAGTTCAAATATGTTACTAGTTAAATTCAGTAGATGGTTAATGGATATAACAGCTGCCGAAACTCATTAACCATCCACCCAATGCAACTAACCAATAATTAAAAGTGATTAACCACAATCTTCAACTGTATAAATTTACATGTAATTCAACATTTAAAAACTGTGATTAATTACATTTAGTGAATGGTTAATGAGTTCTGTCGTCTGTTATATCCATTAACTATCAATTCAACGTTGTTGTAGAATACGACTCTAACAAAGTTAGTTAAGTTAGATAGAAGAAGTTAGTTAGCTAAGTGATAAGAAGTTAATTGTTAAGAGTTAGTTAGTCCAGATTGTAACTACCTCTTGTTTGTAATCTGCCTATATAAAGTTTTAGTTAAGCGCTATTATGGCATAGAGATAGAATTCACATTGAATTGTAGAGAGTTATCAGAGAAAAAAGTGGGGTGAGATTAGAGTGTGGTTGAGCAAAACCATAACTTGTAAAGTTTTGTAATCTTTGATTCACATTGTTCTATAACAGTGGATTTAGCATTCCAACTAAATCCCCGATGTAAGAATTAAGTGGGTGATTCCAAATTGGGTAACCAAACTTTAGGTTTTATCTTGTTTTATCTTTATTCTTTCTTTATCATGTTCATTGTGTTCACTATTATACTCACGAGTAGGGCTGTTCAAATGAACTACCGAACTCGGATCGAATCATTAACTAAATCGAACTTTTAGTAACAGTTCAGAGCTGAACTGTCTTTGTTAAAAACAGTTTGCTAACTGAACTATTAAAGTCAGTTCAGTTACGAACTGACCAAACTGTTAGTGTTAAACTATCAGTTATTTTCCCACTTTTACGGTTCACACTTCACACTTCACAGTTGACAGTTCTATCCCTTCAAAGTAACAAAGTGCAATAGACAGTTCTCAGTTCTCACTTCTCACTGTCTAACAAAGTGCACTGTGTCTCACTACTCCTGCTAACCCAAAACGCAACAGGTCAGTTCTCTTGAAAGATTCCACTTGCAGTGGAATAATCTATCTATCAATTTATTGCTTCAACTCCACCATGTTTGTTTTTTTTATTATTTTATTTTCTATTTTCTATGCTTAATAAATTAGGTTCTGAGATTGGGTTTTTTTGTTGAGAAATGAGAACTTGCAGATGAATCATGAATGAGAACAGTTCGAGCAGTTCGGATAACAGTTTGGTAAGTTCGGGCTTAACAGTTTGTGCAATTCGGACTTAATAGTTCGAAAATAATAGTCCAAAATTGAAACAGTTCGAACTCGAACGGCCGAACTGAACTATTAAGACAGCTTCAGCTGGGCCGCGAACTACTAACATAAGCTTCAGCTTCGGTTGAACTGCTTAAACAGCCTTCACCAAGTTTGGTACGCTTTTTGCTTGTGAATCAACTATGAATGTGTCTACTCACGAGGTGTTTGATCTGTGTTATTGCAAGAACCGCTTTTCTACTTCCATTTGGAATTGGCCTTTCGCCCTTTCCTAAGGTTAAATTCCTAACTTAATTAACCACGTATATGAACTGTCCCGGGAAGGTAGCTCAGTTGGCGAGCTAAGGGACATGAAGGAGTGCACCATATGAGTGCAAGAAGGAGGTCCCGGGTTCAAGTCCCGGAAACTAACATTTCCCCCACCCCCACTAACAATTGCCTATCTAAAAAAAAAAAAAAACGATATGAACTATGTTAACTAAGCATTTTCGTGTTGAATTTTTGTGTTCTAATAGGAATTCTAAATACATATACATAATATACGCAATCAAATTCTTTATTTCCAAGTTTGTGCAAATAGAACATCAACTCTTTCTTATACCAAAAAAAAAAAAGAGTACCTGCTTTGTTATGACTTGGCCAGCAGCAATGTGAGAAAAATGGATATTGTAGAAATGTGAGAGAAACAAAGGCGCGCTTCTCTCAGCTAGTTCCTCAAGATACTTGGCATATGTAACCCTGGAGAGCTTGGTTCAGGAATCTCAATTCCTTTTTCCTTCAACCATTCTAGATCTTTCCAAAGCCCTTCCGATCTTTCTAATCCAGTTTTCCTCAAATACGCATCTACAATTAATTAATTTCCAAATAGTTCAATTGATTTCTAGAATTTCAATCCAATCCATGTGTGTGCAGTTTCAGTTATAACTAACTAACTAACTGTAACTAATTATTGGATTGACTTACAGGAAACGTTTTCGGACTCATCAACGATGCGTTCGAGAGTGCTAAAAACGAGATTATTATCGACCAAGAATTTGAGGAAGCCTTCCATGGAGGGATGCCACGTGTCAGGGTTTCTTGATCTTCCTTGGAAGTAGTGGTGGTGAGTTTATCGTTGCGGAGTCGCATGGCGACGAACCTCATCTCTTCGGTGATTCCGGTTGTCTCTCCGGGGTAGAGCTGATACCTGTTTCTCTTCTTTACCACCGATTGATAAGAAGCGCTGTTGAGAACGATTCTGGTTTTGAAGCTTGATGTTGATGACCTTCGTTTAGGAAGTGTTGTTGGTGGAAGTAGCATAGTTGTTGCGTGGGTTTCGCCGTTAACCACATCGCAACGCAACGCAACACTGTGTGTGCTTCCTATTCTTCGTTTCTACTCGCTAATGCTCTTGTTCACTTCACTCACTTCGCTCCACAATGTTTTTTTTTTGTGACAAACAGATTTGAGTTATGTATGCTGTGTTCCGTTTATCCATCCCACAACAAACCCAATTTTATACTGATTTAAAAATTATGATAATTTATTCTAAAAAAGAATATGATAATTATATTGATTTTAGGGCTGAAAGAAGAAATCAATGCCATCGGCTGAAACACTAAAATCGATCGCCGGATATCGTTTAAAACGCCACGAATGGTTAAGATTGAATCAACCCATATTAAATCTCAACCATCACGAAATTTTTATACTACATCCAATTCAATTTTAAGATTTCACCTATGAAAGATTTGATTCGCTTCTTTCACCCTGTAAAGACACGATAATTACAAGGCAAAAAAAAAAAACAAGGCAAAAAAATTTTTTTACTTAAACAACACACATTTTAGATTAAATACCAAAGTAGTTCACTTTTTTTTTTTCCTTTGGTGAACTCGCCCCACCCTCCCTACTCACCAAAGAAATTTTGCAATTTTTTTAAAAACCTTTGTAGAACTCGCCCCACCCCTAGTTCTCCACACTGGTTTTTTAATTTTTTGATTTTCTTGTATTTTATTTTATTAAAATCTAAATTAATTTAATTTAATTACAATAATTAATTTAAATAATTAGAATAATTATTTATAAAATAATTGGGGTAAAAATGAAGATATTAAAAATTATGCAAAATCTAGGCCATTAAACAAAGGTTTCGTAAGATGTAGACCATTAATTAAAACCTTGAATTTAATAAGTCATAAAAATACAACTTATTTGCTATGAAATACAACTTGTCAAACTAATAATACATTAAAGTATTAACGGTTAAGATGAGACCTGGCCCACACCGCTTAGGACGGGATTACGCCAGTGGACGCTGACGCCATTGTGGTTGTTCGGCCCTCCTCGCCGCCGTGACAGGGGAGGTGGGTCCGAAATAATCGGGTCAGCCTCAGGGCATGTTGGTATTGATAATAGGGCACCGATGAAAACTTGTACCTGGCCGCCTCGTGGGAGGTGGGTATTGATAATATTGGGCCGTTGATGATGAACTAGCACCCACTGCCTGGGGGAGTGGGTATTGATAATATTGTGGCACTCGATGAAGAACTAGCACCGACGGCCCTCTCAAGTTCACGAGCATAAATCGCAGACTCTGCACCCGCCGCGAAACCAAACAGAGAGTCGAACATATCGCAGGCCGAGATGTTGGTGTGTGTGAGATAGAGTGGCGGTGGGCACATATTCTTCCTCGCCTCACACGCCGCTTGGTTCCGGGCCTTCAGGCAGCCGACGCCGATAACGACACGCTACGCCTCGACGCTCGCCAGAGTTCTCGGGGGAGGTGGTGGTTGTTCTTCATCCGATTCTTCCACATCACCACAACACCAAAGAAAGACGAGGATCCCTTAGCCGTTGGTCGGCGTAAATGTATGGCCGAGAATTTTGAAAAACCAAAAGATGTATCTATCGATCGCTGGTGTTCCATAGCAGGGTCGACCGACAACACACCGATTTTCTCTATCATTCCAACAAATGATCCAAATGAGTGTGATATCGAGTCCAATCGCTGTCATGTTGTCCCCGCATGGTGATTCTGCGCAAAGCGAAGTAGTCAAATCCTCGGGTCATCGCATCTCTCGCGTAAGCTCAGATTGCAATTTAACCCTATCTCGCGTGGTGCCATTCCACCATAGTCGTGGTTTGTAGTCCATATGGCCGAGCCCTCATATGCGCCACCGGAAGGTTGAAATCTCATAAGGCAACCACTTAAAATCCTCACCGTCATGTGATCGATCCTTGTTCCAGCACGTAAACAAGGTCTCTTGACATCCGTGTGATTAAGTGGTGGTGTTGCCCATCTAGTAAATAAAGGAAACTAAGTAACATAAAGATCAAATGTAATTGTTAGTATTTTTAAAAAAGTGTCAAATTTTTACCTTTTCATAGTGGCCAATCATATGAAAGTGTGCAAGACGGTGCATAGGAAAGGCATGCGCACTGCACTCCAAGATCAGAATAAAAGAGTACATCCACCCATAGCCTTTCCGTATGGCGCTTGTAGATGTCGTATACAACATCCTAGTATAAGTTTGTCAAACATGCCGAATTTCAACTAAATTTGGATATTTTGTCGAAATTTATCAAGCGGAGTAGTATTTCATGTCGACTGCTTTGATGTTTTGTCCGGAGTATGTACTTCCGATCAAAAGCAACAACCAAGCCCTACAATATTGTTTAAGAACCGCCATGGAAGCCCCCTGTGGAACCTCCATAAATTCATGACGTAGCTAACTCAACAGAGACAAAGGGCCATCTTTTCCATTAGGTGGGACAACTTTACCCAAATATCGCTCGTGATAGTTCAGACAAGTTTTTGAGGTATTGCCAGAATGGCATCTCCGCAACGTAAAGCCCCAACCGCAATCGACGCCTTGAGAGTTATTGTGCACTCCCTACCGGAAGATGAAACGCGTGTGTTTCGGGTCTCCAGCTGCTCGATCATTGCCGCCACCAAGGTCGGGTTGGATTTTGAACGAGCCAATTGAAAGAATTTTACCAAACCCACTCTTTCTATCAAAGGTAGTATAGATTCATCCGTGTGGGAACGTGAATTTGTGATGAACATCCATGGGGTCATTGTTGAGATAGTTGGAAATATGATTAGCTTGGTTTAGTAGGGTAGACATTTTTGGATGGAGATGAAGAGAGTGATAAAGAAAGTAAAGCTCTTGCTATGTTAGACCAAGAGATGAAAAGGCAGCAGAAGAGAAGATGGATCGGGCAAAGGGTCAGGAAGGTGAAGAGGCGAGAAGAGAAGATGGTTTGATTTTTGTGTGAATGAAAGCAATGAATATATGGTTGAATATATAATGGTATTGAAAGATGGTTTCAGCCATGGTTTTGTTTCACCTTTCATGGTTTTGTTTCCGAGCACACACTATTTCCATGGGAATCCAATGAATTCAAGATTGTTCAAAGGTCAGTGGGGACAAAAGCGCAATAATGGGTCTTGGATTCCAAAATGCAATTATGTCACCTTCTGATAGTGGGAGACAAGGGGGCCACTGGGGATTGTCCCACGAAAGTAAATTTTATTTTTTGAAAACTGATATTTATGGATGGTTCAGATTGCACCGATAGCTTAAACTGCAGATTGCACTAAAGTTTTAAAGGCCCAGATTGCAATCGACAGCTTAAACTGCAGTAGATTGTACTACAGTTTTAACTATGCACTTCTGTAAGCATAAAAAAGGGTTTTTTAGTTTTTGTATTATTTAGTAGGTGTAGAAGAAAGGAATTGAAGATTAAATTTTTTTTCACTAAGTATAAAAAACGGTTTTTTACCTAACTTTAAGAACATTTTTCCCACGAATTTTTCATCTAAATTTAACATGGTTTTTTGCCCTAATTTTTTCCCATTCAAGCCACATTTTTTAAATTAATTCTTTCTTGAAACAAGTTGTGTGATCTTCTTCTTCAGAATAGGAGAGGTCCCAAGTAAATGAGGTCTCATTGATTTAATAGTTATTGTATTACTTTGTAGGTTTTGACTAAGTATAAAAAAGGGTTTTTTACCTAAGTTTAGGAACATTTTTCCCACGAATTAAATTTCTATTTTAATTTTGTAAATATTATACCTTGTAGAGAAAGTGTATTACTAAAGTGTTGTGTTGGAAAAAAAAATTTAAAAATGTTTTCATGAGTAATTTATTTACTAGAAAGTGTGCTAAAAATCATTTTTTCACCTAAACTTAACATGGTTTTTTGCCCTAATTTTTTTCCTCTAATTTTTTTTTATTATTTAATAAAAAATACCCTATATTGCCACGACCAAAATGGGTATAGTGGTGTAAATGATGATTTTGATTTTTGTGTTCAACCATTATTAAAGTAGTTCACATGTCTTTGTCCATATACTTGTGTCTAAGTTATTCACATGACCCTAATAACCCTTTATGACACTAATTCACATGCCTTTGTCAAGTTGCTTGTCTCTAGGTTGTTCATATGTCTTTCACATTGTTTATGACAAGTATTCACATGCATTTGTCCATAAGGAAGTGTCATAGTATTGTCTAAGTTAAATGAATTTAAGTTGGTTAAAAAATTTAATAAAAATTCAAAATTTTATATGACATGATAGGAGAGGTACTGAGGTCAATGAAATCTCATTGATTTAATATTTATTGTATTACTTTGTAGGTGTAGAAGAAAAGAATTGAAGATTGAAATTTTTTTCACTAAGTATAAAAAATGGTTTTTTACCTAAGTTTAGGAACATTTTTCCCACGAATGTAATTTGTATTTTAATTTTGTAAATATTATACCTTGTAGAGAAAGTGTAATACTAAAGTGTTGTGTTGGAAAAAAAAATTTAAAAATGTTTTCATGAGTAATTTATTTACTAGAAAGTGTGCTAAAAATCATTTTTTCACCTAAACTTAACATGGTTTTTTGCCCTAATTTTTTCCCCTAATTTTTTTTTATTTAATAAAAAATACCCTATATTGCCACGACCAAAATGGGTATAGTGGTGTAAATTATGATTTTGATTTTTGTGTTCAACCATTATTAAAGTAGTTCACATGTCTTTGTCCATATACTTGTGTCTAAGTTATTCACATGACCCTAATAACCCTTTATGACACTAATTCACATGCCTTTGTCAAGTTGCTTGTCTCTAGGTTGTTCATATGTCTTTCACATTGTTTATGACAAGTATTCACATGCATTTGTCCATAAGGAAGTGTCATAGTATTGTCTAAGTTAAATGAATTTAAGTTAGATTAAAAATTTAATAAAATTCAAAATTTTATATGACATGATAGGAGAGGTACTGAGGTCAATGAAATCTCATTGATTTAATATTTATTGTATTACTTTGTAGGTGTAGAAGAAAAGAATTGAAGATTGAAATTTTTTTCACTAAGTATAAAAAACGGTTTTTTACATAACTTTAGGAACATTTTTCCTACGAATTTAATTTGTATTATAATTTTTTAAATATTATACGTTGTAGAGAAAGTGTAATACTAAAGTGTTGTGTTGGAAAAAAATTTAAAAATGTTTTAATGACTAATTTATTTACTAGAAAGTGTGCTAAAAATCATTTTTTTCACCTAAAATTAACATGGTTATTTGCCCTACTTTTTCCCCTAATTTTTTATGTGCATTATTTTCACAAAATATACCCTACATTGCCACTTACTATAATGGGTGTAGGATTGCAAGAAACAAAACGGTCGGTGGAATCCTAACCGCTCAAATTGTCGCAGCAATCTAAACCGGCCGACTTTCAATAATTATTCACATGCATTTCACCTTCCGATAAGTGGGAGATAAGCAAATAACCGGGTTTGTCCACTAGGCTTTGTCAAGATGCCTTAATTAGTGGTTGTCATGATTGTTCTCGATAATGTTCAGTCCATACACACGCACGGCGCACGCTTCACTCAACAATGCACGCATATGCTGACTCAACAATGCACGCTTCACTCGCACAATGCAAGTCGGTCCTCTATGAACAATGCACATTGAAATATTCAAAATCGCTTGGTGGAATCCTCGCCATTAAAATTGTCGGTGAAATCGTAGTCGCCAAAAGTCACGGCAAATCCCTCGACCTTGAAAACCAAAACCCTCAAGGCAATCTACACCGCCGTAATTTCAATAAATACCCACTACATCTCTCCACACTAACCACACCTTTACAAATCCTCCTACTACCAACTAAAACTCAAACACACCCTCCCGCTCCCAACTTCATCAATGGCTCCAACTCCAACCCCGCTTTTATCACCGTGTTTTACAATGGTTATGTAGAAAATCGATACTTCTGGGTTTGTTGTTTAGATGTCAAAACTACACCCTTGTCAAACTCACTTCTAAATTCAAACTACCTCAAGTTAAAGAAGCCATTGAAAAATAATATCTCCCGACTGCTCCCAAATGGTTTCTAGTATTACATATCGATACTCCCACAACACTCACAAATTGGTTGTGACTTTTATGCAGTGTTTCAAATTACATCCGATGAACAACTTGAAATGATGATGGAGCATTACCAACAATGTAGAGGTCAAGGTATCTCAGACACCGTAAATATACGCAGATTTGGTTGATGTTCCTTCAAACTATACTCGTGTAAGTTGAACCCCACTCTATTCCATCTCCACCACCACACACCATCCCTTTTTCTCAACAACCATTTCAACCATACACCGATTTCATCCCACCTCGCTTACCCTCACTTCAATCCTTCATCATCCCAAACGAACATGCATTATAGTCCTTCAACACATGACCATCACTTTGCACCATCATCCTCACAAAACCCCATTGAACTTAATACAACTTACCCTCCAAAGAATCAAAACTAATACCCCACCGCTTACTATGTTTGTTTGTGTCCATAATGAGGACGCTGGGGATTATAAATATGATGAAGATGAAATTCTCGAGCGTGAAGACGCCAGAACCAATTCAAACTACCCCAACATAGGTGTTGCATTCCGCGAGCCCTGCACTTCACACTTTCAAAATGTCACACTTATAGCCCGTAACCTTATGATTTAGAGTTTGCCCATCCCATGGACCTAACCAACTTTTATCAAATGAAGACCCAAACGAATCGAAACTCAAAATGAAATTTCCTACAAAAGAAATAGCCATGGAATTCATCCAAACATATCACCTAAACAATTCTCGCTTTCATACCAAGTCAACAGATCTACTACTAAAGTTCGGGAGATTTCTCAGTGTTCACGATACGTGTTTGTGGAGGTGTGTCATGAGGCTCGAGAGCAAAACTGCTCATGGGGATTACACAGCTGACTCACCCACACACATGTACAACATCCAATATTTCCCAAGATCACCTCCAGATGACGCCTTCCTTCATATGTTCTCATATCCTTCCACTTGTAAGGCAGACCCAACAATATCGCTGGGTCGGTTGATTGCACACATCAAGGAGCGATTCACGCATACCCAGTTCCTACAGAAGGCTTGGATTGCTAAACAAAAAGCAATCAAAAAGTATACTGTGAATTGGGAAGACTCTTACAAGCGAGGTAACCTGATGCCTAGTGGGTTTCTCTCACTATATACCGTACGCTTATCGATCGGGCAAGATAAACCATTCTATGAGAACGAACAACAAGTCACCAACAAAGGTGTTTTCCACCGCATCTTTGAGTTTTGGCCCGCATACAAGGGTTTAAATTCTCGCAAACCAAAGGTGTCCGCTGATGGAACATGGTTGTATGGTAGGTACAAAGGGGTCATTCTTTTTGGCAATCGCACAAGACTAAAGAAACGGAACCTTCCCAATTGCGTATGCAGCTTGTCGAGGGTGAGACAATGAGGCTTGGTATTTCTTCCTCTCTCGCTTAAGACAATTTGTGACACCACAGAGGGACTCGTTTGATATCTGATAGACACGAAGTCTATCAAAAGTGTTGTTAGGCGCGTAAACACCAACCGAAACACGACTTCTCGATCCGCCACATAGCACGTAACTTCATGAGACACTTTAAGAACACTCCCGCCAGAAACATCTCACAATACGGGTCAAGATCTTTGAAACTTTATTAATTTTTTTATTATGTATTTTGCATTCCATAATTACCAACATCTTACTTTACTTGCTTCAAAGATACTCAATGACTTTAGAGATCACCTAATCACTACAAAAATAAAATTGCCGACGGCAAGTAGGTCCCGATGGCGTGCATATCGGGTCAAGACATAAACCCGCAATGCTTGTTGATATCGCGAGATGGAGGTTGCCGCTGGGGGCACTTCGACAACAAACCTTGCAGAGTGCATCAACAATGTCCTTAAGGGGGTGCGGAATCTCCGATCCGCTCATTAATAGATGCAACATATTTTAGGATGAACGAGATCTTTGTGAAACGGAACACAAGCACAGCGATGATGGCATCCGAACAATGTTCTTCAAACATTGATGAAAAACATTGCCGAAAACATCAAAGTGTCACAAACGCACACCGCCGCAATTCACGATCGTGCAGTGCAATTGTTCCGAAGTTCGAAGAACAACGACCACAAAGTGGTAGACCTCCGCGACCACATTTGTGGGTCGACTTCGCATCAAAAACCCGTGGAGTGGGGAATTCCGTGCCCTTCATTACCCATGTTCACATGCCATCGCAAAGATGCTCTAAATGCGCTACGACCACTTGCGCTTGTTGATCCACCCTACACAATGCATCATGTTTTCAATACTTACATCAGGGAGTTCCCACCCTTGCCTCATCGAGACCTCATGGCCTGATTTCAATACGATTGAACTACAACATGATCCAACTAAAAGAAGAGATAAAAAGGGCCGCTACGCCTACTCGTATTCGCATGCAGATGGATCAAAGAGAACGGAACCCGCACTAAAAGATGCGGAATTTGTAGAAATGAGGGTCACAACAAAAATAATCGCCTCTAACCGCAATGTAAACTAGTCAATGTTGTTTAATGTATTATTAGTTTCGTGTTGTATTTCAAAATTAACAAGTGGTATTTTTGTCAATTATTAAATTTAAGGTTTTAATGTTAAGTCACATTTAATTAAGTTGGATCACTTATTAAATATTTTATCTTCAATCTTTAATAATGCGTTGTGCAGAGTGTACATTGTGCGTAGTGTGTGCATTGTGCGCAGTGTCGCAGATTGTGCGTGTGTCGACATTGCAGCAGTGCATGCATAGTGCAGAGTGTGCATGCCGCATCAGGCGTAGTGTGCATAGTGTCCGGGTCTTTTTTTATTGAACGACCTAGATTTTGCCGACATTATTTAACGCCCCACGCCGCAAATTTCGAACCCACGTAATCGTATTCGTGGCGCCCTAAGCCTATCAAGAATGACGAAGACATTCACCAAATGTTTGAGAAACATGAAGAATTCCAAGGTGTCATTGAACCTTATCTCGAATTGTTCGTCAAAAACAAGAATCGCTCTAACACCTCCGCCGTTATATTAGAGGTAGTAGTAGTAGTTCTAAGTAGAACTAGGTTGTATTATGTTTTCCCCGTTGTTTCGCTTTTTTAAATTTCCTATGTTTGTATTTTTGCAATTTGTGTTTTTCCTTTTGTTCTTATCGAATATTAAATTGCTGCTCCACTTATTAATATCTTAATTACTTACCGTATTTTTACAAGAATTATTTTATAAATAATTTTATTAATTATTCTAATTATTTAAATTAATTATTGTAATTAAATTAAATTAATTTAATTTTAATAAAATAAAATACAAGAAAATCAAAAATTAAAAACCATGTGGAGAACTAGGGGGGGCGAGTTCTACAAAGGTTTTTAAAAAAATTGCAAAATTTCTTTGGTGAACTAGGGGTGGGGGCGAGTTCTACAAAGGAAAAAAAAGTGGCTTACTTTGGTATTTAATCTAAAATGTGTGTTGTTTAGGAAATTAATTTTTTTTTTGGTTTTCTTTGGTTTTTTTGCCACATTTTTCCTACGAATTTAATTTGTATTATAATTTTTTAAATATTATACGTTGTAGAGAAAGTGTAATACTAAAGTGTTGTGTTGGAAAAAAAATTAAAATGTTTTAATGACTAATTTATTTACTAGAAAGTGTGCTAAAAATCATTTTTTTCACCTAAAATTAACATGGTTATTTGCCCTACTTTTTTCCCCTTTTTTCCCCTAATTTTTTATGTGCATTATTTTCACAAAATATACCCTACATTGCCACGACCATAATGGGTGTAGGATTGCAAGAAACAAAATCGGCCGGTGGAATCCTAACCGCTCAAATTGTCGCGCAATCTAAACCGCTTCTGACTTTCAATAATTATTCACATGCATTTCACCTTCCGATAGGGAGACAAGCGGGCCACTGGGTTTGTCCACTAGGCTTTGTCAAGATGCCTTAATTAGTGGTTGTCATGATTGTTCGATAATGGTCGTCCATACACATGCACGGTGCGCACGCTTCACTCAACAATGCACGCACGCACGTTGGACTCAACAATGCATACCACTCGCACAATGCAAGCCGGTCGCCTATGAACAATGCACATTGAAATATTCAAAACCGCTTGCGGAATCTCGCCATTAAAATTGCTCTGCAATCGTAGCCGCCAAAAGTCACGGCAGGCAATCCCGACCTTGAAAACCAAAACCCCTCAAGGCAATCTACACCGCCGAATTTCAATAAATACCCACTACATCTCTCACCACTAACCACACCTTTACAAATCCTCCTACTACCAACTAAAACTCAAACACACCCTCCGCCTCCCAACTTCATCAATGGCTCCAACTCCACTCCAGCTTTTATCACCGTGTTTTACAATGGTTATGTAGAAAAATCGAGATACTCGGGTTTGTTGTTTAGATGTCAAAACTACACCCTTTGTCAAACTCACTCTAAATTCAAACTACCTCAAGTTAAAGAAGCCATTGAAAAATAATATCTCCCGACTGCTCCCAAATGGTTTCTAGTATTACATATCGATACCCCACAACACTCACAAATGGTTGTGACTTTTATGCAAAGTTTCAAATTACATCCGATGAACAACTTGAAATGATGATGGAGCATTACCAACAATGTAGAGGTCAAGGTATCTCAGACACCGTAAATATACGCAGATTTGGTTGATGCTCCTTCAAACTATAGTCGTGTGTTGAACCCCACTCTATTCCATCTCCACCACCACACACCATCCCTTTTTCTCAACAACCATTTCAACCATACACCGATTTCATCCCACCTGCTTACCCTCACTTCAATCCTTCATCATCCCAAACGAACATGCATTATAGTCCTTCAACACATGACCATCACTCGCACCATCATCCTCACAAAACCCCATTGAACTTAATACAACTAACCTCCAAAGAATCAAAACTAATACCCCACCGCTTACTATGTTTGTTGGTGTCCATAATGAGGACGCTGGGGATTATAGCGATGATGAAGATGAAATTCTCGAGCGTGAAGACGCCAGAACCAATTCAAACTACCCCCAACATAGGTGTTGCATTCCGCGAGCCTGCACTCACACTTTCAAAATGTCACACTTTATAGCCCGTAACCTTATGATTTAGAGTTTGCCCATCCCATGGACCTAACCAACTTTTATCAAATGAAGACCCAAACGAATCAAAACTCAAAATGAAATTTCCCACAAAAGAAATAGCCATGGAATTCATCCAAACATATCACCTAAACAATTCTCGCTTCATACCAAGTCAACAGATCTACTACTAAAGTTCGGGAGATTTCTTGTGTTCACGATACGTGTTTGTGGAGGTGTGTTGTGAGGCTCTGAGCAAAAACTGGTTTGTGGGGATTACACACTTGACTCACCCACACACATGTACAACATCCAATATTTCCCAAGATCACCTCCGCATGACGCCTTCCTTCATATGTTCTCATATCCTTCCACTCATGTAAGCGCAGACCCAACAATATCGCTGGTCGTGGTTGATTGCACACATCAAGGAGCGATTCACGCATACGAAGTTCCTACAGAAGGCTTGGATTGCTAAACAAAAACAATCGAAAAGTATACTGTGAATTGGGAAGACTCTTACAAGCGAGGTAACCAGATGCCTAGTGGGTTTCTCTCACTATATACCAGTGCACGCTTATCGATCGGGCAAGACAAACCATTCTATGAGAACGAACAACAAGTCACCAACAAAGGTGTTTTCCACCGCATCTTTGGAGTTTTGGCCCGCATACAAGGGTTTAAATTCCGCAAACCAAAGGTGTCTCGCTGATGGAACATGGTTGTATGGTAGGTATAAAGGGTCCTTCTTTTGCAATCGCACAAGACGGAAGAAACGGAACCTTCCCAATTGCGTATGCAGCTTGTCGAGGTGAGACAATGAGGCTTGGTATTTCTTCCTCTCTCGCTTAAGACAATTTGTGACACCACAAGAGGGACTGCTTTGATATCTGATAGACACGAGTCTATCAAAAGTGCTGTTAGCGTGTAAACACCAACCGAAACACGATTCTCAGATCCGCCACATAGCAATGTAACTTCATGAGACACTTTAAGAACACTCCCGCCAGAAACATCTCACAATATGGGTCAAGATCTTTGAAACTTTATTAATTTTTTATTATGTATTTTGCATTCCATAATTACCAACATCTTACTTTACTTACTTCAAAGATACTCAATGACGGAGAGATCACCTAATCACTACAAAAATAAAATTGCCGACGTAAGTAGGTCCCGATGGCGTGCATTGGGTTGAAGACATAAACCCGCAATGCTTGTTGATATCGCGAGATGGAGGTTGCCGCTGGGGGCACTTGACAACAAACCTTGCAGAGTGCATCAACAATGTCCTTAAGGGGGTGCGGAATCTCCGATCCGCTCATTAATAGATGCAACATATTTTAGGATGAACGAGATCTTTGTGAAACGGAACACAAGCACAAAGCGATGATGGTATCCGGAACAATGTTCTCTCAAACATCGATGAAAAATATTGTCTTAAAACATCAAAGTGTCACAACGCACACCGTCGTAACACCCCGATTTTCGTGTGTCATTTTTTTTAATATGTATTTGTTTTATGAACTATTTTATATTGATAAGATTAAACTATTTTAAGTTATAGTGGTTTGAGTTTGAAATTTAGTTGAAATCACGTTGAATTATATCTTAATACGCTTATTGGTAATATATGATTATTATTATCATTATATATATATATTTATTTATTTTATTTTTATAAAATATTAGTGTTTGAGATATTATTTCTTTAGAAAATTATTTTTGGTCTAATGAGGTGGTGTTAAAATAATAGTAATAGTGATATTGGGATTTAAAAGTGTTTAAAATGAGTTTTTGGTTATTTTTACTCGCAGCACACCCTCCTAGATGCTAAGCACACCCCACCACTAAGTTAACTACTTAGCCCAAATAACCACCACCACCCAAACGCTGCAGCCCATGGACCAACCCGACCCGCTCTTCCCTTCTTCTTCCTTCGGGCCGGTAACGCATGCACTGCCGAAACCTCAGCGCCTTTCCTTTCCTTCACGCTGCTCCTCTCCTCCTCGCGCTCTCACCCTCCTTCCCACGACTCACCAAATTTCCACCTCCCACTCGAAAATGGCCACTGAGCATGAATATGGAGTCTGCTTCTTCGATCAAGGTCCCGCTTCCACCTCTCTTCACTCACGCACGCCAGCAGAGCTCGCAGATTGCCGTGTTTTCTCTCCAGCCGAAACGCTCAACCCGGTAGATGCATGTCTTGTTCTCAATCTCGTGGTCATGTTGCCATTGGAAGCTTGTTCGATCCGCATTTGAGTCCTTCTGCTTCCGATTCAATCTCGCTCTCGGCATTTCCCGATAGTACTCTTTTTCCGAACATTAATTAGTAATTTGTTAAACGAACTTTACGTATTTCTAATAAATTGTGATTGGGTAATAAATTGATTGTTTTTGTATCTAATTGTATGTACGTGAGTCAAACATTCTCGCCGTTGAAATTAGACCACGCCGAGAGTTTGTGGTTCGCCCCCGCATCAGGTCAAAAGAAAGCAGAGCGGCGCGGCGAGGGCTCGGCCATTGTGGTTCTCATGGTGACTCGCAGAGAGAGCTCTGCTTTCGGTTTATTCGAGGTACGGGGGCTCTTTCTATACATATAATACTCTTTAGGATTTGTGTTGTATGTGGGCTAGGTGTCGAGGGTGTCAATGATTGATTGTATTTGTGAAACCTATCCTCATTGTCGTGTTTGATGCCCAATTGGAATGCTATGTGTCGATGATCGGAAGTGGGTATGTGATTAAATCAGTGCATGTAAATTGTTTCAGAGAACTCCTCAATAGAGTGAAGTGTGTGAACATGTTAGTTGTAGACTAATCAAAGAAATGTTTGATGATCATTGGTAGTATGGTGTGGATTAAGTATGAAAATTGTCGGGTAATTGGTGTTGTTGAAGTGTTAAAAGAATTATGCAAGTGGGAAGAGTTGGTTACGCTCAGCGCGCCAATTGCCTAGCAACTGCGCCCATGACAAAGGCGTGTGTGCTGGTGTGTGCGTTATGCAGGCAATGTGGCGCCAAATGGGCAGCCCCGATGCGCTCGTGTTCGCTTTAGGTGTGCTATGTGTGTTAGGTAAGCACAGTGGCGCCAAATGGGCAGCCCTCGTGTTCCGGAGCAGGCGCCAAAATGTGGCTGCCTCGCGCGTGTCTGTGCGCCCGGCTGAACCGGGCCGTGCATGTGGGTGTGTGAGTGTGCTGCGCAGGGCGCGCCAATTATGTGGCTGCCCTGCGCGCCGTGTGGTGGTGCAGCTGCGGGGTGTGTGTGGCACAGGCGCCAAATGGCGTGCAACCCGCGCTTAGTGCAGTTTTGGTTGCGTATAGGTGGGGCGCCAAAGTGGTTGCCCTGGCGCCAAATGGCGCCAGTGTGGTTCCTAGGTGTCTGTGGTCCCTGTATGCTAGCTGGTCCAACTCTTGTGTCAGGGAGTAATTGTGAGCTAAAATATTAACGTAAGAGTATAAATTAAATTGTAATTAAGTGGAGTGTGAAAGCGTGTGGACTTCGGTCCAAAAGCGATGGGAAGCCCTCAAGGCTAATTTGTTGGTGAGATGGAGTCGAGGAAATAAATAGAGAGGTGTGCATAATAAAATATTTGTGTTGCGTGATGATTAAGCTGGTGAGTGCCTTTAAGGCTTATATGGTGTTGTGAAATGAAAAGCGGTGAGTCAGGAAATAAAAAGTGGTGAGTTTAATGATTGTTGTGGTGCATTGACATAGAGTCACATATTGCATGTGCATAAAGTCATGTGTAGGCTTCGCCAAAGCGGTGTGGGACTCCATTCAAAGCGGTGGGTGCCTCCGTGCAAATTTATGTGATGAAGGATCCTCATGCATGTTGCACTCATGCATGTACCCATACATATGTTATTGATGTTTCCTTTGGTGGTTATACCTTGTGAATGCATTATAATTATGATGATGTGTTGATAATGTGGTGAACTAGTAGTGTTTGTTGCCTTGCCAATATGTAATGCCTATCCTATCTATTATTATTTGTATGAAAGACTCACCCCATCAAGGCCGTGTTGCTTCTTATGCTCAAGAACTCCGCAGTACCCGCAGTGAGGGCATCCTTATGCCCGCCTACTAGTAGTCGTGTCTCACTCCGATATGTAGCACCGTGGGAGAGGCGTAGTCATCTTTTATTTATTATTTGATGCTTAGACTTTTATTGATGATGTACTAAGTATAATGTTACACTTAGTGATTCTTCCACCGTGGTTGAGACGTTATTTATATTTTGGTGTCAGAAACTAAAACAGTGTCAGGGTCATCCCTAAACTAATGTGCCGCGATCGTATTAATGTTTTATTGACTTCGTGGTATTTGACTATAAGTTGGATGTTTTGTAAGCGCTGGAATGTGACATTCCCCTTCAATGATTTTATTTTGAAAACTCGATAATATAAATATTAAATAATAGTTGTTTAGAAAGGGGTGTTACACACACCGCCGCAATTCACGATCAGTGCTGTGCAATTGTTCCGAGTTCGAAGAACAACGACCACAAAGTGGTAGACCTGCGACCACATTTGTGGTCGACTTCGATCAAAACCTCGTGAGTGTGGGGAATTCCAGCCCTTCATTACCCATGTTCACATGCCATCGCAAAGATGCTCTAAATGCGCTATTTACCACTTGCAGCTTGTTGATCCACCCTACACAATGCATCATGTTTTCAATACTTACATCAGGAGTTCCCACCCTTGCCTCATCGAGACCTCATGGCCTCGATTTCAATACGATTGAACTACAAAGATGATCCAACTAAAAGAAGAGATAAAAAGGGCCGCCACGCCTACTACTCGTATTCGCATGCAGATGGATCAAAGAGAACGGAACCCGCACTAAAAGATGCGGAATTTGTAGAAATGAGGGTCACAACAAAAATAATCGCCTCTAACCGCAATGTAAACTAGTCAATGTTGTTTAATGTATTATTAGTTTCGTAAGTTGTATTTCAAAATTAACAAGTGGTATTTTTGTCAATTATTAAATTTAAGGTTTTAATGTTAAGTCACATTTAATTAAGTTGATCACTTATTAAATATTTTATCTTCAATCTTTAATAATGCGCAGTGCAGAGTGTACATTGTGCGTAGGTGCATCAGTGCGCAGAAGTCAGATCAGCGCAGAGTCTCGCATTGTGCGTAGTGTGCATAGTGCAGAGTGTGCATGCCGCATCAGGCAGAGTGTGCATAGTCTTCGGGTCTTTTTTTATTGAACGACCTAGATTTTGCCGACATTATTTAACGCCCTAGATTTTGCCGACATTATTAAACGCCAAGATTTTGCCGACACAATTGAATGTACCTAGATTTTGCCGACACTAAACCCTACAATCAACTGCATGATCACCCTAAATCAACGGCTCACACACGATCACGCCTATTATAAATACATTCTCAAATTACACTAACATTAACACCACCGCTTTATCACCAACCTTTGGCTTCGAGTCATCTTCTTCCTTCTTCCCAAAACCATCGCCCACCCGCTAAAATGGAATGGCAACAGTGCAAACCCAAAGACTAAACGACAAATTCCTAACCGCCTTTTATCACAATGGAACTCACTACCACCGACTTAACATGGCGTTGTGTTTCGTTGTCCTAACCATGTGTTATGCAGATGAATAAGGACATCACATTCGCCCAACTCAAGGAGAAGGCCGAGAGGAAGATTCGCCCGCAGGAGGGTGGCGAAAGACGTGGAGCGATACGCTTCGTAAAGTTCGATTGTAGAGATGATGGGACCGCCCATTATTCACCATGGAGATCCAAAGCGACGAGGACGCCCGCGCAAATGATGGAACATCTAGCTAACGCCCGATGGGGCGACAAATCTGTAGAGTCAGATGTGAACACAATACGAACTCCGTAAGAGATCATGCATCTTCTTCAACCACCACCACCCGCACCACAACAACCCATACTTACGCACTCGTAAAAGTTGAGTATCGATGACTAATGTGTCCTCGGGACGACCATTCGGTCCTGCTGATTCATAGACGTGAATCAAAAACTAAACATTTCAAAGCTTAAGAACAACATCACATTCGCAGTAATTGAAAGAAAAACTAATAAAAAAATGTGAAACTAGATGGTGTTCAAAGAAGAAATTAAAAATCGAATGTGAATCCCCCTACGCCAACAAAATTGAACCCACGTAATCGTATTCGTAAGGCCCTAAGCCTATCAAGAATGACGAAGACATTCGGCCAAATGTTCGAGAAACATGAAGAATTCCAAGGTGTCATTGAACCTTATCTCTAATTGTTCGTCAAAACGTAAGAAGAATCATTTAACACCTCCGCCGCTATATTAGAGGTAGTAGTAGTAGTTCTAAGTAGAACTAGGTTGTATTATGTTTTCCTCGTTGTTTCGCTTTTAAATTTCCTATGCTTGTATTTTTGCAATTTGTGTTTTTCCTTTTGTTCTTATCGAATATTAAATTGCTCCACTTATTAATATCTTAATTACTTACCGTATTTTTACAAGAATTATTTTATAAATAATTTTATTAATTATTCTAATTATTTAAATTAATTATTGTAATTAAATTAAATTAATTTAGATTTTAATAAAATAAAATACAAGAAAATCAAAAATTAAAAACCATGTGGAGAACTAGGGGTGGGGAAGAGTTCTACAAAGGTTTTTAAAAAAATTGCAAAATTTCTTTGGTGAACTAGGGGGTGAGTTCTACAAAGGAAAAAAAAGTGGCTTACTTTGGTATTTAATCTAAAATGTGTGTTGTTTAGGAAATTAATTTTTTTTTGGTTTTCTTTGGTTTTTTTGCCACCATGGTGACGGTATTTTAAAAAAAGAATATGATAATTAACACCCTAAGAACAACCCATCCAAAGATCCAACAAGATCGGTATTTTAAAAATTGAATCAACTCGAACTAAGTTAAATACATTAAACCAAAAATTGATACATATCTACGATTCAATTATTTAAGCGTTAGTTTTATCCCAATTCTACTTATTTAAACTTTAAAGTGTTGTGGATGCCCGGGTAGACGCCCGCTCTAGATATCGTGATGAAATTAGTGCTTGCGGTGGAATATTGTTGAGCCTCGCTTCTATGCCGTCGAGTGTGGTGCGGACCCTTTGTTGAGAACTACTATGGATCGGCTTGGTATGTTGATAACTCTATTTTATATAGAGTATTTCATATGTTTAAACTTAGTAAATTGTTCTCTTTCAAGTAATAATAAAGAGTTTATATAGTATTTTATGTGATATATGATAACTTGAGTGATTGACATGGTTATAGTTGTTATTAGGCCATTTTGGATATATTGTGGTATGTTTGATGTTTTTGTTCAAAGGCGCTCTGAGATCCCCGTGATCAATGCTCCTCGCATCAATGCTCCCGCATTGATATCGCACTACTTGGTGAATGAGCGGTATCTACATGTGCATCCACTTGCATTGCTTACTTCATGTTTGGTCCCCAAAGCGTAACGACTTTATATAGTAGGCGCCTAACATTCACACATAGCCATAGGATAGCTTTGAAGAGTCATCAACATAGGGACACATGTTCATACATCATTGACCTCCCTATATGCTTGGTCAAAGATTTCAACTTGGGATTAACCTCTCAAAAGCAACTACAACTCAATCCTCTCAAGATTACTTCAACATGAAGGAAGGAAGCACCTCTCTTGAAGACTATAAAAGGACCTCACATCTTCATTTGGAAATATATCACAATCCATAAGTTAGATCAAAATTTCAATATACATAGTTAGTTTCTATTTTATAAGAGGGAAAGGAAGGAATTAACAAATTCTCCTTACTTCGATTCATAGTGTTTGTATAGTGCTAAGGAGTAATGCTAGTGCATTGCTAGGAGAATTCATACAAAGGGGCTTCAACTTGTGTAACTTCTATCTTGTTGTTTCTCTTTGTGATTTCAATTATATAAACATGGTCTATTCAATTTTATATTTACCTTGCAATGTCTATTGTTAGCTAAATCTCTCTAGTTGGAATGTTCTAATCATTTAATGAGCTTTTAAGTAAGTATGATGCATGTATGTATGTTTGTACTTTAGTTCTTGCTTGATAATATTTTCAACACTTATTTTGGGGATTGATCAACTTAGAATAAGTAAATTTGTAAGAGCAGACATGACTTACAATTAAGAACTCAAGAACTAATATGGGTAAGTGTTTTACATAAAGGAAACTTTGTGAAAACCATGCTAAGACCTAGACATAGGATAGTATAGTCCATAGGGTGAAACTGTGGGTACTTAAGATACAGGAGTGAACTTATTTAAGCATGCCTAGACATAGGAAGCTTGTAATGAAACTTTGAAGAAAGTGACTGAAGGCACATAGCTAATGCAATAGCATTCAGTGCAGCTGCATCACATACTGCATCAAACTCTTAAAAGTAAATTACTTGATGAAGACAATCCAACTAGCTTTTCTCATTTGCATTATCAACACTTATACTTTGCTTTCTTATCTAACTTAGTTGTGATCACACCAACTCCACCATAATTTGTTATTTAGTTACCTTACACTTTATTACTTTGTATTAAATTTTAAGAGAGAGTTTTTCAATCTCTGTGGGTTCGATCTTTTATACTACTTATTTTGGACTGTGTATACTTGCACATGCTTTTATCCAACACCATATGTTACTCTCACAGGAGGATGCTTTTTGGAAACAGGGGGCTAAAGTTTTTTGGCTTCGTGACAGAGATACTTATTATCGTTTCTTCCATGCCATGGCTAGTGCGAGAAAACGTAGAAACCATATCTCTACCTTGAGGAGTGATGATGGTAGTGAGGTAACAACTCAACAAGACTTATGTGATGTTGCTAGGAGTATTTTGATAATTTGTTTCGCGCAATAACGGGAGTATGATGTTGTTGTATCGAATGTGCAAGCATGCGTAATCACGATGATAATCGTAGTCTATTGAAGCCTCGAGATTGAATAATTTAAACAAGAACTCTTCCGCATGCACTATGATAAGGCATCAGTTCGGGATGGTATGAATCCGGCGCTTTTTCAAGAAGTTTTGGAATCTTTGTGGTATGGAACTTTTCACACACGTAAGGAGTGGTCGGCAAATGGAGATTTCACCCTAATCTGAATGATGCAAACATTGTCCTCATCCCAAAAGTTGAGAATCCTACCTCCATGAAAGATTTGTGAGTGTTTTTGTTATTGGGAAGATACTACATCACTTTGACAAAGAAGATGATGTTGAAGATTGCACTTGGAGAAAATCAAAGCGTGTGTATTGTGCACTCACTAACCTTTAGGTTCAAATCGCCCCCACCAACTTATGAATATTGGATGCAAATGGGATGAAAAGCGATTTCCCTTCAGGATACTTTGAATACCTTAAACTAATTTGCATTATTACAACAAGTCTATCTTTTGATAGTAGTTTACAAAATTATGTTTCTTATATCTCACATACATGCATTAAGAGAAATATAAGATGATTTAGAGTGATGTAAATTGAGATATTTAGTCTACTTAATAGAGACAAATTGTGTTGGTTATTAAGTGCCTCTATTTATAGAGAATTTTAAGCACTTAGTGAAGAGATACAACCTTTCAAATTAATTCTACCATAGAAACGCTTAAGTCCGGTTTAAAATGAAAAGACTTCACATAAGTTGTGTTGGTAACGTCCGTTATTTAAATTTAATCTAGCAAAAACCAAAAAGGTAGCGCTTGGGGGATTCGAACGCGAGACCGAGCACGAACAACAACAAATCCCAACCATCCGTCAAATGCAATTTCGTGATAATTGTGCGTAATCATATGAATATATATGTGTGTGTGTGTGTGTGTGTGTGTGTGTGTGTGTGTGTGTGTGTGTGTGTGTATTGGAAATATATCTCACAAATCTTCGGCCTATTTCCTCTACAATGTCATTTATAAGATCAGTGTCCAAAGTGCTTGCAAATCGATTGAAACCCCCGCTACCCAAATGTATATCTATGGAGCAATCGCTTTTTGTTGAGAACAGTCCCATCTTGATAATGTGTTAGTAGTAATTGAAACACTCCATTACCCGGGCGGGCATGACAAAGGGCAAGGTGGGTGAAATGGCAATCAAAATTGATATTAGCAAAGCATATGATCGTGTTGATTGGGGTTACCTTTAGTGCATTCTCTTGAAAATGGGCTTTGATGAACAATGGGTACAATGGATGAATATGTGTTTGGAGACCGTAAACTACTCGGGGCTTGTTGTAAATGGCGAGAAAGTGGGACCTATCACACCAGCAGAGAGAGGACTCACAGCAGAGTGACCCATTATCACCCTACCTTTTATATTGTGTGGTGAGGACTTACTACTTTACTAAAAAGAGCGGAAGCGAGAGGAGACATACACTGTGAGAGAGTGTGTGAGGGGGCACCATCCTCACACACCTTCTTTTTTTTGTCGACGATTGTTTTCTTTTTGCAGGATGATGTTCGAGAGAGTATCCATCTCAAAGCTATTCTTAATATCTATGAGAGAGCCTCTAGACAAGCAATTAACTTCCAAAAATCAAATTTATTTTAGCAGAATACAAACCGAAAGATATAGGGAGCAGGCAGCTTTCAATTATATTGAGATTTAAGAACCTGTAAGTACTTAGGTCTACCTTCCATGATCGTAGAAGCAAGAAACAACTCTTTGGATATCTTCGTGATGTAATATGGAAGAGGTTCAACATTGGTCTAGGAAAGATCTTTCAAAGGCAAGGAGAGAGGTATTATCAAATCTGTGGCTCAATCTATTCCCGCATATTGCATGAGTATTTTCATGCTCCCTACCACAAGAGGTGAGGAGCTTGAGAGAATGATGAATTCCTTTTGGTGGGCTACTAATCGAGGTGCAAGACGAGGCATTAATTGGTCGAGTCGATAGATTAACGGCAAGTAAAGAATTTGGTGGTATGGGTTTCCGCCATCTTCATGGTTTCAATTTGGCATTGCTAGGGAAGCAAGCGTGCAATATAACATCTCGCATGCATACTATAGTTAGCGGTGATTTTCAAAGCAAAATATTTTCCAAATTGTGATTTTATGGGGCTTTCTTGGGCCATAACCCGAAAGTTATGTTTGGCGAGTATCTTTACTTCTCGGTGGTTGTTAATTTGGGAGCATGTCGAGGGTTGGAAATGGGGAGAATATCTTGGTCTGGCATGATCCTTGGTTGAAAGGCCGGAAGGACAGCTTTGTCAAATCTCCTATGGTGGTGGGATTAGAGGATTTAAAGGTTTGTGATTTACTGGATTCAACTACTGGTGGTTGGAATAATACTTTCATTGAGCAAACTTTCAACAGAGAAGAGGCTGGTTTGATAAAGTCTATGCCTAGATTTAATGCTAATGAAGAAGACAAGTTATTTTGGTGGAGAAGTAAGACAAGTTGCTACTCCGTGCGCTCGACGTATTATGCTTATATGGAAGATCACATGAACCATTCACATCTACGCATTGAAGGAGATTGGATGAGCATATGGAAGTGTCGCGTCCCTCCAAAGGTCAAGTTGTTGCTTTGGAGACTCACTCGTGGTTGTCTTCCAACTCGTGTCAACCTTCAACATCGACATGTCAATTGTGAAACCCACTGTCCTTTTTGTGAACGACATGCCGAAACTGAATGGCATCTTTTCTTGGAATGTTCGCATGCCACTACAGTTTGGGAGGTTGCGCGGTTTGCAAAGAACAGATACGCTTGGTCATCACCACTATCGTTGATTTGTGTGATAGTTTCTTTCGGTTGGTCCAGTAATTAACTGAAGCAAAACAGAATACCTTTGTGATGCTTCTTTGGTCCTTGTGGAGGTGTCGCAATGACAAAGTATGGCAAAGTGTTTTCCAACTGATAGCGCATACAAAGCAAGTGAAGCAAATGATGCTCGCTTGAATGGAGCTAGGCAAGGAAAAATATGTTGGTGTAGCCGCAACTCAAGATCGCAGAACGTAGGGAGGAGGTTGTTAAGTGGCAGAAACCTTGTGTTTGAACCTACAAGTGTAACGTTGATGCAGCACTTTTCGCTAATGAGAACAAATTTGGCATTGGGATGTGCATTCGAGAGTCTACCGGTAACTTCTTCAAAAGCAAGACCATGTGGTTTCCGGGCATTCCAACCCCACAAGAGGTGGAGGCTATGGGACTTTGGCAATCCTTACTCTGGTTGGAGGGACTGGGTCTGACTTCTGTTTCCATAGATCTGGATTGTCTTCCAGTTGTAAATGGCTTGATGGCAGACCCTTTACTGAACAACGAGTGGGGAGCGTTGATTTCCAATTGTAAGACTTTTTTACTCAATTTTCCAAGCTTTCAAGTTAGCTTTGTTAGGAGACAGGCAAATCTTATCGCTCACTCTAGCACGTGTTTTCGATTTGATTCCATCCTGTATTGCGACTATTTTATATTATGAAATGATATAAGTTTATTACCGTAAAAAAAACTTTAAAGTGATTGAACCAAGATTTTAAAGTCTCATCAGCCCAATGTTCAGTCTAATTATCAAAACATCGAACTAGACAAAAAGAGAAGGATAACATCCTAAAGAATTTATCAATCTAGCGAGATAAAAAAATGGGGAACTCAAAAGTTGAAAAAGTGAGGAGGACATTCTCTTTGTAATAACTAGGCATTGTCAATTCAATTTGCTACATTGTACAGCTTCTCATGTAGTATGTAGTTACCTAGGTTAACCAATCAAGAGTAAATTTGAGGGACAAGATTTAATATGAGGAGTAATTCTCTTAACATGCCGTAAGTAACCTTAAAACAACATATATTTTAAAATGAGAGGAGTAACTGTGACACTATGAAACCAGTGGGAGTATATTGCATGAGAACATTTAATTAAAAAGAGCAATTAGCATAGAATTTCATTTAAAAAAACAAACTAGTATTGCAATTAAATCTAATATTTAACATTGCATTATAAATATATGAATAAAAACAAAATTGAAATCCAAAATACTCATTGATAGCTATCTTTTCAAATTTGTCTGAAGAGAAATACAGAGTTGTGCCCAAAAACAAAATGTCTTTAAACGAGTAGTGTAAACTTACAATAATTATAAAATATATCAAACATGTCATATATCGCTTGCATCATGAAAGAACATATAAAAAAATAGTCTTGGAAATATTTAGATAGAAGGAAAAAATAAAATTTTATATGCAAGTTGACCTTCCATCCCAAAACCTATAATCACAGACCTACAATGCTAATGCTTAATTACCTAGTCATGATAGAAAAGGGGGAATTAGATGAATACAAATATACATGGGTTACGACAATTTCCGATTTATGTACAAGAGATACTGAACACAACTCTAAGGACCAGCTCCAGCTAACCTCCAACATTCATGAAATCTGAAGCATCAAACGAACCCCTTATTAGGGGTGGAAACATATGAAAGTTTGGCAAGCCGAGATCTAATAGAGGACTTGCACGAAATCTGTTAGTCCATCTTGAAGCTTCGCTAAACACGTTAAATGGTATCAAGCCAACAGTATAAATCCGACGCCACAGTACTACGAGCTTCCCGTGCATTTGACATGTAAATGCCACTTCTAAATGCCTACCTAGCTCTTTGAGGTATTTACATATTACATATCTATAGCTGTAACATAAGCTCAGATATAGCAAGCTTTTAATTTTTGTAAGAACTTTAATGTCTCCGCATACGAAGGGTCTAAGCGGCTTACTGGCTTGCAAGAATTTATATGATCTGTCGACTCCAATACCTGTTTCAAAATTTGAAAAAGATAAATAAAAGACAGCAAGCACTATACAAGAAAGACCACACAATGCAGTTAAATGTTTCTAGCTTTTTTTTTGTCAGCTGTTAAATGTTTCAGGCTGGTTGCAGAACAATAGCGTACATAATGACAAAAAGAAGGAACAATTAACACACGTATAACATACAAGCCACATACGAGTCAACAAAAAAATAATAATCTTACCAAAAAAAATACGAGTCAACAAAATGTCAAAAGCTATGAAGTAAACAGTGCAGTCAGAAACAAAATCAAGAAGGATATTTCAGGCATGTTAAGATGAGAAACACAATCAAAACGATTGATGACCATAAATCATTAAACTGCAGTCACAGTGCCATTAGTTATTTCATTCTATTTTTCTAAAAAGAGAAAAAGGAAATTTCTTTTGGGCATATTTATCACGGGAAATGCCTTTGAAGCTTGTAATTTGGGACAGGAAACTAGTTAATTCAAGACCTCAGAAAAATATACTTTACTCACCATTTCGTTTTATTTTGCCTGACACGTCAAAAAGAGATACAATTTAACAAATCACAATATACTTACAACTAGTTCCCCAAATCCAGGATATGCTGACTCAATTGGTACAATTTCCATTCGAAAGGCCCATCCACCATAGCCTTCAACTATTGGAGTTACCTTGGTCTGCAAAAAACAGTTGTTTACAACTCAAACTCATAAAGACACACACCATGACACTAACGAAAAGAAACTGCTGATTACCTCACAAAAGCTGAGGACATCAAGAACCCTTTTCTTATAAAGTTGACGAAGATAATCATTGAGTTCAATCAATCTTGAAGACCCACTTCTTAGCTCTCCTATCTATATAACATTAAGAACAAAGTGCTAAGAAAATCTTCAAATGTAGCAATTAATTCGAATAGGAAATACATTAATCAACATCTATTGTTGAACAAGGGTGGGTAGCTCAAAGTTCTAACCGTTGGAGCAGGACGAAGCACGAGACCCATTCGCCAAGGCATATCTGCCAGTTTGCTGCCAAAATGTGGACAGCTATAAAACACCTACAGCCAAAATAAAGCATAAAAAAGAGTGCAGTTTAATTAAGCATATATTTAATTAAGGAGTTGAAACTTACAATTCCTACTGTATTATTAACAAGATTATCAAATCTTTCCTCCCTTGCCGTATGAAGAATCTGCTTCACAACCAAGCCCCCCATACTGCAGACGATAGAAAACTATGAGGGAAAACAAATAACCAAATATCCAAGACATTTGGAAACTGCGATTAAAAATTAAAAACAAAGCAGAACTAGTTTGTTTTTGTCCAAGAGGACTTCTAGGAGAAATTCTATATTAGGTAAAAGAGTTGGGGATGGGATTAT
Source organism: Oxytropis ochrocephala (assembly GCA_020916435.1). Classification (NCBI taxonomy): domain Eukaryota; kingdom Viridiplantae; phylum Streptophyta; class Magnoliopsida; order Fabales; family Fabaceae; genus Oxytropis; species Oxytropis ochrocephala. The sequence goes on from CM037090.1 coordinate 98,058,935, forward strand.
GGGACAACGGAGGACCAAAATATTTTTAAAACCACAAATAGATTTAAACCAGCTTGTTCACAACAGTAAGAGAGACAAGGTGATAGAAAACATGCACATCAAGCACACCTCAGTTTATAAAGTGATCATGTGATTACTAAAATAACTTCCAATACCAAAGAGCACTTGGATGAGATGGTTTGGGTCTCTTCCAGCTTAACCAAGGTCCTGGGTTCAAATCCAGCCTTGGAAATGCAGCAGTGTTAAATATCTTGAGGGAGAGCTTTGCCGCCCATTGTGATCTTACCCGACTCGAGGGATTAGTCTCTGATAGCTATGCCACAGAGGATACCCGGTTTATTACCAAAAATAAAAAACTTCCAATCTTAACCATTCTAAGATATATGATACTCCTCTTGCTCCTATAAGAATAGCTCTCACTAGAATCTAGATACAGCATACATGCCATATATATATATATATATATATATATATATATATATAGAGAGAGAGAGAGAGAGAGAGAGAGAGAGACACACACACACACCCATCCACTAGTTTTTAAGGAGTATATTAGCAACTTACATCTTTTCACTTGGACAATCAAAACACCAGTTTCCACTTTTTGATAACAATTTTTTATTATGGGTAGCTACATAATTTTAATTAATTTTCACCTTTCATCCTCGCTCCAGCAAACCATATATCAGAATTCAGAAACTCAAATGAGTTGTTTTCCTCTAAGCAACCCCATGCACAAGTCACCACCGCCAGCTCATGCTACAAAGAGTTTTATTTTTCTTTCATTTCAGTATTGACGTTTACAGTGAGCTGAGATTCTTCTGACTGCAGTATAACCCACGTAAAGGTACATGTTGGAACTTGGAACAGAGACAAATCTTAAGTCCGATGGAGAAACTGTGGATACAATGGGTACATGTCAAAAAGGAAGCTAAAGAAAAATTCAGTTTCACCTCCAAACAGAAGAGATGACTGAAGCTCTCTTCATCCAACCAAAATAGAGAGCACCATCTCTTTGTTCAAACCTATAATTTTGATTGAAGTCCCGTAAGAGATTTTGGGCATCCGCCAACACTAAAGAACTCCATGGGTGTTATTTTATATACAGTCATGGAACAATCTTTTATCATTTAACCACCAGAATTGTAACATATTCAGTTCTTTGCAGAAGTGAGTTTATTTATTTGTTTGTTCTTTACCGCCTAGCAATCAATTTCATACAACATTGCAAGGCTAATAATTGTCCCATTAAAATTTCCTTACACGTAAGTGGTACTTTTCTATCACAAATAACTACCAAGCACTCCTCAATTTCATCCACCCTCTTGAATTATGTGATTCACATCTCCCTCTGTGCCTCATCGTTATCCATGATAGACCCTGGATACTTAAACAATGTGACTCGTATGGTATGGCCTCCAAGTTTTATTTTTAAGCTATAATATGTGCATGCTGCTAAACTTATGTTCCACATACTTCATTTTGCTTCTAGGTTGTTTTAATTTTGCTTCCACATATGCATGTTGATCATAAAAATGAACAACCAATGAGTAGCCAATCTCCAGCGCATGCATGAAATACGAATACTACCAAGAAGCCATACTAACCTGTGAGTAACAAAAACAACTGGCCGATTCCCAATTCCTGCAGCAACAAGCTTCTCCAGTAGCATAGAACTAACTTCCTGCAAGTTTCAAATTAACAAGTTTATGAAATAGAATGTAACAAGAAAACAAAGCAATAAGTGTTAAGAGAGCTGAGGGAGAGATCCAAGAGAGCTGCCACCACACCTATGTAGAGGGGGAATAGGGAATTGAGAAGTTTAGGGATTCAATGATTTTAAAATATTACAGTTTCGAAAAGTTAGCATTGGAAGCTACAGGTGCAAGCAAAGGTTCTTAACATTTAGTTCTTCATGGGACGGGAATGAGGAGAGCTATAGCCTTCCATAAGTAAAAAGATCGTGTAGTGGGAAATTTGAAGTGTTTAAAGCACTGTCCTGCATATAGTTTGCAAACTAAAACATGAACAAGAGCAAACTAATAATGCAGAAACTAAAGGGTGTAGTAAGACAAAAACTTGTTCACAGCCCTTCCATTCAAATCACATTAATGATTTTAAACACTATTTAAATCTTCATCCACCAAAATAAGTCTCACTTAAATAAGAATTCATTTAAGCATGGGTTAAAAGAGAGATCAAATATATTTTAGAACTACAAAAATACTTAGTAATTAGCACATTGTACAGATCCGTGTGATTTGTAATGGTGTTCATCATCATTACACAATCATTTAGTGGTGCTTCCAGTATTGGACAAGTAAGAACAGATGCTGAAATTGCAACTTTCAAGTCAGGGTATATCAATGCTCCACGATGAATATAGAATAAAATAATGAGCACTACTATATACCACAAAAAAGAAATTGTGCACAAAACTCGAGAATGGCCACACATAATTTTTTATGGAGAAATAGGAAATCATTCCATCAGTATTTGACGGAAAAGAAGGGGGTGTATGGCCAGTGATAAAAGTTTGTTTCTCGTCATGATGTAACTGTTTAGTAATGTCAGGCATTTCCCTAAAAGAAATAACAATTCTTCACACCCCTTAAGGAATGATGTCAAGCACAAGGCCAAGTATTGGCAACTAACAAGTTCATGGTAGATAAGTGAAATGTGATTATGTTTCTTAATATATTGATCTAATAATAACACATAAAGAGGTGAGGGAAAAGTGTAACCTGAAGTGGAAGGCTAGCTCCAGACCACTGTGTGAGATTAGTCTGTATGAAGCATTAAGAGTTAGATCCAGGGTGAATGGGATCACACGCACGGCAAGCTTTAAAAAGCATTAACAACTAACAGCAATAAAGCATATAAGCTAGAGCCATCCTACAAAAGAAGACAGATCAAAATCTTACAAGGGCAAACCTTATATTTAATGGTAAACAAGCGAGCCTTGGGAAAATCACTGGAAAGCCATTCACCGGGCCAAAAGGTTCCGAGCTTTCCAGCTTCCTCATCTATCTTCTCCACCAAGGAAGACATAGTTGAGGATTTGTCCTCAGAGATACGCCAAGTTTTGTAAGGGCCACCACGGAGGCCATGGACAAAAACCACGTCTAGTGGAGGACAATTTGCATCTAGGTTGCTTTTATTTGAATCAAGTGAACTAGAGCAGTTGCCATCATTCAAGGGTTCTGTTCCATCTTCAACAACAGCTGAAGAAACCACAGATATGGCTGTTGAGAAAGATCCTTGCCGATCAGTTTCGTTGGGATATTTCCAGTGAGGAAGATGGGAATTTATCAAGAATATCATGTCACTATAATGAGGACACGAATAATTGTTTTTTACACTGCCATCAGAAGGGCCTTCACCAGAAGGACTTTCACTGTCAGACCTTCCATTAAACTGTTCGGTGCAAAATATATTTAAAAGTGTTGCCCTGGCATAGCTTTGCAACTTAAGGTCACTGCAACCTGGAATCTTCCCATTAGCACAATCATCAAGCCAACTGCACCAACTTTCATCAGCTATAATTGCCTTCTTGACTTTGGGAAGTAGTGAGAGGATTGTCAACAATCGAGCTGCATGCCTGCGGATATGAGCTGTAGGTGGAACTCGGACACTAGCTGGATCATTTATATCTGATTTAGGTGGCTCCACACCTTCATTTGATATCCGCTCCTGCCCCTCATGTGCTCTTGATGATGCATCATAAGCCTCAATAGCAGCCAGTTTCTCATAATCATCTTTCAACAAAAAGCGCCTCAGCAAACATAAAATGCCAAAATCAACAATATTGTCCTGAAACACGGTGTCTTCAGCACAAACTTCGGTCAGAGCCTTAATGCCTTTCAGAGTTGCGAAGGCAGAATCTGCAGCATCAATTTTAGGCAGACTGTCTTTTTTTAAATTTTTAAACGGTCCTGCTAAAGGTTCCAAAGAAAGAAAATCTGCCAGTGGGGATGCATCTCCAGAATTAGACACAATTCTCAATTGTTTAGCTGCCAGATTAACAACAGCACTAGAAAGCTGGTTTGCTACTTGCGCGGCAGAAGCAATATTCGCATTATTGATTAAAGTCTGCAAAAGCCAACACAGGTAGCATGTCCATTAAAAGTTGACTTGGAATTGAAGCAGAACAATCAAATAACTATAACATGGCAATTTTTAACAGAAAGAGATTATTTACCTTCACTTTATCACTTTTAGGTTGACTGGTTAATTTATCATTTGATTTCTTGATGGAATTTTGTACTTCATTTAACAGCATGGCTAACCATCCTTGAGAAAGTGGTACTGATGTTGCTCCATGGTCTTCTAGGATCTGAGAAAGAATCTTTATGGCTGAATTCCGTATAGCATCAGAAGAAAGTTTTCCAAAAACCCAGGGGAGAAGAATGCCTGACCACTTTTGACTCTCTTCAAGAGATAAGCGTAGGTCCCTGGTACACAGTAGCTCTAATGCCTTTGCCATTGGTTCTTGCACCTGCTTATGCTTTGATGTCTGCTTAGCAATGTCTCTTATTGAATTAAGACCTTTCTCCATCACTGCCTTCCGCACCCCAGGACTCCTCTCAATAGACAACAGAAAGGCAGAAAAAGCTATCTGAGCCAATGAAACATCTTCATGCTTACATCCCTGATATATAGTAGAAAGAAGACTGGAACTCCAATCAGAAACAGATTCATTTAAAGGTGTATTACGGTCTTCTAAAAGCAACCGCACAACCAAACTCGCATGCCATTTTACAGATCTCTCAGGTGCCATTAAAGCAGACAAGATAGCATTTCCATCTTGATCCAGTTCCTGAATGCGAGATCTATTCAACTCAGAAGACGTTGCCCAATTTGCCAGTGCCCAGGCGGCAAAAGGAACAGCAACATGTTCATAGTGCAAATCATCCCAGAGACCAGGTACAACAGCAGAAGACATATTCTTTTCCACCAGAAAATTGTCGTGCTTACGATACACATTGGGTGTTGGTGTGTGAGGCTCCAACAGTTCTTCATGAACCGAATTAGTGTTATCAGACTCCATCACGCAGCTGGTCCTTGAAAGCCCTAAAACAGTGGTGCCTCCAAGAACCTTGATTCCAATCCCTGTCCCTTCTATTCCGCCGTCATCACTATCCTCACCATCCGGTGGCTCATCCAAATGCAAACCCCCTTCCTCTATAACTTGTAGGGCAGAAGCAATATCTCTGGTCTCAGCATTTCCAGGCAACGAAGGCTTAAAAGTTATCACCTCTGCATTGTCACAGCTGGATGTAACGACATCCATGATGGCAGCCACAAGCATGCTCCTACCTTTCAAAGAATCAGAAACATCAAATGCACTACGTCTTGAATGCTTCTGTCATAAAAAATTGCATGATGTCACCAATGTCAAATTAAAATCAGAGAAAATACACAACACACCCTACAACATTTCTCGAGTGAACCTTCCATCTATATAATATATCTATACCTATAACTACAACTAATGAACTAACATAGCAAGAAAATGCATATCAAAAAAATTGATCAGGTTATGCAATGCATTATAAAGACAAACAACAACATCAAGAATTCTAAACTAGGTATTATTCTAGCTTAGTAGCATCGACTATTTCAATAAACAAAGAAAACCTAGACATGGAATCAATTAATATTACCTTACCTTCTTATTCTTGGGAAGCCGAGGCTTGCAAGAGAAAATGAACCTCAAAAGATTGGGAACAGCGTGAGGTCTTGCAAGCACAGCAGCAGAAACGTTAGGGTCCGCAATCAAATACGCCAGCGCTCTCGCCGCTTCCGCCTGAGTACCACCGGCGTCCTTCGCTACCGCAACAGACTCAAGGAGCCAATCGACGACAGCGCCGCCACCTGCGCCAACAATCGCGGCCCTGCGACTAGAATTCGCTGCGGCGATATCCGCGAGCAAGGCCGCAACACGAATCTCAAAGCCGGAACGGACTTCATGATTGGCCGACGACAGCACCGAACGGAGCGATTGCAAGAGCACGGAGGCAGCCACACCTGTCCGCTTAACATGATGGAAAATCCGATTGACGGAATCAGCGGTCCGATGCACGGCTTGCTCCGCGCCGGTGTAGATAGGACCGTGATCGGATTCACGTTCGCGGCTGTAATAATTGGAGGAAAGGAATGCGACGGATGCAACAACGGCGGCGGAGAGAGCAATGACGGAGGTGCGAGAGAGATAATTTGAACTAACAGGAGAGAGTGTGTGGATGCGGTTAGGGACGGTTGACGGGGCAATTTGGGAATTGTCTTTAATATGTTCGGGTGAATTGGAATTGATTGGGTTTTTGGAAGATGATGAAATGTTGCGGGGACGAGGAAAGCGAAGAAGAGGTCGAGTTCTAAAACAGATTCGATGCATTGTTTAGTTTTACTTGAAATGTGGTGGAAAGTATGATAGAAAAGAAGAGAAGTGGGTCGTTTATTGACTTGAGTCCCTTCTTCAGAAGTTGCAGGCGAAGCGAAGATGGCGGGAGCATATCTGAGTTTTGTGCATGGACATTATTGAAACTCTATATAAGGTAAGGATTTAGGAGTTTTTTTTTTTGGTGCAAAGGATTTAGGAGTTTGGTCACGAGAATATGCTATGCCACATAAGAACCATTTTTTTTGTCAAGATTGGAATCATTTGTGTTTTTCCCAATCTCTAGCTACTCAACACACACCCAAACCACATAATTCTTGTAATATCTTCACGTACAATGCTTATGTACGACGTATTTTCCACAGGCTCAGTTGCTTCCCATCGAATTGGTTTGACAACGCTCAACCGGACATTGTAAAATTGGAAGAAAAAAAGGGGGTCTGTTTTGTTTTTTTGTACGTCCGACAATGGACAACCGAACTGGTTCGGCAGGTAGTCGTCGAACCTACGTAAACAGAAACACCCCTTGCATTAATGTGGGCAAGCCCAAGCCATTACAATCAACGAAAGCCCAACATGGCCCGGTTCAGACCCATACTTCCTACAATCCTTCCCCTACTCACAGAACAACCCCAACTCTCAAATATTCTAAAACTATTCTCACGCGAAACGTGCTTCCAAACCCCCCACACTGCGTTTTGGTTTGGTACGAAACTATAGTTCCGAACCGGGTTGGAATTATAGTTCTGAAAATGTTAAAAATCTTGCAATGGGAGGGTGCCTGCCAAAACATAAGACTCTGCACTTTGGTTCCGGACGAGTACAAAACGAAACTTCCATACCTGCGTAATCCCAGAAATAAAGGGGGCGCACACGTTTCATTAATGACATTTTAATCTTTTTACAAGCTTTTGAAGTGTCCAGTGAGTAACTGGGAGGTTGTAGGAAGTATGGGTCTTCGGTGCATAAGGAGTAGTGTACTTTCATAAGTTTTGGCCCATCATTGTGAAACTTAAGTTTTGGCCCATCATTGTGAAACTTGGAGATTGTGTTAGGCATTTCCTAATACCAACACTCCTTTTTACAACTGCACCCCTTATTTTCTTTTCCGAAAATTTGAAAGGCTAGTAACACATCCTATAACACTGTTTTTTAAACATGGACTTTCTCATTAGTTGAAATTCAAGTTGATCCTTTTATTTTTTAAATGGGTTCCACAAAATAATGTGTCCCCACTTGATTTAATTTGTACTTGATTTAAGCTAATTGGAGATTGTTTTCAAGAGAGTTAAAGGGTATATTGTTAGCTCTTTACCCACTTCTTCATTTTCCCTTCAGGAAAGTCTTATATGGTCACAACCTTAACACTTTAGCCTTACACACAACAAATCACACATTTACAACTACTAAAACATATTCGATGCATTGTTTGGTTTTACTTGAAATGTTCTAAAACAGATTTGATGTTGTTTCAAACTGGGCCAAGGCCCACTCTACAAAGGAAATTCAGAACCATGGTGCATAGTGCGCCACCGCCAGCGATTGGGCCAGACCCAATCGCAAGACTCGAAACCGGCCCAATATGCGACGGCATCATAGATTAACGGGTCGGATCCAACGGCGCACAACAATACTCGTGTCCACAAATAGAGTGGCACCTCCGCACAAATAGGTACGTTCTCATTTCTTGCATACCTCATCACTTCTCCTGCTGACTTAAGCATCGGAGTGCTTGCAGGTACCACCACCGCGACGACTTCAAGCTCGGCGGACTTCCTCAAATCCGAAACAACACAACTACTACCCCGAGACAGATCTCATTGCCGATCCAGGTACAAACAAATGCATTCTTTGTAACATCTTTAATTTCCTAATCTTAGTGTATAACTATTGTGACCAAATGTGTCCTATTGTGTTTGATTATGTGGTTGAGTGATATACTTCTAATATGTCTTATTCTTATGTATCGGTGTGTGTTCGTGATGATGGTTTATGATGGTATGAGAGCTAGAATAGAGGTGAATAAATGTTTATTAGGACTTTGGTTTAATCCTTGGAAGTTGTGTGAAATTTGGGAAGAATTGAAACTAGAACTAGGGTTTCAGATACTATTGTGCAAGGTCCAAGTGTGAGTTTTCTAACACGTGTTTAAAGCTTATGCTCTTGATCATAAGATTGCTTAGTTATTCTAGATAATGGACGAGCTTGATAATGGGATAGGACGACAGTAGAGGATAAGGCAATGTGGGACAAACCATTGCAACAGAGTGTGTCTATTTTGGGCACAAGAATAACACTCAAGAGGCACCCAAAAACTATAACATTTGTACACGAACTAGTCAAATAACCATTAGTTGACTCACAATTGTTGTAACTTGCGATTGCGGCTGACAGAGGTTAAGTTTCAACTTATCTATAAGTACCAATTGTACAAAGTAAACTAGTGGGTGAATCTCTTATGTATGGACGATATCTGAGATTAGCGATACAAGTTGTGTTTTGGTGAGGAGTGTCATGAGTCAGAACATCACTTATTTGCTTGATGTGATATCTCCACTAAATTATGGTATGAGGTGTATTGGGAAAATTAGTGTGCAACTGTATACAATCCTACATGTAGTAAAGTGAGAAAATATGGATCGTACCTACAGGATTGTAGTTAATTTTAATACTTAATTTGGCTTGCAAATTAGCGAGGAAAACAAAATAAAACAAGTTTGTGTAACCAATAATATCATCAATAGTATAAAAATAAAAGGGTTGGTAGAAATTCAGAATGAAAACAAGTTGGAATGTCTTTCACTATGCAATTTCATCATAATAATTCAATGTTATAGTATGTGCTTTTTAGTCACTATGCAATTTTATCATAATATAGTATGTGCTTTTTAGTCACTTTTTTACAGGACTTCACTAAAAAGACTTATGTCTAAACTTTAATTATGTTCACCAATGACTATTTCGCACCCACAGCAGTATCACCATATGAAAATTGTCCTCCTATGTCTAGGTTTTAAACAATGATTATTAAAGTGTCATTTAAAAACCACTAACCATATTAACCTTTGAAATACTCATAACCCTCTTCAGAATCTATAAACATGTACTTATATTTAGCTGGTCATTTCTAAAATAAGTTTGGATATAGTGTTACGCAGGGGTTAAAAATACTAAACATAAAATATCACATTAAAACTATTAAAACTTCATTAGATAGTTACTCGCACCCCAACTACAAGTGATTACCTCATAATGAGCAACACACACAATAAATAAAGCATAAAGGCGAATCCTAAAGCCATATGACTGAAAATTACAAGGAGAAGAAAATACTAAAAAGATATATAATGTCTAGGCTCCAACTTTAGCAAGCAAGAGGTACAAGAATAGCTCCCAAATTAAAGCAAAATTCCAAGTAATGACAACTCATGTGATACTGCAGCACTGTTGTGTAAAATTTGGTGATTAAAGGTAGCTTAGAACGTAAATGGAGTGAGAAAGCTATGTCTATACTTTCCTCTTTCGAACCAGTGTGATGAAGCAGACCAGTTGCCTTAAATATGTCTAGAGTTTAGTGATCTAAATAAAACCCTAAAGGAGACACCATTTGTCTTGATATGTGCCTATACGTACAATGTGCCCATACAAAGGGAATATTATTGGCATAATAGTACTGGTGGTCCTCCAAATTAGAACATGTCTATCCTTTCTGACAGCTACCAGGCATAGAAATCAGCGCCTCATCGCATTCTCTCTCATCTGACGCAGAAACTTCAATACTGTAGCATCATATAGCTGCAGCACAGTACTAACAAAACATGTTAAAACACAAAATGGGGCATCAAAGTGTCAAATGATCACAAATCATAATTAATCCCTCATTTACACTAAACAACTAATTCTAACTATTAAAAACAAAATTACTTTAGAACACATAGTGATTTAAGTCTAAAAAACATAAATAACTCTTATAAATTAGAGTTATCAAGGTGTCAAGTGGTTGGGGATGGTTATTAGGATTTTGGTTACCCTTGCAAAATCATATTGTAAGATGATAAGTACTAGTTGTTTGTAAATTCCTGTGAGACCTTACTTATAGTGCATCTTGGGACTTAGATTATTTCCAATACACCCCTTACCCCCATTTCCAATACACCACCTTACCCCCCCCCCCCCCCACACACATTGGCCTTGGTGTCTGTATAATGTAGTGGGTGACCTAACGAGAATCTAAGAAAGACTTTGATACTATATTAGCAATTTGGGCCACCCCATGAAAATTTTAATTTGCACTAGTAGCCCAAATTTTGCACTCATTTGCATCAAACACTCCACTTACTCCTCTCTCACTCTCACGACCTAATTTCTAAAATTTCATCTTCGTTCTCTCGCATCTTCTCTGTCTCTCACATCTTCTCTCTTCTCAAGTCACCACCGCCACTGCTCATCACCACCATCTCCGCACGGAGACGACCACCACCACCCACTCACGTCATCCTCTTCTATCTTCTCTCTGTTCGACTACGCAAAGCTTTTGTTCCCGCGTGAAGCATCTGCTCGACTTACGAACTGAAGCAGAAGCGAGCGAACCTGTGGCTCTGTTGATCTCCTTCTCCTCTTCTCTCTATTTTCTGGAATCATGGTAAGCCTTAATTTCTCTGAAATTGAAATCCCCAATTTCTGTGAAATTCCTAATTTTTGTGAATCCCCAAATTTTGATCGAGATTGAAATTTCTGTTAATCCCTAGTTTATGTTTCATTGAGGTCTGCCATTGTTTAATTAGTATAGAAATTGCAATTAATTTGGTATATTGTTTTGGTATGTTGTTTTGTTAGTGAAGTCTGTTTTTAATTCTAGGAATTTAGGACTTTAGCTTAAACCACTACAAGAAAATCGTTGATTTGCCACGGACATTTCCGTCGCAAATGTACAAATTTCCGTGGCAAAACAACATTTGCCACAGACAAAAATTGGTGGCAAAAACGCTGTCAAATCGCCGTCGTTTGCCACGGAATTATGCAGTGGCAAGTGTTTCCGTCGCAAATTCGTCGTTAATATCCGTGACAAAGTCGTCGCGAATTTCATCGCAAATTCGTGGCAAATCCGTCGCAAAAATAAAAAAAAATTTAAAAAAATTTTAAAAAAAAATTAAATCTTCAAACATATATACATGCTGCATAAAATTAAGCTAGCTAAAAATAAGCACAGCCCACTCCATTAACAAATTATCTCCAAAATCTCTTTCATTGTTAAAAATTTAAATCTTCAAACATATATACATACCCCATAAAATTAAGCTAGCTAAAAATTTAAATCTTCAAACATATATACATGCAGCATATCATTCTTATTCTCCTATTAGAGCCATTCACAACAAAGAAAACATAATGGTAATCAACCATCACCTAAGTTTAACTAATCTAAAGCAAAAGGACAACTATTTTGCACTAACCACAACCCATTCCATTAACACAGTGCTCAATGGAAGGTTAATCAGTTCAAAGTAAACTACTTTACAATTAATTGTATTTCTCAATTGGAAAAACTATGAGAAGGGAGTAAATCCAGAGAGTGCCATGTTGTCTTCCAAAAACTCTGTTTCATGCTGCAAAAATAATTGTGTATCAGTTCAAAGCAAACTACTTTACAATTAATTGTATTTCTCAATTGAAAAAACTAAGTAAATTCCAGTCTACAACACTGAACCAAAGGCAGACACAATTAGGACAAGATTCCACGGGATTTAGCACTAACGATCAGCTCGAAGTATCAACATATTCAAACAAAATAAACATTTGAAATCATACACATACCTTGTACTTCATTTGCATCCTCTGTAGTGTAACTTCACTTTCTATTACTTCTCTTTTTCTCCTCCTCCGGTCATGTTTGTATATCAATAAGTATAAATTCAAAAGGGTATAAATATGGAAATACACTTGAGACAACTTGAAAGTCATACCTTGATCAAAGCTTCCAACAAGCTCTTGGCTTGGTCAAGGTTGCACCTAACCTGTTTATGGAGAGAGCTTTAATTAATTTTTCAGGCAATATATATTTCATAAAAAAAACGTAGCAATTCAAATAGCAGAAATGTTTCGACCATACATTGCCTACGAACAATTCTCAACTACACCATATAAATCAAATAGTTTAATTAGTATAAACAGATAAGACTACACACAAAAAACAGAAAATGAATACAAATCAAATCACTCTATTTTAAAATGAGAATTACAATAGAATAGTAGCACCTTGCATTGCTTAAGAAACAGAGTAAATTGATCATATGAAACAAAGGCACATCGTAAGGTACAAACATGCTATAATCCAATATTAAAAGGAACCCTATAATATGTTTATTTACAATCATAGGTGATTTTTAAACTCTTGCCAGTTGCTAATCAATCAATCTTCTCAGGCAGCACATCACACATATTATGTAAGTAAAGGCTGATTCAAGTTCCTAACAGATAATGCTATCCCATATTGGTTGTCTGGTGATGATATAGAATAGTGGTCCTATGTGATGAGTGGAAAATACTTCTATAAAACCTTGCTATTTGAGATCATACAATTGAGCATAAAAATTTACCTCATGTCTTTCAATAAAACCTTGTTGTTTGAGATCAGACAATTGGAATGAAACTGCAAGAAGGAAAAGTTGGAAACAAAACAAATCCTCTCAATAAATACCATTTCCATTCAAAATCCAAATAAAGTTGTTCACTAAATATTTGTCACTCTTACACTCAATCTTGTCATCAATTGGTGCGTTGGGATGAAAGACGAGAGAAACACGTGCAAACTCTTCAAGTCAAGTATCCCATTGTGCTTTGTGTCAAACAAATCAAACACCTATAGAATTCAAACACAGGACAAATAAATTGATAATGTTTGCAACATATTGTGCAGCATGTATACAGTATGAAGCTTGACATCAGATCATTTATATTGCCCAAAAATAGCCATCTAGCTAATAGTAATAAATAGGGCGGATGAAGGTCCATACTTATTAGGACATGTAGCAACATGGTGAAATAAACCAAACAACATATAGCATCTAATAAAACAATAGTTGAAAATCTTATCCATAGCCATGATATAAGAGTTGAATTTACATGAAAAAATGCATCAAATTTTGTGTTATGCTGTTGTTTGTTTTTTGTCAAGGTGGAAAAGAAAAAAATCAGTTCTTAACAAAACAAGAAGATAATCCTCAGCATACCCTATCTACAAATAAGCTTTCCTTCTTATTTGTCTTGAACAATGCCAATCAAATTCTTCCCAATCGTGCAAAATAAAGAAACCATCATTAAAAAAAAGATTTAAGAACTACATACAATGAAACAACAAAAACGCAATAGATGATATGTGTAACTGTGAGTTGTGAGTTATAGTGAAGAGTATGTAGACTTGTTATGATTTTAGGGTAGGCTAGGAAGAAAAACCCCATCCATAAAGGTTAAAAATACAAATACTGTAACATTAAGCGATAGAAGAACAAAGCATGAGATGGCATAATTCAACTTATTAATTAGTCCATCATCAATCACTGCACTGCTGATCTTCTTGAAGAGTTCATAAAGCTCTTCAATCTCACTTACACTAACTGCATTGACAATAAAATAGATAAGTATCTTTTCTCTTTTCCCTTCTTTTAATCATTCCCTTTTTTTATGTTTTCACAAACCTTGAGGGTGATACTGACTGATTGTTATTGTAGAATACTTTCCCACCACCATCTTGCAAGATATTGTGAAAACAAAGCACAAAGGAATGAAAATAGAGAGATACAGACACAATTTGATGCAAGAAAATGTTAATGTGCTAACTCAATTACTAACGACAGAAATTGAGATAATAATGAATGACTAGTCTAATGCTTCACCGAAAAGTTCCTTACAACATAGAAATAGGGCAATAATTACATACACACTGTCTCTCTTGCAAGAATTTCTGGATTTTCTAAACCTCTAGGTTGCTTTAACGAATCGGAATTGCAACAATTCACCAGAGTAGCACACAAATGCTTTAATCCGTCTAGGCACTGCACCATGATCTCTTCCAGATGTCAAAACACTCCATACCTGAAATTCAGGAAAACAGAAGATAATACTAATTAAAATGTTTAAATGTCAAGAAAGAAAATTTTGACTGTAGTTATTGATAAAGAAAACAAGATGGAAGGAACAGATTCAATCTTGTGGTGACAAGATGGAAGGAAACATCCTGAATCCATGCTTCGAAGCATATGTCGGAACTTCGAACCATTTAATGATAGTCCATCGCCGCAATGTCGGAAAAAGATTTATGATCCTATAAACAAGAAAATAAATCATATGAGCAAACTACACCAATAGCTTCAAGTCCATTGATAAACCTCAAAGAGAGTTTAAAAATAATAATACACTAAATTGAACAAAAATCAAAACCTAAACTCAAATTAGAAAATAAACCCAAAATTAGAAAATCCTCCAAACTTAAAATCTACATAACAACAAAAATCCTAAGCGAAACCAACCCTAAACCATATAAACGAAACAAAAGTGTGAGAGAAAGATAATGGAAGATGAGAAACTTGCTACTTATGTGAAGAGTAAAGAGAAAAGGCATACCCAAATGTAGTGGTCATCCTCCACTGCTCTCCTCCACCTCAATCAAATCTGAATGCCACTCAAAGCACCAATAAATATGAAGGTATAAAGCACCCTAACACCACCCTTATAGTTTTCCCGTTCTTCCTCCATCAAAATGAACTCAGTAATCAAAAGAAAAATTGTATTAGATGAAGCGAAAATGTAATCCCTAAATTTAAGCTCATGAAAACGAAATCCAAAACCCTAACATCAAACAAATCATAAACAAATCTTAAATCCTATACGAAATCGTATTTACCTTTGAAGGATGAGGAAAAGAAGAAGGAAATTTGAAGGAAAAGAAGCGATGGGATCCGGGTTTTGGGAGCGATGGGTTACGGATTTGGGTTGGTCACGCGAATGAAGTGGAAGTGAGGAGGAGAAGTAGTGGTTCCGGCCGGCGACGTAGGGTGAGAGTGGTGGTTGTGGCGAGTGAGGAGGAGGCGACGAGAGTGGTGGTTGTGGCGGAGAGAGTGAGGAGGAGCGTGAGTGGTGGTGAGAAGTGAGAAGTAAAGTGAAAGTGATCAGGATGTGAAAATTGATTTTTAGGGATCGTGGGTCTTTTAGTTTGGTCATTCGGTTGCCACGGGCTTGCCACGGCATCTCCGTCGCAAATTTTTGGCCTTTCACATGTCCGTGGCAAACACCAGCGGGAAATTTCGCGCCCTTGCTTTTTACACATTCCGTCGCAAATCCGTGGCAAATTACTGACGGAATAAGCTGTGTGGCAAATGCTTGTGGCTAAAACAAGCTTTTCTTGTAGTGAACCATGTAAATTGTATAGAACTTGATTTGGTATATTTGTGAGGGTGCAGATGAAATGGAACCATAGTCCTCCTCCAACTAAAGCTGATTTTGAAGTTGCTAAGCTTGTTGTTTAGGAGAAAGGGGAGGTAGTTTTAACAGTTGAAGTCTGTGAAAGTTGATAAGAAGGAGATTGGTGTTGACAATCGCGATAGATGTAATTGCACATTGCAATGACAATCGGTTAGTAATAAGGTGGGCTGGTAGAGGTAATTGTACAAGTGAGTACACATACCCTATATAAAATTACTTAATAATCTTTATATACCTAGTTATAAAACCCTAATTTCACATTGCACTGTCACATTTTTTTTTTAGATAAGCAAGAATGTATTGATGGGGGCACTAGGGGTGCACCAACCCATACAAAACATACAGTAAGGGAAGGGGGAGGGCCTCCTTAAAACCTCCCTGAGCCAAAACCCAGTGGGAAAAAGACTCAGGCAGGGAAAAAGAGTACCTCAGTAAGTGTATGTAGATGCTTACAAAGTAGAAATACATCCTAGTGGGTTATTAAACCAATCCGAAAAAACCAACCCACTAGATCTCCCCCTTCTAGAAATACACCATCCCCATGATACAAATTTAATAGATGTTACAATTGAGTTAACATTAGCTACCACTCCATGAAAGATGACCTTGTTACGTGCTCGCCATAATCGCCACACTGCAGTAGCGGACCAAAATATATCTTTGCAGCCTTCATTGCTTTTCTTCCTTTAACCAATCCACCCATCTCCATAAACATGACCAAATATCCTCATCATCAACACCTACCACATTCAGCCATCTAAAGACATTTTCCCACACCCTTTTGACCATCGTGGGCACCGCATGCTAAATGGTTTGCAGACTCCACCGAATTAAAACAAAACACACATGATACTTCATAAGGAGATGTTATAATACCACGCCTCTGCAGATTTTCTCTCGTCGGTAATTTATCCAATAGCAATCTCCAACAAAACACCAGCACCTTCGATGGAATGTCGCACTTCCACAATGATTTACACGCAAGCACTGCCGTATCCTCCGCCATCAACCGATCACTCCGCAGCTGGTTGCATATCCAACTATAGCAAGACTTTACTGAGAAACCACAGGCAGTATCTGGTGTCCAGATCCATCTATCCTCCACGTCCCTGCATAAATTAATTTCCTGCAAGATATCAATTAACACAAAGAGTATTTTCAAATCCACAACATGAGCTGGTTCGAAATTACTCCATTCCCATTTCCAACATCCCGAAGCATCCCACTGACCCAAGTCTCCTATAAAATCATCTTCTCCTCCACATACTTCAAGGACCGTAGGAAACCGTGCAGCAAACGATTCTGGACCGGTCCATTTATCCTTCCAAAATTTCACCGTTTGGCCATTGCCTATTCTTTTTTTCACGACATTATGAAACCAGTCCACCCCCATTGTTGTATCCTCCCCAATAAGTGCCAGATCTCTCCACCATAGTGACGATTTCCTTACCAAATTAGGATGCATATGATCTCCAAACCAAGGTCTCTCTGATCCATACCGCGCATCTATCACCCTCCTCCATAGCTGTGTATTCTCCCCATGTAATATTCTCCATCTCCATTTGGTCAACAGGGACATGTTGAACACACTAAGGTCCTTGACCCCCAATCCCCCCATCTTCTTTGGTTTACATATTTGTTCCCATTTAACCACGCCACCTTTTTGGTATCACTATCTCCACCCCATAAAAAACTCCTTTGCATCTTTTGCATATCCCCAATTACCTTCTTAGGAGCCCTATACATTGAGAATAGGTACAGGGGAAGGGATGATAAGACTGAGTTAATTAACGCAACCCTACCTCCAATTGACAGTTTCAAGCTTCTCCAATTTGACAACCTTGCCTTAAAGGAGTCCAATACCGGTTTCCAAGTACTTGACCTCCTTGGATTAGCCCCGACCGGGACACCAAGAAACTTGAAAGGTAGCACCCCAACATTACAAGCAAGGAAGGATGAAATTCCATTGATGACCCTGTCCTCCACATTCACCCCAAACACATTACTTTTGGAGAAGTTAACCTTAAGCCTCGAATTGCGTCGTTTCAAACTTTCACTCCCTATCACACATGCTCTTCTATTTTCTAAGTAAATATTTGGTGGATATTTGATGGATATTCAATTGTCATTTCTTGAAACTTTTTACTTCTTTGTATTTCTATGTCAGTTTCATAGTTGGATATTTAGTAAGTTGTTATTTTGTTTCCTTTCATCGTTAATTTTTAAAAAAATTATTTTCTATGCAACTTTTATGTTTTGTAGAAAAACATCTTTAAGTAATTTAAATAATTTTTTGTACGTATCTGCATGTACCCAGCAAATATTCATTATCTGCAAAAAAAATAATTATTTAATGAATGTGCATGTGTTATATGAGGCACATATAGGAGGCATTTTCAACCAACAGAGCGGATAACATATTACTGCATGCATGTAACATGCATATATAATGTATTTAAATTACTTATCAAAAAAATAATAATGTATTTTGTTGCTAACTTGTTGTATCAAGTTCTACTCATAATTAATACTCCTTTCTTCATAACAAGTATTTTGATATTTTAAAGTATTAATTACATATCTCAGCTATGACATTTTCTAAAAGTATAACAACTTGATTGTTGAGCGGTGGCTCCTAAAGTGAATGATCAATTAGTCACCGGTGTACCAATCGTATTCAATCATTGGAATCGGTATTAAATGTCATCAATGGTCAAGATTTTACATTGGTCGATACAATGTCAACCACTCATAAATTTTTTTATTACATCTGAAGATAATGTTAATGAAATACTAGGGATTCCGTGAGGGATTAATTCAGCCTAGAAGCCACCACCCTTGTTGAACATATGATTTTTTTGTTGGGCAAAAAATGTACGCAACCTATATGATTAGGGTTTTTTGTCAACGGTGGCCTTTGCCCATTATGGCCCTATGAATATGATTAGTTATATTTCAAAATTTTGGTGTATTAATTTGTGATTGGCTGTGCTTATCTTGAGCCCCAATACTTTTTTTTAAATCAAGTATGCTCCACGTGTAACGGTAGAGATTGATTCTTCGACGTAATCGAGATCTACTTAAGGCAGTGTTTAGAGAACTGGACCGAACTGGTCGCGGCCAATCGGTGACCAAGAACCAGACATGTAATCGATATGGTTCATTGTCGAAACCGCAATGTCTCAAAGCTGGTGGGAACCGGTCAAACCAGGTCTGAACCGGTGAAAACCGGATAAGTGGAATCTGGTTGAATCTGTTTGTTTTAAAAAAATTATTTCTTAGTTAAATAAAATGTCAATGTCAAGTTATAAAATTACATATATACATATTTTTTATTTATCATTTTGATTAATATTTAGTCCTATGAAATACATATAATAGTTATTTTATCTTAGTATATAATTTAATTATATCAAAATTTTATCACTTAATATATCATATAGTTAGTGCCTTCACCGGTTCACTAACCGGTCCGATTCAAGCACGTCTGGATCCTTGAACTAGTGTCTTCACTGGTTCAATAACTGGTCCGATTTTTCATATATTAATTTAAGGGATTGACCTCTCCTAATAAATATTTTTCTATATATATATATATGCATCGACTAAGGATCGAGCTGATGAACAATAATTCAATACTTTTAGTATCAATGAAAATTGTCCACTGCCTTTACAGAAAAGAAATATTAATTAATTAATTAATTAATTAGTAATGGACTCACACGTTTCTAATTTTCTTTTCAAAGGAAAAAAAATTGAAAACAACAATCAAAACATCATAGCCCTACTCATGAGCACTTGGATAAGATGGTAGAGATTTCTTCTAGCTTAATTAATATCTTGAGATCGAATTCAGTTTTGGACATGCAGCAGTGTTAAATCTATTAAATGAGAGTTTTTCCCTTCATTGTGATCCTACCCAGTTCGAAGAATTAGTTTATAATTGCGCGCAGAGAATACATAATTTATAGAAGAAAAAAATATATCATAGAGTTCCGTATCCGTTATATGAAGAATAGTACTAGTTGTGAAATTGTGAGAGTGTTTCCTTTTGAATTTAGTGATTTCAATTTCATTGACTAGCGCTACCTCGTCCATGGTGGCTAAGTCTACAATTTCTTATGGTCACCTTTTCTTAACGTACGCGCATGCTCTCTTCTTAACTACTATAATAATGACACCATATATATATTATATAATATTATTAATTATGCACATTTTTTTCGACGCATGCTCTTTTATTAATTTATGCACATTAGTTGCCTAATCTTCCTTATAGTGCTAAGACTTTTTTTTTTCTAGGGTCTTTGACCCACCCAAGTGTCAGGAAAGGAAGCGTAGTGAATAATCCGGAGTTAGTACGGAGGTATAAAAAGAAGCCTCTGGCCCAATTTATTCCATCCAGGGATCGAACTCTAGTCTTAACGAATCCGCCCTTTAGATAGAGTCGACAACCACTGCACCTGCTCTGAGTTATAGTGCTAAGACTTTAGACTATTTACGATAGAATATTTCAAACCGCGGGATTATTTTTTTTAGATAAGCTCAAACCGCGGGATTATGTTGGGACATTTTCCACAATTTTACTAGTTTTACTATTCTGCAGCCCCCACTGACGGCTCAACATTCTAAGATAGACTAGGTCAATTCCAATTCTATAGGGTCCTTAGATTCTACTATAAATATCATCATGGGTCATAAGACAATACACACAAAAAACATCTTTCTAACATTTAGTTCTTGTTTGCATATACACTTTGCTGCTCAAAAAGAAACCAATATCACCTTTTTCTCTAGCATTAGTATTCATTATTTTTGAAGCTATATTTTTGTGGAAACAAATTAAACTTCAAAAATCTTCGTTGTCAACACATTTTTATGGAGGGAGTTACAAATTTATCGGTTGAACAAATTCAGCCACCTACTTATGGAAACTTAGTAACCATTCTTAGCATTGATGGGGGTGGTATTAGAGGCATTATCCCTGCCACAATTCTTGATTTCCTTGAAACTCAGCTTCAGGTATATATATCAAAATCAACATATAGTTTATTAACATATAAGCTTAAATTATAGTTTTTTTAGGTAAATTATAGTTTATTATATTTTTACAAAACTCTTCCTATTGTTCACAAAAAAAAAAACAGAACTCTTTCCTTTTGTACGTAGAACTTTATAAAATGCTCTCTACGTCTTAAATATATATAGTAGCGCATGTGGTTAAGTGAAAGAGACGTTGTTTGTGAAAAATAGGGTACATGGTTCAAACTTCACTCCTCTCTAACAATATAACACACTGTTTACTAATCACTTCGACTAAACTATTTTAAAACTCTTTGATTAAATATAGTTTTTATTAATAGAACCACAACAGCTAGCTAATACAAATCTATTTATTCCCAACTTATTGGGAGCCAATAAACTCATGTGGTCAATGCAGATAGAATCATTATTTGCTAAACAATTAATAATATAACATTATTATATATATTTATTATTTACTAATGGAATTGATTGATCTGGTGCAGGAATTGGATGGTGAGGATGCAAGGCTTGCAGATTACTTTGATGTGATATCAGGAACAAGCACAGGTGGTCTTGTAACTGCCATGCTAGCTGCTCCAGATAAAAACAATCGTCCACTTTTTGCTGCTAAAGATATCAAATCCTTTTACTTAGAACACTCCCAAAAATTTTTCCCACAGCATAGGTAATTAATTAAACTTAATATTATTTAATATATAATATAATATATGATTGAGGAATTAACGTTAATTACATTAATTTCTTGCAGAGGCCTTGGTGGGACACTAATAGCAAAGGTAATAAGATCATTAGGAGGACCAAAATACGATGGAAAGTATCTTCATGGGATAGTAAGAGAGAAACTTGGTGAAATTCGTTTGCATGAGACACTCACCAACGTTGTTATTCCCGCCTTCGACATCAAATGTTTGCAGCCAATTATTTTCTCATCTTATCAAGTTAAGAAATCACCTTGCTTTGATGCTAAACTCTCAGACATATGTATAAGCACTTCAGCTGCACCTACTTATCTCCCTGCTCATAATTTTACTAACCAAGATTCAGAAGGCAAAGTACAGGAATTCAATCTCATTGATGGCGGTGTTTGCGCAAATAACCCGGTACGTATTTTTCTATCGACAAATATTAGTGTTTAACTAGTCGAGAGTGGAGGAAACACGGATAGAAACATTTAACTAATTGTAAAGCGTGTTGGAAAGATTGTTACTAACATTTCTCGTATAAACTAATTTGTTTTCTTTCGCTTCATGATACAGGCTTTAGTTGCGATGAACGAAGTGACAAAAGAGATAATGAATCATAGTCCTGATTTCTTTCCGATCAAGCCACTTGAATACAATCGGTTTCTGATAATTTCAATTGGGACTGGAACAGCAAAAAATGAGGAAAAATTCACTGCCCTAATGGCAGCTAAATGGGGGCTATTGGACTGGTTAACTCATAGTGGTAGTAATCCCTTAATTGATGTTTTTAGTCAATCAAGTGCTGATATGGTTGATTTTCATTTATCTGCTCTCACTCAAGCTCTTCATTCTGAAAATAATTACCTCCGTATACAGGTACACATTAATTACTAATCAATTTGTTTATAAAAAAAGATTTTGATTAACATTTCGATTTTAAAAAAGGTTATTACTTATGTTGGTAATGATGTTTTAAAAATAATAATCATGCAGGACGATACATTAACCGGAAAAATTTCTTCAGTTGACATTGCTACGGAGGATAACTTGAAGAAACTGAGTGAAGTTGGTGAGAAGCTATTGAAGAAACCAGTTTCTAGGGTTAATTTAGAAAATGGTCACTTTCAGCCATTGAATAATGGGGAAAATAATGAAGATGCTCTCAAAAGGTAATTTAATTAAGACTTTAAATGACATCTATGTTACTATTAATTGTTCATTTAATTACCATGTTTGCAGATTATATGATCTACTTCGGATTATTATTGTGTTAATTAATAACACGTTTGATTCTATTAATGCTTTCAGGTTTGCAAAAATACTTTCAGAAGAAAGGAAACTTCGTGATATGAAATCCCCACACACTAAAAGGGCTTTAGTGATTTAATACCTTCATCATATATAGCTCACCCTATATGTAACAAAAGGCGTTTTAGTCCATCAACTCCAATTCTTTTCAGATTTGTTACTTGTAAAAGAAAAAATAAAAATGTTAGTATGTATATATTGACATAAAAAGTCAGTAAGATAGAAGAATGTAACGAGTTTTAAATAGGGGTCAAAAGTGAAATGTATATAGGTCATTTAAAATAATTGTAACTCAAGTAGTTCTTTTCTTAGCTTTTGTATCAATTGTAAATCGAATGTCGATTCATTTATTATTTTTTAATACTTAATGTAAAAGTCTGTTTGATACTTCTTTAGAATTATGTACCAAAGTTTCATGAATAAAATTGTTGGAAATAAATTCTTTACTGAAGTGTTTTAATTTTATATGTATTTATAAGGAGTAGGGGGTATTTCAATCTGTTATTAATAACAAAATGAGGAGCACCCATACAATACATAGAATTAGAACACCAATCAGAAAACTATTACCTCGAGTTTCTTTAATATATATGAACCAACCCTAAGAGGCTATCTTAATTTGAGAAATCAAAATATTACAATCAACTTTACCACCCTAAGGGCCGTTTGATTTGCAAATTGCACGATCTTGACCTGGGATCGGCGCCGATCTTGACGACAACAAAGATCGATAAGCTTTTGTCCAAAGACATCGTTTTTGGTGAACAATGGACAAAGACAAAACAACAAAAGGAAATTTTACTATAATTCTCTTTCTAACGTTCATAATGATTTTATATAATATATATTATAATCACTACAAGAAAAATGAGATTTTTTGGCGGATTTTTCCCCACAAATGTCAAAAATCCGCCGGAAAGTTTGTGGGGGATTAAAATCCGCCAGAAAGTTTTGCCTTGGATTTTCATTTTTTCTTGTAGTGAATGTAACTAACAAGTTATAAAGAAAAATGTACGATGGAGAAGATGGAAGAGAGAGAGAGAGAGAGACACTACAACAGAAAATGCAATAGGTAGCGCTTTTTTTGGCCCTTTGGTAGCGCTCATGAGCGCTCCTAAACTGTGGCTCCTCAAGGCCAACAGACCAAAGGTAGCGCTCTAAAAGCGCTACCAATGAACAGGAAAGAGTAGCGCTTTTTAGACTAAGCGCTCCTTATTTTGAGATGCGCTTAGACCAAAGGGAGCGCCTGTTATACAAAGCGCTCCTTATTCCTACACTCAAGAGTAGCGCTTCTGGGCACAAGCGCTCCTCATCCCAATATGCGCTAGTACCAATGGTAGCGCCTTTTAAACAATGGAGGAAGCGCAGCCAAGGATGAAGGAAGAAATGGGAAGACTATTACAAAGTCTTAGTGGAAGCTTGAGAGAAAAAGCACTAAAATAATGGAAGAGAAGTAGTGGAGAAAGTAAGGCAATTTATCGAGAGAAATTTTATTGCTTTCAAGTTGTGATTACAAAGCGAGGCATTGCATGCCTTATATAGGAAAATAAAGGCCTACTATTTAAGCTTCTGCTTAAAGACTACTATTACATTCTTGGCGCAGTAAACTAAAAAGACAAAATATCATTATTAATCACAAATTTTACACTTTGGGCCCATCGACACATTGATAATGACTAAAGTTGAAAAAACAAAAATAAAAGCAAAAATAAAAGTAGTAGGAAATATTCCCTTTATTTAACCATATCTTGAATTTTTGGTCCTATCCTTCCGAATCTTTTGATTCCTTTGAATTTTTCAAATTATGTCTCAATTAATTATTGTTGTCCCTTTCCTTGTTGATTTGGTGAGTCATCCCTTCTATCATTGCATCCCGAAATCTTCCTGGTATAGGTTCTCGCTTCTTCTTCCGCCTCGAGATTCTCCTGGCTAGGCAATTGTAGGTGGAATCCAGTGATCCTTGAGAACTACTGGTTCTCATAGACACATCATCACTTTTAACTTTAAAAGTTTTAAAAATTGTTTTTTCATATGATCTAGAGTTCGATCATGATCTGTTCTTCCGTTTCATTTGGGAAAATTTTACAAAGTAATTCTTTAGATTTTCTAGAGACATTTCTTGAAATCCTAATTCTTTAGAGTCTGATTGGTCCTCGCCTATGGTCATTTTCAATTTTTCTTCCATATGTTGGAGATCCTCTTTAGGCATCTTAGTCCACCATTTGTAGAAGAAATTTCTTCTAAGTATAGGGATATTGAATTTATCCTTAGCAATGGTAATTGTCCATCTCCAAATCCATGGGATTTGGAATTTAATACAATATAAACAAGGTCCTTGCCTCAGTAATCATCCTTGAAGCATTCTTCGTAATTAATGGGTTATAATTGCACCATGTTTCATATAAATTTAATATATTTTTGGTAAAATTTCCAAAGAAGGACCAAATTTTATCCACCAGCTTATAAAACCAATTTGGTATAGGTTTTTCCGCATTTCGATTAACATCGAAAAACCAAGAATGCTTATTCTTGGGATTTTGATAATAAAAAGCTAATGTAAAAGCTTGGATATAATCCCAATAATTGAAGTAAACATATTTACCTTCAAAGCAATTTTGATTGCTTTTTCTCCATTAGGATTTAATCCCCATTCTCTTGGTGATAATATCTTATTGATATGACATTTGCTGAAGTTTATAAAACTTCCTGGGTTATTATTTTGATAATGATGTGTGATTGTTACTGATTCAGTAACTAATAGAAGTATTTCCAAATGTGGTCTGGACTTGCCATAAAGTCCAGGATATCCTCTTGATTCAAGATATCTTGTTTTAACAGACCACCCATCATTAGGAGTCAAATTGATATCTTCCTCTTCAACATACATTATGTCTTCATGAATGTGATTTTCATAGTAATCTGTTACCTCTTGAGGTGTTTCATTTGTAGCTGCATCTTTATAAGTTGATGCCTTACTTGATGAAGAAGAAGGAATATCTTCTTTCTTCGGAGGTGCAGGCAATTGCTGCAAATTTCTAGTCCTATGGACTGTAGTCCAATCCCCTATTAGAGGAGTGTTTGTTTCCTGATAAGGCAACAAATTGTTGCTTCCTCGGCCACGGCCACTGACCACGACCTCTTCCCCTATCAGGGGTTGTCATTTCCTGCAAAAATTCACGAGTCAAATAATCAAAGAAGAGAATTATTTTCTCCTTTAATATATTGTATATCAAAATCAAATACGATAATTGAGCTTGCCAACTAGCAAAAATTTGTTTTGATACAAGATTCTTGACATCTTTCTCAATGATAGATTTTGCGAACTACAATCAATTCTTAATAAAAATTTTTGATTTAATAAATCATCCTGAAATTTTGATATGCATTTAATTATAGAAAGCATTTCTTTCTTAATAGTCGAATATTTAGATTGTGTAGGATTCCATTTCCCGTATAAATCTTACTAACACTTCTTTATTATTATCCAGTATAACTCGCTTTAAGATACCACCATAGCCTATGTTAGAGGCATCTGTTTCAACAATTTTGAAATACTTGGGGTTTGCCAAGGCTAAACAAGGTAAACACTTTACCTTACTTTTGATCTTTTGGACAGCTAGAGAATGTTTCTCTGTCCATGGTCCCGGGTTTTTCTTTAACCTATTATATAAAATGGCTGTATCCTGAGCTAAATTCTCATAATAGTCAGAAATATAATTTAGACTTCCTAGAAATCTTTGTAATTGTTTCTTCTCAGATATAATATCAGGAAATTTAGAAGCAAATTCAATACTTCTACTTATAGGAATAATTGTTCCTTGGTCTATTTCGTGACCTAAAAATCTAACTTTTGTTTGAAAAAGTTTCATTTTGGGAGCAGATATAACTAAACCATTATGTTTAACCAAATTTTTAAATATTTTTAAATGTTTAAAATGTTGATCAATAGTTTTAGAAAATACTAAAACATCATCAATATAGACAATCATAAAATCAGAATAAGAACTGAAAATATCATTCATAATATTCTGAAATTCAGAAGGAGCATTCTTTAATCCAAATGGAAGAACATTCCATTCAAAATGCCCAAAAGGAACTGTAAAAGCGCTTTTGTATTTATCGATTCATTAATCAATTTGCCAATAACCCGACTTCATATCAAATTTTGAAAAAATCAAGGCATCATTGAGCCTATCTAAAAGATCTTTCTTATTAGGAATTGGATATCTTATCCACTTCAAAACTTTATTAAGAGGTTTATAGTTAATAACTAATCTAGGAACACCTCTTTCTTGTTCAGCATTTTTATTAACATAAAAGTCAGACAACTCCAAGGAGATTTAGATTTTCTAATCAATCCTTTTCTAAAAGAGAATTAATCTCTTTTTACATAAATCAAGATATTCTTGATTCATTTGAGCTGGTCTAGCTTTAGTAGGAATTTGACTTTCATTAAAGTCATCAATATAAGGTAAACCAACAACATGTTGTTTCCTATTCCAAAAAGCATTAGGTAGATCATTACATACCTCTGAGACAAATTGTTGTTCAATAACCTTAATTTGTCTCCTAGTTTCTTCCTTATTCAAATGATCCTTAATATTAAATATATTAATTTCACTTTTGAGAAAACATATTTGTTTTTCTTTATTAAGAAGAATGTCCCTAACCTCATTAAGCATTCTTGTATGAGGATCGATAATAAATTTGAAAATAATTTCCTTATTATCAATAAAGGTAGTAATACCATTTTGATCAATATTTTTAATAGGCATAATCTTATGTAAAAAGGAGTGCCTAATATAATTCTATGAGTTAAATTTTTAACTAAAATAAAATGAGTTGGCAAACAAATATTCGATTGCAAATATAAGCATTTGAAAGTTTATAATTAACTTGTAATTTATCTCCTCCACTTGGGTAAGAGATTGAGTAGTTTTTGAAAAATATTTTGTAGGGATAATTCCTCTCTTGGATACAATTAAGATCAGCCCCACTATCTATGAGAGCTATCTCATTTTCTAAAATAAAATTTTTATTAACAACTAAAGTAATCCTTACAAACCATTTTTGTGAAGTTACTCTATCTAATATAGACAAATAATCGCTACTAGAATGAGCGAGTCTCTTTTGTTTATTAAGACTATCTATAGCAGATATCTTCGATTGATTATGAATTTCTAAAGAAGATATTCTTTGGAATAATACATCATTATTCTTTTTATCTCGAGCAATTTGAGATTTTAAGAGATTTATTTCTCTTCTTAAATCGATCGTAGAAACTGGTGTTTCTTTAATATTAGATTCTTGGAATCTAGATAAAACCTCACTCATTTGATAAGGAGCCTCTATAATTACAGGACTTTCCTTTTAATATATTCTCTCATAAGAGTATCTATCATTTTCCTTTTAAATTGCCATCGATTTATGGCTTCTAAAGCTTTTAAAGCTTCATCTTGTTCTCTGTTAGAACATTTAATCCATTCATTTCAACAATGGATTTCCAATAATTCAATTCATTACAATCGACAATCATTATTGTTAGTGGAAGATGATCGAGAAGAGGTATCATTGATACACTCTATACATTCACTTGAAGGATCAAACTCTTGTTACGATTCGTAACTAATTAATAAAACTTTTCCTAATTGAGCCCTTAATTGATCATCTTCAATCTCATTTAAGGCTTTTTAGTCCAACATTGGTTGGCATAATGGCCTATTTTGCCACACTTATGACAAAGTTATGTCTAATTTTTAGCCTTTCTTTTTCTTTTTTACGAAAAGGCTTATCTTTTGGTTTTCTTTCTTGAAAAATTTTTCTTTTAAAATTCTTTTTCTAGAACTTTTGTAAAAATTTTTGTTTTATTATCAAAGGGTTTTCTCCCTTTCTTATTTTGGCCTCTCTTGCCTTCTTTAGTCTCTTTTCCTAGATCAAAGGCAAATTGTTCACAGAATTCACCTAATTGGTGTTTTTCTCATAACTTTTGCTTTTTCAATTGGTTTCTTAACTTTATGTCATTACATAAAGCTAAACCTTCATTAATACAAACAACTAATAATTTGGCCATATGTTAGATCAAAGCATAATTAATATTTATGCCATCATTCTTATTCCTTAAAGATTGTCTAACCTTTTCGAAAAGAGATAAGGAAGACCATCAACAAATTTTGCCTTCCAATGGATAGAATTGGGGTCCTTTAACTGAAAAACCTCGGATAAGAAAGTATCCTTATACCATCTAAAATGAGTTAAAGATGGACATCTTAAATTTTGTAAAAGAGAAGCTATTTTTTCTCCTATGGGAACATTAGTTCCTACAAAATGTTTTAATATGGATAAGCGAGGGTATAAACCGCATCTTCTTCCCCAAGACTAACAATAGTATTATTAGAACTAGATTCTAGCTTAATTTCTTTCTTATGATCAAGAATTTCTTTTTCTCGAACTTCATGAAGATAATGATCCCACCAACCTCTTAATTGACCAACAAATCCAAAGGCTATGAAAGAGGCTATTGTACTATCGGAATTTCCATGTTTGTTTACAAACAAGAGAATACATAATCATTCTATGTATCGTATCTATGATTTGCTTATCATTTAAGCCATCAATATTCCATTCATAAATGGCTTTACCGAATAGGAATTACGATATGGTTCGTGTTCCTCATAAAGTAAATCTTGAGGTGAAGGCCTCTTATAATAATATTTTTCTATGGCCTTAGAAGTGTAAATAGGACCGATATTAACATCCCGGGTTAATATCCCGTTAGCAAACATGTTTGTCAAATCATCAATATTATTAATATCCTTACTAAAATCGTAAGGACTCTCAGAGCTATCTCAAAACACTCTCTTGAGATAAAACACTTAGAGATAAATTCTTTAATTGTTCTTGCAAAATATGAATAAATTCAAGTATTATCTTCCATTTTGAAACCTTTTATTGGTAAAGGAGGTTGTATTATAGGAGTCTCTGTAATCATAGGTGCTTTAGACTCATTTGTTTGTTCAAAAATCATTTTTGTTGAAAAATTTGTTTTTCAAATAATTCCTTCAAAGAAGATAAATCTTTTCAAGAGAAATAAATTGATCTCCTAAGCAATTAAGAAAAACATTTGTATAATTCTGGTTTTTATCAAAGAATTTAATTCTTTGATAGTAACTCAGTTACATTCTACCTTATGTAAACTATTAAAAGCATTAGCTTCTACGTTTTGACCCAAATTTATAGGTTGTCTTGGAGGAAAAATACTACTAATTTTTTCTCCTTTCATAGTTTCCCAATTCTTTGAATTAAGAACTAAAATCTCATTATCAATCTCATTTTTGATTTTATTAGTAAAATACTTAACAAACCATTTCACAAAAGGAATATAATCTGTTTTATAGTCATTTCTTCATAATAATCATCCTTAAACTTATTAAGTTCAAGAGGAGAGAATTTCTCAAAATACCATTCCCTAAATTGGGCATATTTATCCTGTTGGAACTCATCATTAACGAGTTCTCTCATTCCACTACCGGAGAGTAATCTAATATGTACCTCATAAATGAAAACTCATTTCGATTGAGTAGGAGATTCCCTACTTTGGGTGGGTTTTTGATATATCCCATGTGGAATTTGATTCTCACTAATTCTAATATTTTCTCTCGTCTCTATTTCTTCTATTGACGAGAAGTAGAAGATCTATGTAGTTCACTAGGAGTTGTATAGAACTCACTAACGTAATGCCTTGCGAGAAAAACTTCTTGGTATTTTATTAACCCTTTGAGGATTAAACTTTACCTCTATATCCCCTTCATTTGTTTGGATAATCTGATCTATCTCTCTATTTAAGATAGGTTTAGGTTCTATCTTGCTTGTGGTAGCGACCATGACTCAGAAAGTTAATTTCATTCCATTTAATTAACCTATTGGTCACTATATTAGAAGTTAATAAATTAGTTTGGACAAGAGTTGTTGTCCCTGAAAAGATATTTGCTTAACCTTTGGATTAAGTGTATTTAAAACTTTATAATAAACTCTATAACATATTGTTATAACTTCACTACACGTGTAAAATTATACCCATTAGTATTGATAGTGAGTTGCATAGCATCTAGAATATTTCATCGAGATAAAGACAAACTCAAATTTGGAGAAACATTAAAATAAACAGTCCATGACACGGACTTGTTTCAATTAAAGCAACTAGAGAAGGCTTGAAATCTCTACATCTACCATCTCTAACATATGCAAGAATACTTGCATTTAACCCCAAAGAAAGTTAATGGTTTAAAGGCAATTTGCACAAGTCCAATATGAATAAAATTATAGTCTTTAAAAGGAAGTAAATCTTTTTACTTAATAATCTTATGGTCCGAGTATTTTCGAAACTTGAACAAATTGCTCAATGGTCTTAACAAATATCTTGATTTGAGATCAAAAAGACCAAATTTATATATTTGGCTAGAAGGAACTGCAGGAATTGTCCATTTGTTTAGTTGATCCAAATTTTTTGGATATTCAGCTAATTCTTCATTTTTAATTGAATTATCTTGATGATTATAATCATCTAATTCCATGGTTAAAGTTTGAATTATTGTTGTGGTTCGGATGCTTAACTAATCGTAACTAGATGAGTCGGTTGAAATTATGAATATACTATACTCCCATCATTTTATTTGTCATCTTTGCAAACAGTAAAACTGTTTAACTATCAACCCAAAGGGATAGAAGGATTTCTCCCAAATCAAAGATGTAGAATGTTTTTAGCAAAAATTTTCGAAATCATCTTAATACTTCAAAAGCCTCTCTTGACATCACCTAGCTAGCATCTCTCTCTTATAGGAATTGCACGCTTGCAGCCAATAAATTCTTAATGTCCTCTTTTGCATGACTCCTTGTCTAGAAATATAATCTCTCATATAATTTTTTTTTTCATTTGGGGTGATTGAGAAAGCTCCATCAACACCACTTTCTGTTTTGCTTTAGAACAATTTATCTGCTTAGCAACATTTTAAAAATTGAAAGGGAAAGGAGGGGAAGGACAAAATAAATTTTCAAGGAATCCAAACACAGTTAACACATTTCCAACATAACATTTCATCACATTTCCAAAGTTTCATGAGCATATATAGTATAAGAAACTACATTCTTCCTATTACCGTAGTATATAAAGAAAGGCCATAAATGCAGACAGGGATGTTGAAGATACTCCTTTCACATCTTTATTTTGATTATTCTTCAAGACTTCGACTTTTCAAATTGATCAAACATCAGATATCAGAGTACATGATATTTCTGAATTAAGCCATATTGATCACATATGAAGCCTTCCTGATCAAATAATGTAACTTAACAGAAAGAACATAAATAATAGCTTCAAGTTCATACAAATCGCTTGACCTACCCGAATTGCGGGGTTTGTGGTCACAGCAAGGAAATGCTAAGGCCATCAAATGCATCACTCCATGTGCCTTCTGTAGGGTTGTCAATAGCCCTTTAGACTTTCCAAAGGCACTTGTCCGCATCCTTGAAGAGGTCAGATCCGGGGCTACAAAGTCATCGAAGAAGATACTCTTGTATTTAGACATCGAAAGTTTCATAAGATACACTGTCTCTCAGACTCAGACACAACATAACAAAGAATAAACATAACAAATAATAGACTCACATAATTTATTATAACTAATTCTTCCTTAACATCTGTGATAGTAAACTAAGTATTAGAAACTTGACATTTTTTTTGGTATAAAATGATTGAATGTGTTTCATTCAAGCGATGAATCAGATCCTCTCCTTTTGGTTCCACTTTCGAATTGTGAATCACCAAAAATAACATCATACCATAAAGCGTAAACATAAAAGACTTCAATCACAATTTTGTGCTACCCAACTCAGCAACAATATATGATTATTGGGTATGCTCAAATCAAATTATCAAGAAACACGGCAACACAAATATATCCTTATTGGGTATGCTCAAATCAAATTATCTAGTAATAGTTAATGCCACGATACTGCGTAGTAATGGTGTGTAAGCGCCCGGCGAAAGCAGCAAAGAATTGCCAAGTTTGTTGTTGTTCCAATGGATTTATAACCACTTTTTCTAGATAAAGTCTTTTAAAGTAGTCAGTAGCCATAGAAGTAGATAAACCGTGAAAAAAATGATTGGAGATTCTTCGCCCGAGGCCCCAGTAGAGGAAAGCACCTGCCGGGTAGATATTGCCTCCCATAACACATCAGAGAGATGCCTGAAAAATAAAGACAAGCACACCAAAATTAATTATATACAATCAAGAGATACAATCTGTTAGCTAATTTTGTTACACAATTTTCAACAAGATCAATCAACCAACATACTCAACCAACATACTCTAGGATGTGAACGATTCTCTCTTCTCATCACATCTCAAAAACCTCCAATAATGAAAAACCTGTGTCTCAAACAATGAAATGGAAAACAAATCCACAAACCCAAGACTACATAATGGCATTTTTAAATGCCACAACCAGCTTAACACGCAGACAATTTCACACTACCAATGCATTAAAAAAGAACGACATATACAAAAATGCATTAGAATAGAAACCTAAAGTTCAACCATTTGCAAAGTAAAACAACTTACAGTTACACGTAACAGCACAACAGAATAAGCAAACGTAACGCACCGATTTTCACTAGCCACTAAGAAATTCAAGTTACTCTATAATCAAGCAAAATTGATCTAATCAAATTAAATGCATTGAAAACAAGAAAAAACTCGAATTCTAAGTGCGTGAGTTCTGGCGACGTAACCACAAGCGGCGATTCCGCTCCAATCGAGTTTGTTCTAGAAGGTTCTTTCTATCCCTTCCTCCTTGTTCTTTGCGACCACCTAAATCAACGCATTTGCAGTAGAGAACGCCAAGAACATGGTTGTTCGATTTCAACGGAAGCTATGCTTCCAAACCCCTAAAATCTAAAACCTAAAACACAACACAGAACCAAATCCATAAAATCTAAAACCTATAACCTAAAAGAAAAGAGGGAAAGGCCGTAGAGGCCATGCAACACAGAACAAAACCCTAAAATCTAAAACCTAAAACCTAAAAGAAAAGAGGGAAACGATGTACGGAGAGATTCTGGTTGAGAGACAACAACGTGCATGGTGGAGAAGACGGCGTGCGTGTTGGAGAAGACGGCGTGCGTGGTGGAGACGACGACAGTGCAGGGAGGAGGCGAGCTGGTTAAGAGATTCTGGGAGACGACGTACAGAGTGTTTATGCGTTGCGTGAGGGTTCTGAAACGCGCAATGAAATAGGAAATAGGAAATAGGAAATTAGAAAATTAAAAATTATATTGAGCATGTGAGCGCTCACTGGGAAGCGCTCCTTTTTTGGGGTAGTGCGTTTTCAACATAGGAGCGCTCAATAGGAAAGCGCTCCTTTTTGGGGTAGCGCGTTTCCAACATAGTGAGCGCACATAGGAAAGCGCTCCTTTTGGGGTAGCGCGTTTTCAACATAGGGAGCGCTCGCGTACTGCCGCTACTTATTGAACGTCCGTGTTTAGCCTTAAGGAGCGCTTGTATACAAAGCGCTACTCATTGGGCTTCCGTGTTGGGAATAAGGAGCGCTCATCTAAAAAGCGCTACTAATGTTGGCGTTCTTTTTACTAATTTCTGTTGTAGTGAGAAGGAGAGAGATGAGGAAGAGAGGTCGTGAGATGAGAAGATACAAGAGAGATGAGAGGTAGAGAGGAGGGATAGAAAGAGAGATGAAGGAGATGGGTCATAAGATGAGAAAGTACTAGAGAGGTAGAGAAAATGATAGAGAAGAATGAGATAGGAGGGAGAGGAGAATAGATAGGAGAGAGAGAGAGAGAAGGAGACTAGAGAAGCGAATTATTGAATAGGAAATAAAAATAATATTTTGGTATTTTTTTGAGTGATCATGAAGTTGTACTGCGGGACAGAAAGTTGTACTGTGGTTTTGTGAGGTACAGGAATTTGGGTATTTGTCCAGTCCCGTGAAATTTTTTCAAATCAAACAGGGTACAACTAGAGTTGTCCAGTCCAATCTCTTACTGCATAGCGAATCAAACGTACCCTAAAAGTAATTCGATTTCTCAACCCCCTTAAAGACCAAATTGTAGCTATAATAACACCAAATAAGATGACACGCCATTTTAGTCCCTTTACCTTTCAAAGAAAGAAAGAAAGCAGACCATGAATAGGGTTTGCGTAAACTAGCATAGCCACTGTGACTTGCGCTTTTGGACTACTATCACAAAACAATAGATGGCTTAGTATTGGCACAAAATAAAAGAAGAGTAGCAAGATGTCATTATTAGTGTTCTTCTTATTAGGAATTTGTTATCTAGAGACTGGGTTTGTAACCGGCATCATATTTTGAGTGAGGACAATGCTTATACCGATTTTTTGGCTAAGGTTTGGAGCTTGTGGGATGTCTTCCTTGACCTTCTATGTTGTGTCTAACCCCCTCAGAGATTTATTTATTTTGCTTTATGTTGTTGCTTTAGGTGTTGAGTTTGTAAGGCTCTAGGCCTTATTTTTTCTTTTTTGGTTCTCCTTTTTAGCATTTGTTACCAAAAAAAAGTAAGATCTTGTTGTTGGATATTATTTTGTTTTTTTAGAGAATATGGGGAGCATGTATAAAGAATTAGGGGTGTATTTAACATTATCCTAATCATCATTGGGCTTACCTACAACACATTATTTACTTTTTTGGTCGGTAGACGGAGTATCAAAGTGCCACTTAAAAGTCACACACAATTGCGAGGTTTCGAGTTCGAATTCGGAACATGATATCCACTCTAATAATTTCAGCATTTATTAATTGAGCCAGTAGATACCTACAACACTTTTTTTTACACAAACCTACAACACATTATTAGTAAGTACTTGTAGTTGGCATCCACAACAAAAGGATTTAGATTCTAATCCATAAATTTTATGTCCAATTAAATACTAATCCTTGTTGTAAAGTAGAGAAACATACCAAGAAAAATGTTTTATGCGGTCCATGGGTTAGAGAGAGAAGCTCTGCCTTCTCTCTACTGTGTCGTTCCCTCTCCCAAAACTAGGTTTCGTGGAGGCTTGCCCCAGTTAGCTGGCCTTTTCTCCTCCCATGTGGTGGTTCTGCCTCCCCCCTCTAGGTGGGGTTCTTTTTCTTTTTCCCTTTCCTCTTTCTTCTCCTCCCTCAAGTCCGATCTCTGTTTCCATCGTAGGACCTTCATTAACATAAACCCACCCAATCTGAAACCTAACCCCTCCATCCTCCCCCTTTGGACCCCTTCCATCGCTCCATAAACCCCTATTTCTATCGGCATCCCAGACCCTCCGATACCACCACGAAGCCACTTCAGATCCACCTTGGCCAAACCGTCATCTCTAGCGCGCTTCTGCCATGCTCGTCCTTGCCATTCCTCCGCCATCCAACGTGATCTATTTCCTACATGGAGCAAGCTCTCTCTTGGAGTATCTGCAGATGCCTCCTCCTGCTAACTCTGCACCAACGACGCAGGAGCTCCGACCACCACCCGAACCACCACCTCAGTTCAAGGAGGAAGTCCGCGTGGGATCTCTGATTCCCTTCACAGTTTTGTTTCACTGGTTTGTCATTCTCTCTGCTGCTTTGGGTTATGTGGTTCCCTTTCGACCGCCACAAAAACCACCATGGATACGATTGGGTGTTATTGGATGTCCGGTCTCTAGACAATGTTGTTATGGTGACCCTTTGGTGTTTCAGTTCTATCCTTTGTGCTTCAGCAATTTTTGGTCTCGAAACGCATATTTGGTGTTTGCTGAAAGTCCCCATAGAAAATCGGGCTGCCTTAGCACTTGGTTGTGGCCTTGGCTGCGTTATTAGGTGACTGTTAGAACCCTTGGAGCTGACACCTCTTCAGATCACCCCTCCTATTATCATTTGGCCTCGGTTTTCGGGCTAAAAGGGTGAATCTTTAGACCATTTTGAGTCGAATGGTGCATACACTAGTCAAAGATATAATCTGTAACTGGATTGGGAGAAAGACCGCAAAGTCTCATTCTATGATTACCTTTACTTGGGTGCTGAAGCTGCTGTTAATCTGGATGTTAGGTTGTTGTGTTTGGGTTGGTTATGCCCCTGTGGCCTCTCTAAACCGCCTAGATGTAATGGATCCAATGCTTATAATCTAGGTGTAGTAGTTTCTTTTAAAGATGTTTATCCTAGCTTTCGGTTTGGTAATGTCCAACCTCTCTTGCTTCATATATCTTGTAATGATGATCTCATTATCAATTAAATGAAGTATGTTGACATAAAAAAAAAGTAGAGAAACATTAAAAATATTGAGAGAAAAAAATGAGCAAAATAGGTTTTTAAGGGCGGAGATAAAAAGATGTGGCAAATTACTCTTGGGGTCTCTTAACTTATTTTCAGGTTTTGAATAGGTCTTTTATGCTATTTTTGCAATGAATAGACCCCTTATGTTTTAAAATCATTAAATAGTTGCTTTTTTTCAAGTTTCGAATATGTCCCTTATTTTACTTTTTTAACGAATAGGTCTCTTATTTTATTTTCTTAACGATAGGTCTCTTATGTTTTTAAAGTCATTGCATCATTGCCTTTTTATGTAGCAAAGTTCAACAAAAAATATCAAAAAATGGCAATGGTTCAGTGATTTTTTTTTGGTGAACAATGATGCAGTGATTTTAAAACATAATCGACCTATTAATTAATGGCTAAAAGGTACTTTTAGTCCCTGCAAATGTCAAGAAAATCCAGTTTAATCCCTGCAATTCCAAATTTTTTAAAATAGTCCCCTGCAATTAGTAAGCGTTACTTTTTTTTCCTCACAAGCATTTTTTACTCTTAAAAAGGAGAACTAAACCTGGATTTTCGACATTTGCGAGACTAAAAGACTTTTAAATAGAATCATAGGACTAAAGTAAAGAATAAAGCAGAATCCAAAGTAGTAATGTTTACTAATTGCAGAGACTATTTTAAAATTTTTGAAATTGCAGGGACTAAACTGGATTGTTTTACCTTTTAGCCATTAATTAATTACTTAAAAAACACAAATAACTTATTCAAAACCTGAAAATAAGTTAAGGTATTCTGAAGCTATTTTGCCAATAGAAAAGAAAAGAAACTTGAAGGTTCGGCTTGTGATCGAATCGAACACACGTATCAAAACAACATCATCATCAACAACACAAGGTCTCATACTTTCATTGATGTCGGGTATGGAGAGACTCCAAAGAATGTTCGCAGGTGCAGGAGGAGCACTAGGCCATCCACCACCAGATTCACCCACCATAGATACATCGGAGCAAGTTTACATCTCCTCTCTCGCCCTTCTCAAAATGCTCAAACACGGTAACACCTTCTCTTCTATTCTATTCTTTTATCGATCCCTTTTATTTTCGAAACCCTAACCTAATTAATTGATTTGATTTGATTTAATTTTTGTGTAGGAAGAGCTGGTGTACCGATGGAAGTGATGGGTTTGATGTTGGGGGAATTTGTTGATGAGTATACTGTTCGTGTTGTTGATGTTTTCGCTATGCCTCAGAGTGGTACTGGTGTTAGTGTTGAAGCTGTTGATCATGTCTTTCAGACTAATATGCTTGATATGTTGAAACAAACTGGAAGGTTTTTACTTTCCTCTTCTACCCTTCACTTGACTATTTCTTCATCAACTTAATTTCAGTAATAATGGACTCACTTCAATTTTACAAATAGGAAGAAGCTAGATAGATCAGCTAGGGATTGGTCTGTCAAACTTATTTTATCATTTAATTTTGGGTAATCCTTACTTGTCTCGTGTGAGCCCCTTTCACTATAGTCTATGTGGATCTTCTATTAATAATTTCAGGGACTAAACTGACTAATACTAGACACATTTGAGGATCAATTTGACTAACGAGAGA
Organism: Oxytropis ochrocephala; assembly: GCA_020916435.1. Lineage (NCBI taxonomy): Eukaryota > Viridiplantae > Streptophyta > Magnoliopsida > Fabales > Fabaceae > Oxytropis > Oxytropis ochrocephala. The sequence goes on from CM037090.1 coordinate 98,097,748, forward strand.
TACAGACCAAACAAATTAATGAAAGACACATTCGGGGGGGTTGTTTCGATACATTTAGGATTACAATGACAATGCCTCACACATTCTAGGACCTAAATAGTTGTTTATCTTTTAAATGTGTTTAAAGTCATTGAAAATATTTGTGTCTTTCTCTTTCCTAATGGAGCCTCTATTGCTTTTGGGAAATGTAGATGATTTCATCTCAACTCGTTGTTCCATGCTTTATATTTGTGTGTGAATGTTTGGATCAACTTACATCAGTTATTGAAACTTTGATATCTTTGTTTTCAGACCAGAGATGGTTGTAGGTTGGTATCATTCACATCCTGGATTTGGCTGTTGGCTTTCTGGAGTGGATATTAATACGCAACAGGTTTCATCTTTTCTTCAATCTCTAGTTAGTCATGGCAGCACTTGTTTATGATATTGTACGATTTTTGTGTTTGAAACCAAAAGAACAATTCTTATAGAGTACAAGTTTGTTATCTTCTATTCAATCAAAAACTAACGCGTGCATTAACATGGTGTTAGTGCGAGAAAATGGTTATCATCACACACACCCTCCCCCTCCTTTCTTAGACTGGGGAAGTGCTTGTTGAGTGATGGAAACTTGTGGATAAATAGTTCTGCTTCAGTCATGAAATTGTGCAATACTAGAGTGTTCTTTCTATTGTTGTGATTTAAAGTTACCGCAATATGATTAAGATATGTTGGTTCTGGTAGAATGAACTACTATTATTAGTAATTCAAACTTAATGTAACTGAGGAGCTTTTATGATAGAGATGAAATGCCACATTTATTAAAATGAGCCATGACATGACAATGCCTTATTTAAATAGCACTGTTATGTCCTTCACTGCTGGTTGCATTGACATTTTCAGCAATATGGAGATGTCGACTCCTAGGTTCGAACCCAAGTGTGACCATGCGATAGTGTGTGTGGTGTTTATTTGTCATCTTTGTCTAAGGTGACAAAAAATATAGCACTGCTATTTTTAGAAATTTGTGAATGATATGTATGTTACTTTTATCTAATACATTACAGAGTTTTGAGGCTTTAAATCAACGGGCAGTAGCTGTAGTGGTGGATCCTATTCAGAGTGTTAAAGGCAAGGTGGTGATTGACGCTTTCCGGCTAATTAATCCACAAACTATGATGTTGGGTCAAGAACCCCGACAGACAACCTCCAACCTAGGCCATCTTAACAAGCCATCTATCCAAGTCAGTATTCTGAAAATTCCAATCAAAAGCATAGCTTCTGCATTGTTTTATTTGTCTGTTATCGTCGCTAAATCTGACTTTTTATTCTCCTTTTTAGGCTCTGATTCATGGATTAAACCGACATTATTACTCCATAGCAATTAATTACCGGAAAAATGAACTTGAAGAGAAGATGTTACTTAACCTTCATAAGAAGAAATGGACTGATGGTTTGACGCTCAGACAATTCGACTCGCATTCTAAAACTAATGAACAGACTGTTCAGGTAAATTAATATTATTCAGTGTGAAATAGAATTATAGTTCATTCAATCTAATTGTTTTGTTCTCTTCTGCATCTACTTAAGGGAGAAAATCCTTTTTCCTGTGTTTCAGGAAATGCTAAGTTTAGCAACCAAGTACAACAAGGCAGTGCAAGAGGAAGATGAGCTGCCACCAGAGACACTTGCAATTGCTAATGTGGGAAGGCAGGATGCTAAGAAGCACCTTGAAGAACATGTTTCCAACTTGATGTCTTCAAACATTGTTCAGACTTTGGGAATGATGCTCGACACAGTTGTCTTTTAGAGTTTGGAACGTCAACTGTATTCTAGTATTCTTCTTGATCATGTCATTTTCCAGCAATATTTCATTACCACTCTTTGACTTGTTTGTTGACAGAAACTGTTTTATCAAAAAGAAATTGCATTTTTACGTGTTCTTGTTAAATGAGAATCATAATATTTTGAGCTCTCTAATGGTCTGTTTGATTTAGTTGAAATAGGGAAGAGAGATTGAAGAGAGAGAGAGAGAGAGAGAGAGAGAGAGAGAGAGAGAGAGAGAGAGAGAGAGAGAGAGATGGTAATCTCTCTTGTTTGGTATGAACAGGAATAGGGAAGAGAGACTAAAATTTCATGGGACCCACATCAAATTTGTTTCTCATCACATGTGTAGATATTATCCTTTACAATATTTGTGACCAAGTTCATATTCCTCCACAGGAAAAAACGGTGATGACAAACGAAAGGAGGAGGATTGTCCTCATTCAATAACAATAAAAAAAGCAAAGCTAGCTTCACTATCTCCATTTTATTCCCTTGTGGTGTGGTGTGGCTAGCTTGGTCTGCATTGCTTCCAAATTCCAATGGAGGTTGACTCAAACCCAAACACAACACTCTCATACGAGTTCCCAGGCCTCATTCGCATCTTCACCAACGGCCATATTGAGAGATTAACAGGAAACGATGTTGTTCCACCCTCCATTGATCCTCATTCTCCTGTTTCCTGCAAAGACATCACCATTGTGAAATTTGCAGTTGAGAATCCATGGATGCAAGGAAGAAAACCAGAGGGAAAACTCAGAAATAAAACTGAAATTCTTTCTTCTTCATTCAATGAATAGATTTGTACAATGTGAAGTATAAATACAATTCCAGAAACTACTAATCTAGCTCAACAAATCTAACAAATTCTTGAACTAATTCTAACCAACTAATTGAAGAATCTAACTGTACAACAAACAGAGAAGTGAACCCTAAAGCTATTGAGAGAAGGTAAAGTAGAAAGGGAAAGTAAACTTCTATTCTTCACTTGTGTATCGAAGGATATTGAGCTTGCTGAGTTGGTTTACTTTCTGACGTGTCTTCACATACGTCTAGTTGACTTTGACTTTCTCCTTGACTTTCAACAACCATCACAACCCACATTGATAATTCCATCACTGCTCATCTCTTCCTCCCACAATCACCACCACCCTCCAACCACAACAAACTCCCTCTCCTAATCTACTTCCACGGCGGCTTCTTTTGCACTTCCTCACCATTCACGTCTACCTATCACAACTATCTCACCACCCTTGTTTCCCAAGCCAACATCATCGCCGTTTTCGTCAACTACAGACTTTCTCCTGAACACCCTATCCCACTGCATACTGAAGACTCATGGGCTGCACTACAATGGATCTCATCCCACCTTAACAACAATGGACCCGACCCTTGGTTAAACAGCCACGCCGATTTCACTAAAGTTTTCTTAGCCGGTGACAATGCTGGCACCAACATAGTTCATAATCTAGCTATGTAAGCCGGCGTTGGGGAGTCAAATTCGGGTCTTGAAATGGATATCCTAGGGGTGTGTTTGGTTCACCCGTATTTTTGGGGCTCGGGTTCTATCGGAGCGGAGGTATTGGATCCGGTTATAAGTGGGTTATGGCCGTTTGTATGTCAATCGGTGGTGGATAATGATGGCCCGTGGGTTAACCCGGTTGGGGAAGGTGCACCAGAGTTGGTGTGGCTGGGTTGTAAGAGGGTGTTGGTGTGTGTTGCAGAGAAGGATGTGTTGAGGGAGAGAGGATGGGTTTATTTTAATGTGTTGAGTAGGAGTGGATGGTTGGGTGTGGTGGAAATTGAAGAGACTCAAGGGGAGGGTCATGGTTTTCATCTTCATGATTTGGGTTCTGATAAGGCTATGGATTTGATCAAATGCATGGCTGAATTTTTTAACAGGGATCCACCTGCTTCATTTTGATTTGTTTTCAATATTTAATTATTCATGGTATTTCAGTTTTTCTATATTGTTTTTTAGTGACAAGTATCACTTGAAACTCACACATACAATTGTGAGGTATTGAATTCGAACCCGGGTGATGATTTAAGGCCTAATAATTTTCTGGCATATTGTGTTTTTGAGAGAGCCAAGATGAGTAACTGTATTTGTTATCTATATTATTATGCATAGACTAAGTTCATTGAGAGTGTGGTTTTAATTTAGTTTCGTAGAGCAAATAGATAAATTGGTTCTTGAAGAACCAGATGCACTTGTGAGATATGTGGGAAGATTTTAATATTACTATTAGACAAAATGTTTAAATTCGTTGTTGACAATTTTGTCTCGCGGTCCGTGGCTATTTCTAGGGACATACTAGTTACTAATATTTTCAAAATGGGAAAAGTTAGTCTCTACATCTTTCCAAAGTTAAAATCGTGGGTTAATTGTATTTATATAGCACCTTATGTGCCCACGTGTCATGTTAAGGAGTGACACATAATCTTATATTTTAGGAAAAATTAGTCACTCTTAATCTTTTTAATAAAGTTCAAAAGTGGGACATTTAGTCTCCGACTACCCTTCTTCTTCCACCAAACCCGCTTCAAGTTTTTAGAAACAACAAAACACTCATTTTGATTTCCTTAAACCTACTTCTAAAATATTATTTCCAATACAATCAAAAAAATAAATAAAGACACCTTCTAATGTTATCAAACTATAATCTACATAATTTCAATCATAGACATGGACCTGAGTTTAGCTAATATAAAAGAATGTATCAAAAGAACATATCATCAAAGGGAAAATAAAAGAAATTTTATGAGTCATGGGAAAATGAAACTAAATGGTAAAAAAAGGCTGAAGCGGGTAAATTATCAAGACTCAGGAGCTAACAATGGCAAGAGGGTAGGACATGAATGAAACAAGAGGAAAGGGACATGCATGCCTAAAGAAGCAAAACAAGAGCGGCCGATTCATAAAATTTAAATGGTAGAGACAGGTTTGCTGATTAGAAGATTTGGTCTGTCTAGTCTATTAAGAATAACTTGGATTCACTCGACCGCATGACTGGAATTGAATCTAGATTTTCATGGCACCTGAGTTTCTTGGTCTACGTTTTAGGTTTTAGGTTCTTTGTCCTTATTTGCATGAGCTTCAGAAACCACTTTTGAATAAGATAATAACCAGGGTTTAATGTGTTCCAAACGTTAAAGACCAATATACCTATTTTTAATAAGTTTCATAAAAGCTTAATGATGAACTAATTTAAGTTGGAAATGAGATCAAACGTCGCTTAACATGACACGTGATAGTTAATGTACCGTGTAGGTGACGCATACCAACAATTTTAACTTTGGATTGACGGGTTGAACTAATTTAGCCCCAATTGAAAATGTCGGGCGGGGGCTAACGTGTCCTTAAAAAATTGTTAGAGATTAATTTGTTCCATGGTAAAATTGTCGCGGACCAATGGGAGTATAGATTTTGTAAACTAAACATGGACCGTAGGATATCAATCAACGGCTGAGATCGCTCGACTGCGGGAGACTATTTCCCAATTCCCACCCATTTTGCCTTTACCATTTTTTTACTCCCATTAATTAATTAATTAACCAGTAGAAAGAGAACCAAGCTTGTCGTGTGTGAGTTTCTTTCCCCGCGAAGCCAAATTGCGAAAGATGAAGACGACGATGGCACTCAGATCCTTATTCCGATCACTCAACTCCTCCTCCAGATCTTATTCTTCCTACGCCTCCGCCGCCACCAGCATCCGCCGCACCCTTCCAACACTTTCCTCTCCTCATCTCACTCGCTTTCCCAACCCACTCTCTTCTCCCTCGGGTACTTCTTTTCAATCCTATTATTTCGATTTCAATTTTCCAACACCTTTATTATTCAATACATTTTGATCTCAAAACTTAATTGATCCTTCAATTTCAAAACCTCTAAACGTGTTAAATTAATTGAATAGAAAAACATGCTGATTGTTTAGCATTGAAGAACTAGGGTATTATATGCTGATTTAGTTTTTTCCGTGAAAAACGGTTACAGAATGTAGGTCTCCTTTATCGATAGGGAACGTGCGATTTTTTAGTGAAGATGTGACGCATATGCCTGATATTAAAGATGATGAGCTTCGAAATTTATTCAAGGATTTGTTGGCTGAGAATTGGAGTGATCTTTCGGATGATGTTGTTTATGATGCTAAGAAGGTTTTGTCTAAAATTACTGACGATCATGCTGGGAAGGAGGTTGTGACCAATGTGTTCCGCGCCGCGCAAGCTGTTGAGGAGTTTGGTGGGATTCTTGTTACCTTGAAAATGGAAATTGATGACAGCATTGGATTGAGTGGCGAGGTATTTCAATTTCATTCACATATACATATATAAGAAATGTGAATTACACACACTCTTGCATTCTATCCTCATTTACCCATCACTAATATGTTTGGATATGTGGTGAGAAATCCAATCACGTTTTTTGTTCCATACTTAGAGTTTATGAAAAGCTTTTATGTTTCGTTGCTTTTGATCAATATTGATTTTGTGCTCAAACCTTGAACTGAATAGAAGTGATAAACTTAGCTTTTTTCGATTGAAATTTACCCCAAGTTTGAATACAGACAGACTTACTTTAAAGGAAGAAAATAGTTTCCAAACATATCAATTCATGTTAAATTAAACTCACTTTTAGCATGTAGTTGGGTGAGCGTTTAATAAACTTGACTTTGAATTGAATTGATTTTTTAAAATTGATTTAGCGTATGTTTGCTTCTGCATCAAAATCGTGGTATTGTGACCGCCAAAGCTACCACATGTAGGCATGTAGCTTCAACATCGACATAAGTCTGTGAAGTATGTGTTTGCTTGCCACAGTTCCAAGCACATGCTTAATTACAATTGAGTTTGAAGTTATATTTATATATGTTTGGATGATTTTACCCTAATAGTAAGTTTGAACTTTGATGTAAAACTTGGTGTAGTAAATTTTTCAACTCAACACAAAAACTGTTTTTTATCACTTTTAATCAAACAAAGGTTTGGGGATGAATTTAATTTTGTTTGACAATATCCAAACTCCCGTATTTTCACTAAGATCATGTTTGAAAGAAGGCCAAATCAAATTTGATATGTTCACTGTGAAACCAAACAACTCTTAATCAAAATTAACTTTATGAAATCAATATCATCCAAAATCAATTTTGCAAATTCTCACCTGCAGTTGGCTGATTATTTGATTTTTTTTTCTTTTTTGACATAGGATGTAAAGCCTTTGCCCGCTCATGTGAACAACGCTCTCCGTACCATTTTTGACCGCTACTCCACCTATTTGAATGCTTTTGGGCCTGACGAGAACTATCTGCGGAAGAAGGTGGAGCAGGAATTGGGTACAAAGATGATACACTTAAAAATGAGATGCAGTGGCCTTGGTTCTGAGTGGGGAAAGGTATCATATACATTTAACTCATTTCCACCTATTTATCTGGTAGTATTTTGATTTTCAAATCTTATTATGATTGGTTTATGGTGCCCAATGGGGGCAAGTTTCTAAACCATTAGTCAGCATGACAGATAGTATGTTTGTTGCCTGCCAAGTTGAAGTTAGGTCCGATATGTTTTTTCGTAAAAGTTTAATTTTTTCTTGAATCATGAAAATCATTACAAACTCAACTGATTCTAAAACATCCATGAATGAAGAAAAAGAGAAAAGAGATGCAGTGTTGTGTTAGTTTTTTTGGAGTTCCCTACTGTCTCCTCTGTTTGTCTTCTGCTATTCTTCGCTTAAGAAGTATACGGGTTCTCCACTTTCACTTGCCATATCATGATAAATTGATAATCAATGGCTGATCACTCACAGCACAGCCACGGCAGACAAATTCAAATTGTGTGCACTCATCTAACTTTTTAAATTCCTTAGTTGGATTATTTTCCTATACATTTTTGGTTGGAACTTGGAAGTCTGCCCTATGTAATTAAAAATAAGAAACTGTTAAATGGTTTGTATCTTTTTCTCATTAGATCACTTACGAAAGGAGAAAAACAGAAGAAAATTTGCATTCTGTCATTTACCCTTTTATTTCAACTTTGCTAGTTACTCTCTCCCAGCCTGGTTGATTATTACTTATTTGCCACAGGGGATAGTTTTTGTGCAACACTTTTATACGAGAGATTGTGTTGCTCTATTGATAGTTGTAGATCAATTTCCAATCCTGTTTCTAATCTGGCCGTTCTGTTGCAGGTTACGGTTCTTGGAACATCTGGACTCGCTGGTTCATATGTTGAGCAAAGAGCATAGAAGAAATACTTTAGAAACAGTGCATGTAATTGTTTGTTTGTTTGTTTCTTATATCATGTTCTTGATGCCTGTAGAAACTTTGATTCGTCTTCTCCTGACTTTTTTTGTTGTCAAGCGTTTGATGACAAGGAAATAATGGCATTTAACCTTGTTAACCGGGAATGTCTTCTATCATTTTCAATGTCATTTTCCATTAGCTGAGAATGCTGGTGTAGTTTTAAGATTTGTACATTTTCTAGGGGAGAAGAAAATAATAGCTCAGGAGAGATTGTTTATTCGTATTGAGCACCTCGTTTGTATCTACATCCCTTATCTGTCAGCACGCGTTACAGAAAATAATACTACATAACATGGGAGCACCTACCATGTTTCATTGAATTGTTTCTGTCTTGAATGCGATTACATTATGAGACAAATCACTGACTGAATCTTTCCATTGCCAAGCAAAATGGGTGGTTCTACTTTTTAGTTTTTTCCCGCTCTTTAATCCTGACAAATGATTAAATTGAATATTGGAAACTATTTTATCAGCATGGTTTAGAAATCAGCGCTCGTTTGTTAGCTGCAAGATTAAGGCTTGTTTGATAACTGGTTTTGTTCTTGGTTGTTTGACTAGGGCTCTGTTTGGAAAAAAAAATAGTGGATAAGCTAGTGAATATCGGATAAACTAACTTGTAGTGGATGAGCTGATAGCGGATAAGCTAATTTATACTAGAGAAGCTTATAGCTGATTGAATTTGAAATATTTGGTAAAATTAGCGTTTGCACTAGTTGATAAATATAAAATGAAATAAATTGACATTTGTAATTAATGCTTAAATATGAGAGAGAATATTCATTTAGTGAAGGATAAATGAGGAATTTAATTAAAGTAATAAGGGTAAAAATGAGAGAAAAAATAAAAATCTATAAACTCAAATGTGTTTCAAAAAATGTTATAAAATTTAGTGAAAAACGCTATGTAAAATTAAATGAAAAACCTTATAAGCTAGTCTTATCAAACGGTTACAAAGAGCTTATCAGCTATTAGTTGTTCGCTATAATAAACTAGCAAATTGTACTTGCCAAACAAAGCCTATATATTAACTAAAAAATTGAAGCTACATTTGTTTTATTCGAGTAATAGAATGACATTCTCTCAACTAAACTGAGCTGATATCAGTTGAACCAATTAACAGTCAAAATTCACTAACTCCGGGTTATTATGGTTGATAATGGAAGTGGTAATAAAACTTATAACTTTAGTCTATGTACAAAGCTTGAGCTCTATTTTTATTCAGTAATCTTCAACTAAGTTCGGACTGTTACAATTCTGGATTGTGCATTTAATAGAAAAATAGGAAAGCAAAACAACTGGAGTTTTATAAATTCAGGTAACTTTGGCACTTGGTTGTATTTTACTAGACAACCATGACTCAGATGGTGACTTTGGCAATGGTGGAAGCAACACAGCTTTGCGGCACAAACCAAAAGGCCATCCTCACAATGACAGAACTCCTGAATTATGGAACGCTTGAAAACTCTGACAAGTCAATCTCTTTCATGCTTGAGCATCTCGAAAGATTAGTCTTCACAGAATAA